>JAVGWX010000007.1:62999514-63464514 GCA_036924085.1 Ariolimax columbianus | reverse complement strand
ATTTAAAAAATCATGGTCGTGATTTTAATCGGTGACCGCTTCTCCAGTCAACAAAGCTATATCTGACGCACGAGTTAGGGAAAGTAAAAACAGCACGAAAGGACACTGGCCACACCCGCTCTCACAGGCTGCGGGTTAGTACAATGGAGTCTTCAAAAATTCCCATTTCCAAACCAACGGTTCATTCTGCTGAATTTTCACTTTAATTCTTACTTGAGGCAAGGGGATCTGGTAGTAGAAATAGCAGTAGCAGTAGCAGAGGTATTAGTATTAGTATTAGTAGTAGTAGTAGTAGTAGTAGTAATAAAATAATATTCTAAAATCATGTTTAAGATACCTCGTCTATCCAAGCCGTATGCATTTGAATATTGTGGACAGTTCCAATACATTTACTTCGAAATCTACTTTCATTTCATGAATGAGTAATCTTGTACATATAGGCTTAAGACTGTTTCTTCTTAACTCTGTTATATCAACATTCCAGAAGGAATGTGGACACACAAAGTACCCGTGTTTGTACATGGCAAATATTTCTCTGCCATGTCTTTATGAACATTTACTCAATGAAAATAGCATGAGTAAAGGACAATATACAATATGACAAGTACACTATATTTCCATAATGGTTAATGTTTGATAAGGGTTACTTTTTCCTTGCTATTCAAATGGAAGCAGGGTCGCGAAAAAAATCTAGCAGAGCTTCAAATTATTCAATATTTACACCTCCAACAAATTAAATAGCAGAGCATCCTTAAAAACCTTTCAGAGAGGTAGACAGTGAAACGTGCTCTTTGATTTTTGTAGAGACAATTTCTAGTGCCATGTAATCGTGCGTCGGAACAGGCATTTCGTATTAGCCATCAATAATTTAGATGTGACCAGAAAAAATAAGCAACTTATAATTATAACAGACAGCTCATTTCATCCCATTTTCAACAAATGACGCACATGTGAAAACAATCTATATAAATCTAGAAAATGTATGAATGTTTGCTTTAGTTCTCCCATTACTAGCAGCATATGAGAGAACACATTCCCAAACTGCCAACAGAAGATACAATAGGACATAAACGGTTGTTTGGTTAAATATTTAAAAAACAGGGTTTTGTAGCTCCTGAAATTCAACAAAAAACAAACAAATATCATTACAGTGTTTCATCACTTTGCTGGGGTTAGCCTGGATGACTTTTTTTTTTTTTTTTTTGGCGTTCGCCTTATTTTTCTTTAATCCCCAAGGCGGTGTGCGTTGCACTGTGTTTTTATTTTGCGCCTGTTGGCCCAGTGCATCCGACTTCAGCATGCATTTTATGTAAGGGTCTGCTTCCTCCTGCATTTTCTAAGGGTTTGCTTCCCCGGGGTAACGGCCGGTGCTGTGATGGGGATCGAACCCAGCACCTTCGGGTCGTGAGCCGTGCCAATTAACCACTAGGCCACGCCGTCCCCTTAAATTGTCGTGGTACAAAGGTCTCATCTAGGTTAACTTTTTCAACCTTCCCGACAAAGAAATAAATTATGCCTTTCCAAGATTGTAACCCCAGTCCTGTTGGTTATAAATAGCTTTCTACTTGCGATATTCATATTCTGGCAAATCATAGTTATAACAATGACAACTGTGGGAAGAAAGTCAAAGGAGAAAGTGCAGGCGTATTAACAAGCTTGATAATCTGACTAGAAAACAAGCTTGATAATGTGACTAGAAAACAAGCTTGATAATGTGACTTGAAAACAAGCTTTATAATGTGACTAGAAAACAAGCTTGATAATGTGACTTGAAAACAAGCTTGATTATGGGACTGGAAAACAAGCTTGATAATGTGACTAGAAAACAAGCTTGATAATGTGACTAGAAAACAAGCTTGATAATGTGACTCGAAAACAAGCTTGATAATGTGACTTGAAAACAAGCTTGATTATGGGACTGGAAAACAAGCTTGATAATGTGACTAGAAAACAAGCTTGATAATGTGACTAGAAAACAAGCTTGATAATGTGACTCGAAAACAAGCTTGATAATGTGACTTGAAAACAAGCTTGATTATGGGACTGGAAAACAAGCTTGATAATGTGACTAGAAAACAAGCTTGATAATGTGACTAGAAAACAAGCTTAATAATGTGACTTGAAAACAAGCTTGATTATGGGACTGGAAAACAAGCTTGATAATGTGACTAGAAAACAAGCTTGATAATGTGACTAGAAAACAAGCTACGGAAGAATCGACATTTTCCATTGACAGATTGATGTGGTAGGAATTGATCGTCGTCTCTATTAGGAATAGCGTGACACGATGTAATAATGGAACATCAGGCTGGGGCTTCTCAGCTAGAGTGAGAGGACACGTCGTTAATGGCCTGAGTAGAGCAAACACGTCAATAACCACCAGTTTTAGAAAAGAGATGGAAGCAGTGACCTCAGCTTTAAGATAGCTATCTGAGATTCCTTTAACAAGGGGTATCATCGTGGCTGACGCGCAAGACGTACTTTGGAAGGTACAAAACAAATGGCTGAGGTATGAGTGGATAGTAGCTGTTGAGGACTTATACCTCCAGTGGTTTAGATAGATCTACTGTCCTGGTTATGCTGGGGTTCAGAGTAGCGAAAGAGCTGACATGTTGGCTTCACAAGCTCTCATCATGTGCACGTTTGTAATGGATAGGAGCTACATGGACCATCAGTATCCAGATCCTGCATCATTTGCTGAGACAGACTTAGTACCTATGTGTATGCCCAGAGTGCAGTGACGTCGCTTCTTAGAAACATAAATAATGACGAAAGAACGGTGTGTTTAACTAATATTTAAACACGCCATATTTTTCTAAATATCATCCATGATCTCCTTCAACAATTTTGCAGGTGGGTAATATGCAAGTCAAACTAGATAGCAGCAACACTCAAGACGGGGGAAAACCCAGTGACAAAACCTGCACCAAATCAACTTAACGATGTTAACGCCTCGCTTTCTGCACCCCAATGCTAGGACTACCAATGGTAGCACAGGTTTCTATGACATTTCGACAATTATCAAGATTTCTCTATTATGTGTGCATGCGTTTGTGTGTGTGTGTGTGTGTGTGCGTGAAAGAGAGAGAGAGAGAGAGAGAAAGAGAGAGAGAGAGAGAGAGAGAGAGAGATTAATAATGTTGCTTTTACATACTATACAAATGTGTGATATTTATCGCTAGTAATTTCATGCGTTTATTCGTCTTGACAGTGACTATCGTCTGGCGCTTACAGAGCCTTCGTGGAAACTACTTGGCAACACCGAGTGGTGAGTAAAATAATCAGCTCCAAATGTTCTGCAGTCATATTTTTCTGCCGTTCTGTTTTTTCCTTTTTTTGGTTCTGTTAAGAGTCGACGTTGTTGCAGTCTGGACATACACATAGGAGCTCAGTCATTCTTAGCAAATGGTGAAGAATGCAGATAATGATGGTTTCTATACCTCGCTTATTGTACACACTCCTGCTCCGTTCTCTCCTGCGACCCTCTGTGATGAACCCTCATGAAGTTTCAACATCCTGCGATATGTGCATTGCTGGTTCATCGACTGCAGTCTTCATTCAACATGCGGCCGTTGGTCAATTCCAAAACATCACCCTCTATCCATTGCCAATATCCTCAATGCGGCTGCTGGTGAGACGAGAATGTCGAATCTTCACGAATGTCATCCCCACAAGCCCCAACATGACCAGGACAGTAGATACACAAGGTCCTTTATGTCCACTATTCACTGAAGCCATCCGTTCTGCAGCTTCAGAAACAAGGAATGAGAGTCAGAGACGATTACGATCTTCATAAAAAAAAACCACTCATAGAAACATTCCAAAAGATTAACATGTCGCCAGCACAATAATCCCACTTAGCGCAAAGCAGTGGTCTACGCAGAGTTCATCTCTGCAACACCGCAAGTAGGACAAAATAAATGGTAGATAAAAGAGCAAATTATTTTTCTGCGATGAACATCTTCATTGGATGTAAAAATTGTTTAAGAAAGGTTGATCTAACACTACTTATATGTTGTAGGTCTGCAGTCCGAAGCATAAGAAACAGCTGGTCTTCATAAGAAAAATAATAATAATAATATACTGTAGTGTACGAGATATGTTTGTACAGTATTGCAGCGTACACCGCTCTTCTTCTGCGTTCGTTCTCAATCCCCCGCTACCAAGCCCTGAATGAGCTTTCCGCATTCCGTTCTCTAGACTGCATCCTGTTACTTGCAAAGCCTATACAATGCTTGGTAGCGGGAGGTTGAGAAAAAACGCTGAAGAAGAAGAAGCAGCGTACATGGTACGTTTAGGCATTAGTGCAGTGTGTGAAATACATTAGTAAATTAGTGCAAAAACATATACTTAGTTTCCTCAATTTTATATTATTTGAACTAGGAACAGCTAATTGTGTTGTACCTTCAGCACAAAGAGTGCATCATTCCATTGATCAATTATTTGGGTCTTCAGTTATTCGAAGCAACTGAAGTGTTGCTTGCTTTGAACGTATAGAAACACGAGTTATTCACTCTATGGTGTATGCATTATACGTGAAGTAGTTTCTAGAGGTTTCCTTCACAATCAGAATGTTACTATACACTCAGGAGATGTGTGGCCTCTGTGCATAGATGAATGTACAAATCCATTGATTTAAACGTCAATGAATTTTTAATGTTTTTGAAATCAATCAACGGCCGTCTGATGGATGAGGACACCGAAATAGATGATTCAGCAACCGACAGAAGGCAAAGTTTCGACATCAAACGGGGTTCGATCTGAGTGGTATACATGAGAGGACAGAGCATGATAGTGTACAGCCAGCGATCTACAGAGACCATCAGCATCCAGACCCTGTACCATTTGCTGAGACAGACTGAGTCACCTATGAGCATGCCCGCAATGTCAGTCACTTCTTGTCCTATTCTGTGAGTGTGAAGGTAGGATATCCCAACTCAATACTCTTACAGAAACAATCGGACAATAGGATAATGAAAGGGTAGTCTCATAGAGATTTCATTGCGCTATGGCTCAGCTTTTTATGAGAAGTGGTGGCCGATATCCGTGCAGGCTTTTTTCTTTACCTAACAGAGGCCGCGAAGCGCAGGGGTTAGCGCGCTGGCTTCGCATCTGAGTGGTCCTGGGTTCATTCCCCAGTTGAGGCGGTAATGTTTTTTTCAGACCGCAATGGCTCCCGGGTCGACCCAGCCTTAAATGGGTACCGGTTCAGTCCGGGAAGTAAAAGCGGCGATGGAGAGGAGATGGCTACCGCCCTCATATAGCCGAGCCTTTGAAATGTGAGATCGCTAACACCTCACACCCCTACGGCAGTAATGCTATGGGATACTTTACTTTACTTTAACAGTAAGACAGTTACGATTTACTGCTGCGTCACGGCAAGTGCTAATTGTGGGGGATCGAATCAGGTACCTGGTAATGAGAATCGATCACTCTAATACATGCAATAACTGAAGCTAAATACAGAGCGATAATTTTCAATTCATTCGTTCCTTTCTTCACCTTTGCAATACGTGTTCATATCACAGACACATGATTATAATTGCAGCAGTTGTTTCAGTTATCCAATAGACATTAGCAATATGGCCAATACATACAGAGCAACTTTCGCTGAAAGCAATATAAAGTTTACGTGCGTGCAGGAACGTAAAGTGTTTGTTCACAGGTATACTCCTCATAAATCTAAGACCATCTCGAACATCACGCGCTCAGCCATTACTCGACGGCAAAGGTTATTTTATCGGCTAATGTCTTTACCGTAGGGATAATAAAACTGAATTCGGCGAGACCATAGGGGGGTGAGTGTGTGACGGTCTGAGCCAAGGATGTTTGTTTTTGAGTTCAAGTCAACACCATGTTATTAAGGCAGAGGCAGCGGGGACAAGTACTCGGGAGCAAGAGGGAGAAAAATATGAATGGAGAACAAGCTGTATCCTGCTTGGTGGTAATTGGGGCCGTATATTATATACACTCAATTACATTTATTGAATAAAGTTCCGGAGAGAGGCTGTACGCACGATCTTCCTTATCACCTAGGGAAAAAAGTCTAGTATATGAGGTCGTGAATGTTACTGTATATCTTGCCCAAAATATATATGCTTTATAGATTTTAAATCATACGTATGATGACTGTTTTCAAGTTAGATGTCGCATGTAACTATTTGTTTTTAAAGTTTTTTTCTAAAGAGAATAATTTAATCATCTTTCTTTCTTGGCTCCATTACTAATACTTGGCCACAATCAGAGGAAGCATGTGCCAAATAATGTATATCTTGCTGTATCGTGGTTTTTATAGCACTTTATTACACACAAAAATTGCGTGGCCATACGTAATCTTCTTCGACGCATTTTACGTGCGATGTTCGGTATAGTGTTCCTATAGTTTCCTCCAAAATACGTGGATCTGGAATTCCAGTTGAATGCGAACAGCAAGTGTTGGAATTAAAACTAAACTAATCTGATGGTATGCATGGAATGTCTCATCTACATCACTCTTTCTATTCTAAATTCGATTCCGCAACAACGTACCTACAACTGCCCCTTTCCGCCTATTCCCGTAATACACCTTTCTCCGGCGAATCCGTACATGAGAAATCATTTGCATTAGCTTTACCCTTTCCTGCTTCTCGTTATTGTTTTAATATCTTTCTTCTCTTTCCTTTCCATGTGGATTCCAATCCAGCGAATGTCGAGTCTTAATATTAAGTTTCTACCTGATGGTGTATACCATCTATCATTACTTTGTTCTCTCAGTGTTTAACTGTAGTGGCTGCTGTTGTGATACTTGCGACAGGTCTGTGCCCGGAATTACTATCAGACTTACATGAAGGAATGGCTTAGTTTCGTAGAAATTAAATATTTACAATAGATATATATTGTTTGTGCTCATGAAAGATGCAGTCCATGGCTGTTATTTGAATGTGAGTTTCACATTTTCCTAGCACAGCAGATGACCGAAATCTCGTGTTTTGTTTTGTGGTGAGATATTTTATGAGAAGATTTCGTGAAGAGCCAGTGAGAAAACAAAACATTGTTTGAAAAAGAACAGAAGATGACAAAACGAGAAACCTTTAAGTAGTTTAACATAATGGCAAGCTAGGAAGTCAGAACAATGTTGTATAACTAGTAGTAATGGAAAGTTGTAAAGAGCCATAATCGCTACAACATAAACATGTCATATAAAGAAGTAAATGAAGAAAAAAACAATACCCCCAAACATGGCTGCAATTATCGTGTTATGTTTATTATGTGAAGTTTAACTAGTTGGTTTAATGTATCCCACCTTCGCTGCATTTGCATATATATATATATATATATATATATATATATATATATATATATATATATATATATATATCATCATCATCATCATGTATCATATCCTTTATAGAAGGTCGCTCCCATCGCAGTCTGTCTGAAAGAAACTCTTTCCCTTGCCAAAACTGCAGCTTTCGCCACAATCACACCTATGCATTCCTGTATATTTTGATGCCATCGTCTTCTTAGGCTACCTTGGAATATTTTACCTGGCACCATACCTTCCATCACTGTTCTCTCAAGACCGTCATGTCTCTTGGTAATCGTCCATGATTCACAGTCATATGCTGCCACAGAAAAAAACACAGGCATTCAAGACTTTTGCTTTTGTATTTTGTTGGTTCTCTGCCATAATTTCTTCAGGATGTCCAGTCTCTGCATTGGCATGGCTAATCTTCTACTGATTTTTTTCGAGCAGTCGCCATTTGTGTCAGTTCTGGAGCTCAGATTTTCAAAATGCGTGACCTGAACTATTTCCTCACCACCAATTGTAAATTTATGATGACATTGTGTTTTGTCGGTGGTCATTATCTTTGTTTTATTTTTGTTTATAAACAGGTTTTGATCTTTACTGTGTCCATTTACGGCTGAAATTAGCTGCTCTAGCCCTTCTGAACTTCTTGATAGTATTACAGTGTCGTCTGTGTATCGTAACTCTGGAATCTCGTACCCGCCAATCGTAAATGTATCAACACTTTCAATGTTCTCATCTTCTCTAACATTTCTCATGATACATTCCACATATTTGTTGTGCAGATAAGATGAGAGGATACATCCCTGTCTTACTCCCTTTTGTACTGCGAAGCAATCTGATGTTTGCCCAGATACTCGGACAGCGGCTCGTTGATCTTGGTATAATGTTTCAATGAGATGTATAATGTGAACAGGGAACCCTATTTCCTTCATGATGCTTCGCAGATTTGATGTTTTACCGTAACGGAGGCATTGGTATAATCAATGAAACATGTGTACAGGTCTACATTAAACTCTCTACATTTTTCGTAGATGTTCCTCATATTGAATATGGGGTTCCTGATCCCGCTGTCTTTCATAAAACCTGCTTGAACTTCGTGAATTTCAGATTCAAACCTTTTCTCCATCCTTCTTAATAAGATCCACAAGAGTATCTTGCAAGCGTGGTTGATTAGCGCGATAGTTCGGTAGTTTGTGCACAGCTTTGGGCTGCTTTTTTGGGGAAGGAGAATATAAATGGATTTCTTCCATGCTTCTCGTCACTCTGCACTGTGCCATATCTGTTTACACAGATTATCATAAACTCGAGAACAGTCCAACTCTTCTGCTTGTATTAGCTCTTCTTTGATATTATCACGTCCTGGGAATGTGAAAAAGGGATTTTTCAGGCTTTTTATTGCTCAGCTTACTCCCGCCAATGTTGTTTCAGGTTCTTTCTCATCCTTTGGTAGGATTGTAACTGAGCGCTTTGTGCTATCTTTATGCATGGTTCTGCAGTACTCTCTCCATCTATTCAGTATGTCTTTGGTTTCTGTTAATGTGTTATCCTCTTTGTCATTGATGGCAAGCGGAGCCGGACGGAATTCCTTTGTCAGTGTTCTTATCGCCTTAAATGCATCTCTCTCACTGCCTTGTTGCTGTCGATTTTTTATGTCATTACAAGTATCCACCATGTATCTTCTTTTATCTTTTCTTATTTCTTTTCTAACTTTTCTTGCGCAGTTTTTATTTGATGTGTTGGTCCTTTCTTCAATGAGTTCCAGTGTTTCATCAGCTGTATAGCTCTGTTTCTTGTGCGACATCCTGGAAATCATTTCGTTCGCTATCAAGATAAAATATCCCTTGCGTGGGGTGTCAATTGCTCAGATGCCATCTCTTCATGTACCGCAATCAACGCCTCAAATTTGTTTTCTACTTTGATGTTCGAATTCAGAAGGTATTGCTGTTACATCTAAGCGTATTGGCTGGAAACCTTTGTTAATCCTACGAAATCTTGTCTTGAAAAATATAAACAGTAATTCGTGGTCCGTATCGCAGTTCGCTCCTGGCAGCGTTTCTTTTTTTGCAACACATTTGACCTCCATCTTTGTTGTACCAGGATGTAATCTATTTGATTTCTTCTGTTACAATCAGGGGAGGTCCACGTGTATAGATGTTGTTTAAATAAGGTGTTGGCAATGGAGAGGTTATTTTCCATGCAGAGTTCAACCAGTTTTTCTCCTCGCTCATGTCTGTGTCTCAAACCAAAATATTTTCGTACACTTCGCTTTTCTTCAGCTTTTTCCTCTCCAACTTTAGCATTAAAATTTCGAGTGACGACCAAGACGTCTCTTTTTTTTACTTTTGCCATTGTTTCTTGTAAGGTGTCATATAAATCTTCAATTTCGCAATCATCAGCTGCTGATGTTGGGATGTTGGTCCATAAACTTGAATTATTGTTAAATTTCTAGTCTTTCTCTTTATCCTGATTACAATTATTCAGTCGTTAAATGGATTGTAACCGAGTAGTGAAGGTGCCATCTTCTTTAACAGAATGAAGCCGACTCTGCTTTTTCCACACTTGTCCTTCCCAGAGTATATGAATATTTCTCCTGATGTGCTGATACAGTGCCCTTGGCCGGCCCATCTATGTTCAGAGACTCCAAGAACATATATCCTGGTTCTCTCCATCTCTTTTCAAATCATAAACAACTTGCTCTTGTATAGGCTCCTGACGTTCCAGGTATCTTTTCTTAAATTTATTTTTAGTCCCATTTCAGAGTTGTCCATTGTAATACAGCCGGGCTTTAGAACGTCATCTCTATTGCTTGTACTGGCTCTGAGTGTCAGGTAAAATATACTGATCGGAAGGTTAGTCAGGGTCTGGTAGAATATAATCATCGGAAAGGCTAGTCAGGGACAGGTAAAATATACTGATCGGACAGGTAAGTCAGGGTCATGCTAAACATACTGATCGGACAGGTTAGTCAGGGTCAGGTATAATATACTGATCGAACAGGTTAGTTAGAGTCAGGAAGAATATACTCATTGGAAAGGCTAGTCTGGGTCCGGTAAAATGTAGTGATCGAACAGGTTAGTCGGGGTCAGGTAAAATATACTGGCCAAGACTCCATCTCACATCCACGCAGATCTCACTGTAAATGGTCTGTTCTACTTGGCAGCCTGGCTAACAAAGTTCGGGATTGACGTGATCCTCTCAGTAGTGAGCGTGCGCAGATGATGACAAGCATAGCAAAACCGTCTGGAGGACCACAACCCACCTTCATCAGCACGCGTGCAGAAAGCTACTGCAACCCGCCGGTGCGGAAAAGAGTAAACTTTCTCGTTGTGGGCATTCAGCAACAACAATGAAAACAAAGTAAAACTTGGTGATCGATTCTGCGAGAGTAGATAAGGCATGGACAATAGGCATCACACCTCGACAGATTAAGACCTTGTATAAATTAAACAATTCTTCTCATATATCGGTACATGCTATTGAAGTACATATTATCTATTTCTGCAGACTGTAATGTTGGATTTTCTCTTTTTGTGCAAAAGTTAGCCTTTGTATAAAAGATTCTGTACAATAAATGTATTCATCTAACAGACAGCAAACACATTTCATTCCCACTGTCAAAATATATTGTATCCTTCGCTGTATCTATGTCTCTATCTATCTCTTTGTGCCTGTGTTTGATTATGTCTTTATTAATATCTCGAATGCACATACATACAAACAAAAAACATTTCCTCGAACAAAACATTCTTACCAGCTTACAAACTTACTTTCACGCCTTTCATAAAGCTTAAATTTCAAAGACCACAACTCACACACATAATACACTCAAGTAATCCATATCAGCAGAACAAATAAACCGTTTTGTGCTATTATTTTAAATCTGCATGGTCAAAATGGCGTTTAATGTCATAAACGAGACGTGCCTATCAAGAAGGGCTGGAGTCTTTTTTACATTCCTCATGGCTCGAGCAGGGTTTGTCTTGAGCCAACATGTTCGGGACTGCCCTGTTTAAAGTCATCTTTCCGTGTGTTGTTGAAAACACTGTCTTTCTCTCGTGAGGTTTGTCTAGGTGATCAATTCTCGCCCCCCCACACCCCCCCCCCCCCAGCTTCCCCTTGCCCAATTTGGAGAGGGAGGCAGTCTCGCAAAAATAGATTAACAAGCGAAAAAGAGGTTGGAACGATAGGAAATAAGTTTCCCAGGATCTTCGAATGTTGTCTACTATGTACGACAAATCAGGAAATGGCAATCAAATGCGCACACGTATGGAATAATATTTGGCAAGCTTATACGTATGACAAGTACATAAGCACCCCATTACGCATTGCTTATTGTAATTCTGGGTGGTGTATAATGTCAATATAGTCTTATTTCGAATACTGCCATGTTAAAGCCTTTATTAAGCCGTGTCTTCAGTAGCGAGGGAAGACCGAAATCAATGTTAGACAGTCAAGTTCTTTTAGCTATATAACAAGACATACCTCCTTGTTGAAGACCATACTAGACGGCAGAGAAAAAGGCAGCGTTCAAGAGGCAGATAACGTTATTAGTGGGTGGATAACATCAGCAAATGGGCTGCAAATAGCGTGTCAGATTGCACTATTACGGCAAGAGATAGAGTACACTGGAGATTAATTACAATCGACATTCGATGGGGAGATAACACTTGAACAAACTGAGTATTGTGTGATGTGGCGATTTACGATGTTTTCCTTGTTTCTCTGTCCCAAGTCTCACTAAATCGGTTCCTTTTTAAAATTTTTTTAGGCACATAATTATAGTGTTACCACTGCTCGTGTGTATTCAATTAAGATATCATGATCAATGTAGATACAGCAATATAGCTTCATCCTCAACGACCTCCCTCCCCCCATTCCACATGTCTCCCAAATATAAATAAACACACATACGTGCTTAACAGATAAGCACAAGTAAAAAGGGGGCACCAAAACGGTTTGCTCTACAGGACGTTATGCACAATCCTAATTAGAATTAGATCATCCATGACTTCAGAAAAATCTTGAATTTCATCAGCAGAACCAAGAGTAAACCATGAACCAGATTTTAGCACCAGCAGTACGAAAATTGCTGATGACCGAATGAAACGGAGGAAAATTGCAGCTGCCCTTAAAACTGACTTGATGAGTGTTTATTCGTACTTATTAGTGTGTCAGTAATTGATCAAGGATCGAAAAAAGAGAAAATGGTAAGATAATTAAAATTTTGGTCAGGTATGCACACGACCAGAGGGTCAAAACAAACATTTAAAAACTGGAAGAAAGTAGTTAAAAAGTTGAGATGATATGTAAACTATTCAGTTTGAGATAGGCTTCTTCTTCTTCTTCGTCTTTTTCTTCTTCTACTACAGTTATTGCTCATTTGAACTGAGACTCGGGATTCTTCAATAAATTATATTGCCTTTATCAACGTCTCAATACCGCCGTGTGGTTTCTTATCAATGGTATTTGGCGAGGACCACATATTTCTCCTCAGATATGTGTACTTGGACCAGTCCTGAAGTACATGTTTCGCCAAGTCTGCCCTCAATTTATTTAAAAAAGCAGTGTTCTTGTGGTGGTTTGAGTGCCGTTTATACTGATTTGGCATCAGTTAATATAACGATTTACCTATACATGTGGTGTTTGTGTTGTAGAGCCATTTCTGGTGCGGTCTTTTTTCTTCAATTTCTGAAGTTGCTCGTGAACTTGCCTTGGACAAGTATTCTAATGTCATCAGGACAAAACGTTGGCCTTACACCGGCCACAGTCTTTGATGAACAATAATAAATCCCAATTACAAGCGAGTATATGAAAACCACTTGACAAAAGGAGGCAGACCCAGAAAAACTGCAGGACAATCACTAAATGATTGTGCAAATTTGAGTGTGCAAACATAGAAATTGAGAGAATTCAAGAACTACATAGAGAATCGGTTGACCGATATAACTGTAGAATTGTTAGTTCTGCCTTTGAGAAGTTTTGGGTGCTGAATGATCACAGAGATAGAAGTGCACAGTTTGCAATATTAATGACGCAGATTGTGATAACTGTTTGTAATTCTCAGTATAAATGTATAGTTCGTGATACAAGCTTGTTATTCCTGATATAAATGTTCAGTTTATAATATGTTGGCAATTCTCAATATTTATGTACAATTTGTGAAATACGTGAACTGTTTGCGATATAAGTGTACAGTCCAAGATACAAATTCACACTTCGCGATATAAATTTACAATTATCGACACACATTTACAGTTCGCTTTATACATGCACATTTGGCGCATTAAAATTGTTTTCGGAGAAATAATCGGCCATGGGAAAGCCTCTGTGTATCGGTTTTATAGACTACAAAAAGGCTTTTGACCGAGTGTCTTATTCGAGATCCTTAAACAAGTCGAAATTTAGTAGTTAAGCGTCCGCCTTATGCGAACAGTATACACAAATCGAAAGACCGCCAAATCACTCAGAAAATTAACCACAGACCTTTAAAAAAAAGAAGTGGGACAGGGATGTCCATTTTCACTGAACTGTTCAATGCATACTCAGAGGAGTAAGAAATGCACTCTAAGGTCACACAAAAATAACGAACAACTAGAAGCAATAAAGTTTGCTGATGATCAATCACCAACATATAGCCGAGACAGAAAAATATCTGCAAACACTGCTCAATAAAATTAGCGAAACGACAGAAGCAATAAACATACAAAAGACCAAGACAATAATCGTAGCTAAAGAGCCAACGGAAATAAAGGAAAGGAAAACAGCAAATAAATCGATCAAGTATACCAACTCCCATGAATTAGTCAAATCAAAACAGAAGATGCGTGATGCGTTACAGAAATAAAAATAGAATTGCGTAGAAAGAAATAGAGAATCATAATATCAGGTTGATATGACGCTACTAAAAGTGATCCTGACCAGATTTGACTGGTATGTGAAGCTTTACGGTTCTGAAACACAGAACAAAAAACAGAAAAGAGGAGAACAATTAGAAGATGTAGTGTTACGGAAAAATTAATAAAGTGAGATGAACAGCAGAGATGGAATCAAACGAAAGTACTGGAGGAAGTGGGAGATGAAAGAAAAAAATATGATACAAAAGATACAAAATCAACGACTGGCCTTGGGGACTGCGTGGGCTAGTGGTTAAGTGTCACGGCTCACAATGTGAAGGTGCTGGGTTCGATCCCCATTACAGCACCGGCCGTTACCCCGGCAAAGCAAACTATTAGAAAATGCAGGAGGAAGCAGACCCTTACATAAAAAGGATGCTGAAGTCGGATGCACTGGGCCGAGTGGCGCAAAATAAAAACTACAGTGCAACGCACATCGCCATGGGGATTAGAGAAATAAGGCAAGCGTTAAAAAAAATGCACTGGCCCGATTGGGCAAAATCCTACATCATGAAAGAACCAGTGAAGAACGTATTGTAAAACAGACCAGATGAAAGAGAGGTAGGCGGCAGACCAATAAATAACATTGTAACAAGAACAGGCAGATATTTCATGGTGAAGACGTGTGCTGAGCTAGATGCGGCCGCAGATGAAAGGCAGATATGGAAAGACAAGAATCCATAACTTGCAAACCGGTCCCAGGTCTGAGTGACAATGATGATGAACATAAATGCGGAGATACGTGAAGGAAATAGTCAAACTGTATAAGGCATTAGACCTAGATCGGAGAACTGTGTACGGGCCTTGAGTCCTTATTGTAGTATGGATATAAATATGTTGGAAAGGGTACAAAGAAAAGCGACAAAATGGATGGTGGGATTCTGGAATTTTAATTATGAGGAAATGCTCAGAACAACCGGCCTACTGTGTCTAGAAAATAGAACAATTCGAGGTGATTTAACACAAGTTTATAAGATAATCAACGAAAAGGATAAATTAAACTATAACAATTTTTCTAAATACATCCTTAGACACGAACAAGGAGGATACAGCCACACATTCATTAACAATAGGTCCAGATTAGTTACCAGAAAAATATTGTTTAATCAGAGAGTGGTGAATACTTGGAATACACTGCCACAGGAAGTACAGGATGTAGTCGAGACAGGGATAATTAATGCCATCATCAATAAACATTTTTAAATGAAGTGAATGTAAAAGAAACTGGTTGTATGCAGACTCTGCAATCTTCTAAATCAGCTTGTAGGTTTTAAATTAAGGTTGCGACATACTAGCGCAGATCTCGATACTGTTTCCAGTTCGCGATACAATTCACTCGTTTTCCGGTTCCTGAGTTAAGTTTCCAGTATACGAAACATATCTTCATTGTTCGAGGCAAATCTCCAGTTACCAATATGTCTCCAATTCACAGTAGAAGTCTAAAATAAAGTTTGAACTATGCGTTTTTAGTTCTATTGAAAGTGTACAAACAATGATATATGTACACATTTTGCGAAGTAAATTTTCAGTTAATAATTTGTTTTTTTTAGCTATCCTTAGATCTTAAATGGTAACGAAATAAACTTTCAATTAACGTTACAACGCTGCATTTTATGTTATAAATCTGATCTATGTAATTTAAGAGAACGAGTTTTGAAATCAATGTAGAGGAGAGGAAGTAAATAGATCCTACATGTTTCAGAATATAGATGAAAATAAAGTCCTGAACACAAATTGTAATAAAATAATTTTAAAAAATAACAATAATAAAAAGATAATGATGGTGAAGATAGGAAAATGTTCCCAAAGAAAATGAAAAAGAAAAAGGAATAGAGAGAATAAGTAAATAAATAAGCATTGTTAAAGATATCAGACAGAGAGAAAGACGAAGGAGTAAAGAAAGAGGAAAACATTATAAATTAATCAGCAAAAAACAAAGGCAAATTTGGAAAATGAAGGATTGGGTGACGGAAAAAAGCTGGGAATGGAAATAAGCGATTTGAAGTAATAGGAAAATAACGTATGATCTGAAAAGATGCTACTGATGACAGTGTAATGCTCGCAGCAGTTGCGTAAACAGTTACTTTCGTCTCCTTCCTTATCTTTCATGTGCTCCTTGCGACAGATAAGACAATCATGAGAAGGTACTCTCTACAGGAAACCAACGCAAAGCGATTTGCGTGCCTTTGCAGCAATGTCGTTTCTGTAACAGTTTAGTGATATGTAAACACCACGTACAATTCACATTATCCATATCATGTAAAATACATAGAAATAAACTGGATTTAATATTTGCAAACCCATTAACATGAACTGGGATTCACATGGAAAAAGAGTTAGTATAGTAACGATGTAATCAATGAACATTACATGTAAACCAAATGTTTGCTCATAATTGTTTAATAAAATGTGGAACCGCAGGTTCTACAAAAGCGTTTATAAATCAGCTGATATACAATGTAAATATCCCGGTAACAATGTGTATCAACACAAAAAGCTAAGGTTGTATACTTGCATGCTGTAAAAATGTTTGATGCAATTCAGTTAAAGCCGCAGGTTTTGTTTTGTAAATGTTACTGTTAAACTAAACATTCAGCTAAAAGCTATGATTAAAACACATAAATAAAATTAAATGTGCAGCATCATAAAATAAAAACTTTTTGTTTATGCTCAGAAAGTCAGGTTTCGGAGTAAAAGATTCGCATGCCACATGATCTATATAGATATCGGAAACGATTCGACGTCTCCTCCATGCTCAACCAACAATGTGTCCTTGCAGTCCGCTAGGAAGACCTAGTCACCAACTCCAAGGTCTTCCGACGGATACACTTTGATATCATTTTCTCATAGCTGGGTCGGGTTTTCTTCTCTTCTTTGGCCATTTGGTCCGCCTCTCTCAGGACGCCCTAGCTTGACAACTTCTACACTTGTCTCGTGAAATCTCATGGGAACTCCCCGAGGGCGCTCACGTAACACTTGGCTCAGACATGTGGCCTCCACTCTATCGGCCTCTGACATCAACCGTCGCCATGGGCGCTGAGTGCGATGAGTCCTGGTTGTCTAGGCGGATCACTTGACGACCTCAGAAAATAAAATCGACAGGCCATTAGAGGTGAGGCAGGTTGGGGGGGGGGGGAGGGGGTGGAGTGGCCAACTGACTATCTCCTGGAACAGGCAAAATGGCATGTGAAGTATTGAAGTGACTGTGGTCGATGTTTGTTCTAACAACCATACGAAATGCCACATCACGAACATGTCAGAATGGACAGGATGTCGCCTTTAACTGGATACTGGTGGCATATAGTATAATGATGATATTTAGTAAATTGAATCAAACCATATAACTATATACTCACAATTTTCAACACACGCAAACGTGTGATACTGTTTAGTGTCATTATGAAATAGATTGTTCTTCTTCTTCTTCTTCTGCGTACGCAGTCAGACAGTAACCATTATTTTTTCGAAAAAAGCGGCGGTCATCCTGAGGCTGTCGCCACTGCCATAGAGCTTGTCTTGCAGTTCCACTGGTGATGGCCACATCTGCTCTCTCTGATCCTCGTATGTCGGGCAGTTCTGCAGCAGATGTTCAGCGGTCATTTTACCAGTACCGCACGGGCATTCGTCGGTACACCCTATCTTCAATTTGTTGAATAGGTGGTACCTCAGTCTATTGTGGCCAGTGCGAAGTCTGAAGACGACGACCTGCTCTCTTCGGTTCAACTGGTAATAGGCATCGTTTTTGGTGTAACCAGTATGTTCGGTTTCCCATTTGGTCATGTATCTGGCTTTGATAAGCCCTTTTGACTCTTCGTACGTCATACTAGTATCTGTTTGTGGTAGTCTTGCACCTTCTTTTGCCAGTCTGTCTGCCTCCTCGTTGCCTTGGATGTTGCAGTGTGATGGGACCCACTGTACCACTACCCTTTTTGGTACGGACTGCTGCCACAGTTTGCAGAGTGCTGCTCTTAAGTCTTTAAGCTCAGTATTTTTCTGGCTTTTTAGCGCTGTAAGCAGGACAAAATGGCTTTCATTTTCACTGTGTGTCCCTATTTCTTCCACTGCTGCCCTCAGTGCCTCTGCCTCCGCTCTGAAATTGCTTGTGTACTTACCAGTAGCGAATGACAGTGTTATTTGTCTGCCATTTGGTAGGTTCAGGAATGCTCCTGCCCCTCCGTTCTGTGTAGTATTTGTTACAGAACCGTCGGTGTATGCATGGGTCCAGTCCATGCTTGGGTAGCTTTTCGTTATGAAGCTTAGGGTAGTATCTCTCCTTTCTTTTTCAGTCTGGCAGTTTTTGTTTCCAATACCTGGTATATTTTCTACCACCTCTGGAAATATATCCTGCCTCCAGGTAGGTTTTCGTACAGTAGTGATGGGATTTGGTGTTGTTAGTGCGTTTATGGGATCTTCGTGCATCTTTGCTTTGGCTATTTCTGCAAAGTTTCTCCGCTTTAGTTTCCCATTTCCCAAATTGTTTAGTCTCTGGTGCATTGGATGGTCGGTCAGTCTTCGGAGTTTCTCTGACTGCAGCTGGGCTCTGCAGTCTCTTTTATCGGTCATGGATTGCAGTTTTGTAATCTTTCCAAGTTCTACAATTGGCGTTGACTTCATGCCACCTGTTATAATTCTCATGGCTTGGTTTTGAAGTTTGCTAACTTTATCGAAGTTCGCCTTCGCTGCTGTTGTCCATGCCGCAATGCCATACTCGAGAACTGGTCTTACTCTTCCAGTGTACAGTTTCTTTAGTATACCTTCGTCTGCTCCCCAGCTTGTGCCAGCAAGTTTTCTCATGATTGCCATTCTTTCTCTGGCTTTCATTCGGTTTCTCTCAATCTGACTTTTCCATGTCATGCGCCGATCAAATGTGACTCCCAGATAGGTTGGGTTGTCGTTTGGCTGCAGGATTTTGCTATTTAGACTTAATTTGGTACTTTGGGGTTTTAATGAAAGCGAGAATATTGTGCATGTGGTTTTCTCCTCGTTTTTTTTGACCAGCCATGAGTTCGCCCACTCTTCCAGCGATGTTAGGGCCGTCTGCATCCGATTTCTTGCTATGGTGAGATTCTTTTCAGAGGTCCACATAGCCAGATCGTCTGCAAACATTGAGCTATGGACTCTTCTTGGTATATTCTCTGTAATATCGTTTATATATACCAGGAAGAGTGTGGGTGACAGTACTCCCGCTTGGGGTACTCCCTGTTCGAGTGTCACCTTTTTGCTCATCTGCCCTTGTACTAGGACTCTGGCCGTTCTTTATTTGAGGTAGTGGTTGATCCACTTGTACATTTTCCAACAAACATCACTTCTTCTTAGCTTGACTCTAAGTCCATCTTTCCAGACTTTGTCAAATGCCTTTTCCAGATCCACCCAAACAGCTACTGTGTGTTTCTGTGCCTGGTAGGCATCTTCTATCTCCTGGGCTATGAGGATGACCTGGTCCTCAGTGGATCTGTGCTGTCTAAAGCCGATTGCTGTGGAATTAGTATTCGTTTTTCTTCCAGATGCCACATCAGTCTGGTGTTTATCATCCGTTCCATCAGCTTGCCGACACAGCTCAGTAGGCTTATGGGCCTGTATCCATTTGGATCTGTTTTGTCCTTTCCTGTTTTTGGTACTGTTACCAGTATTGCGTCTTTCCATTCCTGGGGTACAATTCCCCTTTTCCAGCTTTGGTTCAGGACCGATAGCAGTTTCCTCTTCGCTGTTTGGCCCAGCCCCATCAGCATTTCGTTTGTTATCCCGTCTTTTCCGGGAGATTTCCTTTTCTTTAGTGTTCTCATAGCCTCTTCCATTTCGCGCATTGTTAATTTGGCCATCATGTGCTCTTCAGGTGCCGTATTCATGTTTTCGTGCCCCTTTAGCTCTTCGCTAATGTATGTATGCTTATCTGCAGGGACCTCGATGTGGTTTGCTCTGGCATAGTGATCGACAAAGGCGTTTGCGGCTTTCTTACCTGTGATCAAGTTCTCGCCCTGCTTGATAGTAATTTGTTCATTTGACGGGGTTTCGTCGTTCATGGCTCTGACTAGCTTCCATAGCTTGTTCCCTTCTTTGTCCAGGTTTAGGCTTTCCGTTTTATTTTTCCAGCTTTCTCTTGCTGTTTGCTTGAGAGTGTGTTTGTACTTCGCTGTGGCGGCTTTGAGGGCGATGTTTGCCTCCATGGATTTTTCTCGCTCTGCCATGTTCCTAGCATTTGTTACTGCATCTTCCACTTTCTGCAACTCATCATTTCAGTAGGGCTTATAGTTTTTCCTAGCTCCTCTTGGGATGGTTTCAGTGGCGGCTTGCATTATTGCCTTGCTTAGGCTTTCCACCATGGGCTTCATAAATAGATTGTTCAAAACGATATACAAGGAAGAAGTATAGAGGTCAAGTAAGACATGACAACCTAAATACACTGAGCTAATAATATTCAGAAGTTGACATAAACAACTTTGAGAAAGTGACACACCTAGTCAGCAAACAACTCATAATAAAGTGAGATGCGATTTCTCAAAAACATTCTAGATTTCGGGAAAAAATTAAAAGCACAGAATAAAACAAATTTTTCGTAAAATAAAAAAAAAATGTACTTCATTATAATTTTAGTTAGGAAAAGCATTTTAGCAAGGATAGGTACATGTCAATCTCTTTAATACAAATGAAGGCTTAACGTCTTCAAGTATCTAACAGTTTATTATCTAATTAAATATCTGGTTTAGCATTTTATTTGTCTTTATCTGTGATTTAAATTAGTGCATTGCTATTTTTAAACCGATTCATACCGTGTGTACACGGTTCATCTGATGTTGTCGTGTCTAATATATTATTGCAGATCATATTTTGTTTTGTAATTTGGAGATATTGTGTTCTGTGTACACTCTAAATGTATTTTCAATTATCTATATTTTATCACTATTACTGCCTGATGAAATGTATTTAAATAATCAAACAATTGCTTTTCGTTCAATCAGTGCTTTTGGTTTCTCTCTCTCTTGTTAGTCAGACTGGCCGACGAAAGCACATTGGGTTGACTAGACTGTCCAGTTCGTGTTATCACTGATGCTAAAAATTGTCTAATAAAATACGACTTAACTCAAGGAGTATTTCTCGCTCTGTGACCTCAAAGTCACCTATCTCTTTCCGATTCTCTTGCTCTGCTCTGTACTTCTTCCCTCCTGCTGTGGTATGTTCGTGTCTTTATCCTACTTTATATGCTATCCTTAATTCAATAATTCAATGACCTGGCATTTGCGTACCGAATATTTTATGACACCTTGTTTACCCAAAATCCATGATCGCGCGCTATCTGACTGACAGCTGAACCTCACATTATAAAACTGGGATGAAAAATGCACATCGACTTTGTTCCTGTGTCACGCCCTGCTTGTGACTCATTGAACTGATTCATTTCTTAGCCTATATACTTAATAACCAGCTGTACTTGTCTCTGCCCAGTGACCTCGACCTGCACATGAGAGGATGTTTGCAGTTTGACGCTAACCTTGAAGGGATGAACAAGCATTCAGGTGATTTATATTACATTCAACTTTATCGTCATTCAAAGGTTGGTGCAGGTATGCTATTCTGGCGTCCCACATGATGGTAATATTTGATGCTTCATCTAGATAGATACATATTTTGTTGCTTCAAGATAATCTTTAATGATTATATGTATAGTAACTTTTAAGGTATTTCTGACAACATTGTATGTAGCCTTTTTGTGTGCTTTGTGGTTTCTTTATTTTCCGGCACAATGAGGATGAAAACATATTTCACTTTCAATACATGTGTTAGCAAATGACACTGAGACTTACCTCGACATATCCCGGTGTTATTTTCTTCAACTTGTCCTTCATAATTGATGCACGAAAATCCAAGTTCATCGTCACACGTTGTGCCATTGGCTGGTTGACATATCTGACCTGCTTCTACAGGGCAACAGCCAGTAGAAAGCAATGGACGTTTCCCTTTGCACACCACGTGATTGTCGCAGCTTCTTTGGGTATTGGACTGAACCAAGAAGAAAAGAAGCAAGCATAACACGTGGCACGCAAGGGTGAGGCCTAATTTCATGGACATCCGTGCAAGCTTCGTTTATTATTCCTCTTTGGAAAGGAAAAAAATAACATGTGCTTTATAGCAGTTCCGGGTATTTTAAAACGGTCCGTTTTCATTAGGCACAAATTTGTTGAGTTGATAAATGCACAATAAATGCAAAATTTGGAAGTCATCTGTTGCACAGTTTCAGAAACCTATAGCATTTGTTTGCATGTAAAGTGACCACAATTGGTGCGCATTTTCAGGAAAATAAAAGTCTCCTTTGAAATTTCACATTGTCACATTGTTTTTACTTTCTAAAAAATTGATATTTATTATCATTATACGAACATTTGTCAGCTTCTATACACTCAAACAATAATAGCTGAAATTTTAACATACTAAATTAAATCTGACAGAATATCGAACCATATTAAGATCTTCCGACTTTAAAAAACACATTAACACAAATGGTACGGTTATATGTCAAGAGACTATTGGATGTTCAGCACTAGACACAAGATAACATTAGCTAGAGCAAAATATAGAAAAGATGCCCAAGATAGAAACTTCATAACTGAACTAGAAAAATACATTGATAGCAACACAGATACTGCCGATGGAGGAAATGAAAATATTCAATACTTGATACAGGGACATTTCATGTCCTAAATACCTCATAGGTTACGAAAAAGAAGAAGTTTCTTATTAATTGCTTTGGTCCACGATTAAACGAAGTATCATTGCGGCAACAGTTATCGCTCAATTCCCCAAGTAAGTATATTGTGAACCTCAGTAGACAGCTATCGTTTCCTTTTATAGTCATGCCTAAAAAGCAGTAGTTAGCGAATGCAGCGAGCATTAATTATCACGTCCAATAATCAATCCATAAACCTATATCATACATATGCAATGAATGCAAGCGATTCCAATAGATTTTTAAAGTATATTAATGATTAAATGACGACACTGCAATATAGGAATCAGCATTTTATAAAATGCAGATCCTTGATATCAAAAGAGGCTCGTGTAGACTGAGGTGCAAGAGAGGACAGAGCAGAAGTGTGTACAACCAGCAAGCTGCAGGAACTATCAATATCCATACTCATCGCCATTTACAGAGAGAGATTGAGCGCATGTGGGTATACCAGGAGTGAAGTGAAGTAGATTCTTAGGAACAGAATAGAACAGATTATAATAGTTTTCAAATTAAAGAAAAAGAATGGGATGGATCAACCACATTGTCTGAAAAAAAAATTTATACAAAAATTTAAAAAATCATTAAATGGAAATCCAGAAAACAGAATAAAGAGAACATATAAAATTAAGGACTCAAAAGTCTTGCCAGAATGCACTGCTCATTAAAACATTACAACGACTGTGTCGCACATACATGAGCCAGCAGGAGAAGTAAACATGTTAAATAGTTATATTTATACCATTTCCAATGCTTGCTAATATTTACATGATTGAGTATTTTACTGTGAAATAGTTGGTAATTGAAGACAATGAATTACAAATACAGCAAGACTCTACCTTCTTTAAAATCAAATGTAGGTGAATTGAAAACCCAATGGGACTGGTTTATTAGCGTTATCAGTTTTCAGTCACGAGAGCGTAATCGGTATCAGACTTGACTAGTTCATGTCAATTACAGGCAAAGGCCGCCGTCCATCGTAGACGATGATGGCATAATTTATTTTTCGTGCGCAGTGGCAAGTCAAGGACAAGTCGACTAGGGGGCGACTACGAGATGCAGGTGACTCTGCATCAATCACCCGTGAAAAGGACGGCGGAGTCCGGAGTCGAACCCACACCACCTGATCACGAGGCCGACGGCTTAACCACTTTGCCACGGAATCCCCAATTACAGGCAAGGTCCAATAAAATGTACACTGTCTGGTGTAAAGTGTAAGATAGATCATTGTGTAAAGTCGTAACGTTTTGCACGGTGAAGTGACTACATCGCCGTCCAACTTTGTTTAGTTCATATTAGTAGCAGTAGAGTACTCTTTAATCAGTATGTGAGGTAGAAGTGACATTGATTCCTCCGCGTACTATTCTTCTGAAATGGCCACAGTTGCATGGGCTGGTGTCCTCTGTTTGCTTGTAGGCCGTTGAAATGTATAAGCAACTGAAGGTCAAATATGAGCTGTAGCCCATGTGCGCTTAAAAAAAACATGCAGTTTCAGTTATCTGCTGCTATGATGTTCTTTCTTAATTATGATCGTCCTGAACTGCCAAACATTTTCACAGTAATAGACAATTTTTAGGTCAGAAGATGTCTATATACAGTGGATGACGAAGTCGATGACATTCCACATGTCAGACAGTGCAGGGGATGGTGGTGCATCTTGCGCTTCCTTAATGCCTTCTTCGTCTTTTCCTGATCATTTGATTGTAATACAGAGCCTCGTAAAAAATGAATTCTCCAGATAGGACGTTGTAGCCAGGATCACCTTTATCATTTATATACCTTTGCTGAGCATTATCTTAAGTTGTTCCCAGTTACCAGCATTTACAACTGAACCTTGAATGTATTTGCATCAAAACCTTCAAAACATGCATATGGTCCAATGTTGTGCAACAATTTCTTTCAAGCGTTTGCCAAAGTCATTGTCTTTTAAGCAGCTGCAAAGTAAAAGAATGCAGACTTAATATTGCATTCTCGCAGATTCTGAATTCCCTGACTCTTCGTGTGTCTTCTTTTGCATCTTTTTCGTCTACAAAACAGCTATTCAATCAAGCAATCAAAGACTTTTAGCTTAGCGTGGAGCACGTCCTCAACAAATATACCTCGGTAACTATTCCCAAAAGTTCTTCTTCTATAACCGCGTGCAGGCTGAGGTTATTTCCTTGCCCATCTGCTAAATAACTGAAGTTATGCTAGGATACAACAAGACATTTAAGGCTGTTATTCTTACAAACTTCTCAGCATTATTCTGAGCATCAGCGCTGTCAAGAAGCAGCAATGTGTGTATATTATTTAGGAAACATTCTCAGAACATAGGTATGAAAGTGTCTAACATCAGGGGCAAAGTACTTAAAGGAGCCAGACATAAAAAGTATCTGAAGTAAACCAAGCATTCTTTAGCAGATGTACATTTTAAGTCATCTGATTCATAATGTCTATAAAAGTGCTTGGTTTCTTTAATGTCTTATCACCGAAGGGTTCACGCAATGCAAGCCGGGAGTATTTGAACAAAGGCAGAAATTCGTTTCATACTTAACTTGCGATCAGGAGTGATGTGTTTATGTTTCTATGCCAACGAATTTTCTGAAATTATATGACAATGCAGGCAAGTTTCATCGGCATTGCAAATTTTTAATGAGGCCCTTAGATTTAGTAAGTTACGTTATACATTTTTATAATTGTCTCAAAATGATGTGGTTGAGCTTAGAGATTGACTTCAGGTGTTTGCGCTCACAATGCCATACCTATTTCAAACACACCACAACCACCCATCGCTTGCCTAAATATTAACTCCCGTGTGTTATCCAAGAGTTATATGATGTGGCTTCAAAAGAAAACCTTGAAAGAGGGATAGAAATTATAAAAAACATTGCCTTTGTCTTGTAACGTGTTAAAATGGTTGCTAATAATGTCAAGAGTGTCCTGCACGTGCCATCACGGTGCAGACGGACAGCATGACGTCATAACTGAAGTTACAAGATGGCCTTCCCACTACTGAGGAGAAGAGATCTGTTATCAGTTTTATGACCAGCGAAGGGGCGTAACCTAGAGAAATTCACCGTGAATGAAGTTCCAGTACGTGATGCATACCTTCACTCCAGCAAGTGTATGAGTGGAGAAGGAAGTTCCAAAACGACGTGAGTTCTGTGACAGACTGTTCAAGATTGGATCAGGCACACTGAGTAGCGACCCCAGAGTCGATTGCTGTAGCTCACTAACTCGTAAAGGAAACAAATCGCTGATTGACTGTGAATTAAATTGCTGTACATCTTGGCACCAATCAAGGTTCAGGCAATATCCTATGTGATGTGCTACAATACTACAAATTGTCTGTAAGTTGGGTTCCATTGCAGCTTACTCCAGAATTGAAACAACGACGCGTTAATGTTTGTCAGGAATTTGTACAGCTTTTTGAAGCAGAAGGTGGTGGTTTCCTAGCAAAGAATTGTTACTGGAGATGAAACCTGAGTTCACTAGCATGAACCTGAAACGAAGAGATCAAGCAAGGAAAGACTTTCAGGTCCAGAGGTCCAGCAGGTGGTGCATGGGTGGTTACACGGGTGGAGAAGATAATATTTTTGGACAGGAATCCATACACTTTATATGCCCTGAGGATATCGAACGGAATGGTGACTACGTCAAACAATGATACAGTTGTGTTTCACTTTTTCAGATTTTATTTTTTATAAAAAATGTATTTAAGGTTTCATTTGAAGCCCCATCGCAAATGCAAATTTCAACTCAAAACGTACATTAACGTCGCTGTCTAGTAAATATATCACTTATTTACAGCTTATTTACGTTTTTAACATCTGCATCTGTCATGTGCCTTTTACTCGCCTCCGTAGAACTGCATCTAGAACTATCAACACCGTATTTTTTGTGTTTTTTTAAGTATTTAAGTATTCCAATTTGGCCTTTGATTATTGGATATCGGAAAAAGAGATTTTATTTTAAGCTGTAAATTTCATAAACACGCACTTCTAAGACGACTTGTTCTAAATTCTCAATCATCTCTAATAGATGCGCACCATTTCAGCAACTGTTATCTTCTCTGTTACTTTCATACCTTTTTATAAATTGTAGCGATTACAACATTTTGTATTAATAAAGTCACAGTTCAGGAATCACACAAACACTCTGGACAGAGCCTACTCAATATGCCACACAAAAACTTGAGGCAGAGTTAAATCGAACCAAATATGTACCACGGTATAGAAAACAATGTCAAATAATGTGTTATTATTTGCCGGAGCAGTTCAATCCAAAATCCATGATATCGAGGTCAGACCAAAAACCGAGTGGTTACTATATAGTCTAAGGTATTGTAACCTATTGTAATTATCAGCTCTGTGCTGTTGTATCTATACCTCAGTTACTTCAAGTGAAGGTAGCCGCCATTATTTTCTTGTAAATATCGCAAATACAGATGAAAAATATGTGGCAACGCCCATGTAAGCAGACAAAGATCCAACTGACCAAGACACGCATTTTTCAGTGACGACATACGGTTTTGGGACATGGACATTAAACAAGTCAATTGCACAAAAGAAAACGCGTCTTTTGAAATGCAGTTTTACAAAAAGATGTTGTAAATTGGGAAATAAATAAATACAAAGACATTTTTTAATCGCTGCATATTATATAACATTGACGTCTTTATATAATTGCCAAGAAAAAACAAACTTACAAACGTATTTCAGTTACCTGAACACACATAACAGTCTGGAGAGAGTCATAATGAGGGCTCCTTGTAGTAGAAAAAGAGCTCAAGCCTGACGAAGATGACATCAGCATATTACCGACTTTCTTATGATGATGATGATGATAATGATGTCAAGTATCATGGGCAAATACATATGATCATCAATGGAATAAGTACAGAAGATACCCTCAATGAGACAGAAATTAAGACATTGATTGCAATCGCAAAAACGAGCTTCAGAGAAAAACACAAATTGTTAACCTCAAAGAACATCAGGATAGAACTGAGGAAAAAAAATAATCGTCACTCTAATAAGGCCAATTGCAGTGTATGGAGCTGAAACATGGACTTTAGCAGAAGGATGAAAAAAGATTGGAAGTGTTTGATATGTGATGCTTCCGTAGAATGGAAAGAGGGAGTTGAGCAGAAAGAAAATCCAATGACAATATACTCACTGATATAGACGCTCAAAGAAAAATAGTGTATACGATACAACAACGTGGTTTTAGTTGGCTGGGTCGCAATATTAAACATTAAAGTTCTCTATAAAAGATACTAGAAGGCAACATTCAAGGGAAGAGAGAACACCGGTGACCAAGACTAACCTTTACATCTCAGGCATGCAGGGACGTTCAAGTACAAACTTACGTTGCAACGAAAAGAAATGCAAAAGAAAGGGTCAAATGGAGAGACATGCTCAAACAACCTTACAACCAGTCTCCGGATTGATCAACCAGATGATGATGATGATGTCTTTGTATGCCACTAACCGAGCTACCCTGACCCTATATGCACACAGAGCTGTCGTGACGGAGACTACGTTCTAGAAAGAATGTCACATGATAATGATCGTTAATAATAAATAGAGAGTGAGAACGTAGAAATGAATGTAGCAGCAAATACAAAGAAGGCCGTACATAGCATATTCTTACAACATGAGAACTCAATGGTTTTGACATATTTTAAGAATGAACTAAATCTATCCGTCGCACGAGCCTTTACTTTCAGACAGCATAGCTTAAGATTAAGAGGAATACACAGAATGATATTTTCACTGCGTTAAAGAAACGTTACACATGTATAAATTGAAAAGGACAACTTCCACACAAAGCTCATAAAAAAAAACTGCTGCTAATGACATGCGTGGACTGATTACATGAGATGGGTAAGAAATAATGTGCGACTCTTTTAGAATCTACATTACGCAGGATGAGACGAACTAGTCTCTTTGTGTAACAGTAAACGTAAAGATCTATGCAGTCCAGGATATCAGAGACACGTAAGTTGAGAACATAATAAAACGAGTGTATAGAAAGACACACATACAATTTGAGAACGAGCTTTATATAGCTTTCTCTGACTTTGCATATCTAGGTCATGGCTAAATCATACAGTCCGGCTTTGTTGGCAAGTTTCTGGTTGTGCTTCAAGTCAGAGATTTTAAAAAAATCATGAAGTTTAAAATACACTGACACTTGGTTTAAGGTAAACATGACGTAACGCTAGAGGAAGTGGACTGACTTTTGGAAAGACTCCAACCAAAACACGCGTTCGATAAAAGGGAACTTCTAAGATCAGATTTTCTCTTAATGCAACGATCTGTATTACGATTTATGTCACTCATAATTTAGTAAATGAAATACACAAACTCTTTGACTAGGAAACAAGTATTAATAAAGTAAAAGAAAGTATTTTTTCTTACAGAAACTTTTGATCTACATCTGTTATATAATTCACTGGATGCCCTGTTGCGCATTATGCTAACACAATGACTGTCCATACCTTTTTGTCCTGGTCAGCCTTTCGCGCAGTGCCCTATGTCAGAGATGCGCAGTGCCCTATGTCAGAGATACGCAGCACGGCTCATTGTGTATCTCCAAATAGATTTTGATCTACCATTATTTCTTTTACCTCCGATGTCCATATAAGTACTGTTTTTTGCTGGCATGTTCGGACTGATTCATTTTCATTACATGGCCCGGCCATCTACAATTTCTCTCTCTTAAAATGATATTCATTTCTTCTTGGTTGGTGTCCTGTAATAATGTGTTATTTTATATTTTGTCTGGCCAAAACACTCTAATAATTTAGCACAGTCACGTTTAGAGAACGGTTTTGAATCACTGAGTATTCTTTGTTGACATACTCCAGCACTGTGAACCATATAGCAGTGACGGAAAAACACTACTATTATATAGTATACGTGTAGTTTTCCAACCATATAGCAGTGACGGAAAAACACTACTATTATATAGTATACGTGTAGTTTTCCAACCATATAGCAGTGACGGAAAAACACTACTATTATATAGTATACGTGTAGTTTTCCAACCATATAGCAGTGACGGAAAAACACTACTATTATATAGTATACGTGTAGTTTTCCAACCATATAGCAGTGACGGTAAAACACTACTATTATATAGTATACGTGTAGTTTTCCAACCATACATACTAGATTTCCAAATTGGCTTCATCATTACAAAGACAGTCTTGTCCTTATTTAAGCGGGAGATGATGTCCTCTTCCGTCCCTTCTTAGAATCCGGATGCCCCACTTTCGAGATACGTGAACTGTTCTATATTCTCAAACATTTAGTTTCACAGAGACACTAGTTGTTGCTTTGCACTCTTGGTCATAATTTGAGCTTCCTTCGTGTTAGTTGCCAACTATATTTATTTTGCAGTTTTGTCTAACTTGGTGTTCTTATTCTGGATATGATCGTATTTGTTAGGCAGGAGAGCTATATCATCTGCACAATCAAGATCTTCTGACACGGTGAATAGTATCCATCTTAAACCTCTCTGATCTTTCTCAATAGTGTTCTTGAGCACAAAGTCAAGGTTGAATAGCAAGCAGGAAATGGTACATCTCTGCCTTATGCCAGATTTCACTGGGGATGTTCTGTCGGAGTTCTTCGTGTTGTAAGAAACATCTTTAAAGAATCGAGCTATAATGCTAGCAATCTCTGGGGTATGCCATAAAGTCCACAAAATTGATGAATATCACTCTCTGCCATTGCTCTACATGTATTACATGCATTAGATTCATGACCTCGTATGTGATACTTGTCATCCTTATATCGTGTAATATTTCGTTGTTAAGGTGGCGCAAATAGTTTACCCGCAACTATCGACTAGTTATTCAGTTGTCATTCCCATTGATGAAATATTGTGACTTGTAACTTTGGCTAGCGCACATCATCACAATTTGGCTGGATTACCTCCACTACCTCCTGTAGGTTTCAGGAAAGCGGGATTAATCATAGTGCGCCCGTCGCTATGTGGGTGGCATTGACTTTCACTCTGTGACAACACTTTGTGAATATCTGGAACATTATTTGGTACGTGCAGTTTCATGTGCCATTTGTTATGAACATAGAGCTTCAGTCCTGGCTATCGTACAATACCAACCTACTGGGTGGTCACACCCACTCTGCCTTTTGGGATACCTATTTGCGTAAAAGCTTTGGAAGTAAACCTTGGAAAAAAATCACCATCAAGTGCTCTTAAGGCATCTCGATAATGTCTTGCTACTGGTCAAAGATAGCTCTGGACGAGGGAGTGAGGTTGACACATTGCGCTGTGTACTCCAGTTTAATCAAAATCACACCGAAAGTCACCAATTTGAGCACACAGAGCAAGAGGAAACGATTGTCCACACTGCTGAACACAGTGTGTGGTCATTATTACACGTGATGGACAAGCATTACATTGTTTTGGATGTTGTGGAGGGTGAATATGTGCTCACTAGTTCCTCTTCCTTCTCTCAACCCTGGCTGGTCTATGCGAATGCGTGGGTTTATTTCATCGTGAATTATCATTTTGATAAATGTTACTAAATATTCCTCGCAATATGAGGTAGGTGCATAGCATTGTATCACCGCGATATTGAAGGGCGCTGCTTTGAGTCGTATACTGAGCAATTGGCTTGATACTGGTCGGCATCCCAATACACAACATGTTGTGTCTTTATGCTCCAACATTCCGACTCCATAGAGGTGTTTGTCAGATCTCCCACTATAGTAGAACTTGTGACCATCTTTAGTGGTATGTTCTCCGAAATTTTCCCAGCGGGCTTCACATATACCAAGCACATTCCATCGATATTTCTCCATCTCATGGGTCAGTTTTTAATTTTTCCATATGATCTCAATGTTCTAACAATCCAAGTACCCAAAGTTAAGTCACCTCTTCTGAGCCTGATTTTATCACCAGTTTCACAATAACACTCCGCCCTGGTGTGAGACGCAGGAGCTGTCATTGTTAACCCGGGTTGTGACTGAGTCGATATAGTAGATTTTGATTGTATCTCCATGTGTCAATCTTGAGCTTAGAAGCTCTTGGCGGCGCCCATCTCCTATCCAAGTTGTGGTGGACCAACATCTGCATCTGACCTGGAGGTTCTATGCCCCCAGGGGAGCCATTGCCTGGTTAGCTTAAAGCCCGCCGTCTCTAGTTTCACAGTGTGCACCCCGAGGTTGGCTTCTGAGTTCAGTTAATCGGAAGGATACTAATTTTCACGGTTCAACCTTCCGAAGAAGAGCTAGCCGAACCCAACACCGCTGGATTGCGATGCCGAGCATGAACACACCACAGCTAGGTAGAGAGTTTCTACCAGGAATTACAGGCACTTGTGAAAGAGATACCAAAGAAGGAAATACTGGTGGTGGTAGTGGGGGATTGGAATCCTAAAATTGGTGAAGACATAGTGCGAAATTGAAAAGGCACATGTGGACCATACGATAATGCGAAGACGTGTCCGTATATAATGGGCAGGACTACACAATGCGTTCACCTATAAACCTACATCATTATAATACTGATTGTGTGGGCTGATATTAACGAAACCGCACAATTAAACATGTTTCTACAGTTGAAATATACCCTAAATATTCTTAATTAAAACCACCAACGTTACGATAACAAAGCATTCTCGTTCTTGTTGTAGCCTTCAGCTCGCTGGGTTTTTCCAGGAGCAAAAAGATTCAAGTGTACAGAAATGATATTATTACCCGTGTTGTCTAAGATTTGACGTTCGTGCATGGATATAACATTAGAACATTTGCACGCCATAGTGTTGGAGTAGAGAAAACCCCTGGTAGGATTGGCTTTGAATTTAAAGCGTGAACCATCATTTGAATGAAAGGTATTTAGTGTACACGCCTATACCAACTGATATACGCACAGGCAAGACATGTTTATAAGCTGTTTTTAACCCGTGGTGATAATGGATATCCTATTTAAATATCATCATCATCATCATCATCGTGTGTTTTACCGGTTCGCGTTGGCGACCTACGGTCTCCATTCACTCATTTCATCACATATGTCATTCATCAACTCTGTTGTTGATCTTCCCACTCGTCATTCCTTCAGGCAGTTCAACATTTTAGCTTTCTCTGCCTCCCTCTATTTCTCTTCCCTACTATTTTACATGTTGGCACACTATGTTCCAACCGGCCTCTTCTCATGACGTGATCGAAAAAGGATAACTGCTTTGACCCAACTTTTGCAAAGCGTTGCTTCTGTGTCTGTACTTGTTCAAGTATTGCATCGTTAGTCTTCTTTACCGTCCATGGAGGTCTTATTATTTTTCTGTAAAACCACATCTCCGCCCCTTCTAGTGTACTTTATGCTTGTTTGCTGATTGTCCATGATTGACTTATGTATATCAGTACTAGTTCCACATAGCATCCAAGAACTCTCTTTCTCAATTCCAGCGATAGGGTTTTGTTTCAAAAAATTCCCTTCATGCTTTGGAAGATCGATTTTGCCTGGGCTATTCTGATCCTTATTTCAGAATTGCATCTCCAAACAGATGTTATGTGTATACCCATTCATTTTAAAATGTGCACTTGTCTTAATTCTCTTTCGTTCACCTTGACACTGCATTTGGGTGAGTTGTGTTTCTTTGTTACCACCATCACTTCTGAATTCTTTTGATTTAACTGATGTCTGAATTTTCGCTTTGATGAACTGTTGACCATTTCTTGCAGTCTGACTCGTTCTGTGATACCAAAACAATATCATCAGAACATCGTAGAATGTTAATGTTCTTCCTGCCAATCGATATTCCTGGACTTGGCTCTATGCCTCTTGAGACAATTTCACTGTACAGAGAGAAAAGGTCATGGGACAGCACATATCCCTGCCTCACACCATTTCTATTATCGATCTATAGTCTCCCATTTGATTGTCTATGCTTATAGCTGCAGTCACTCCAGAACACGTTTTGAATGATTCTCAGATTCTTGCAATCGATATGCAAATGTTTCAATATTTCAGTCAAGCTGTAAACTACGAGACAACGCATTACTTTCTCTTGACAACATTCTGCTACATGCAAAGCCCTTTTTAGGGCTTGGCAGCTAGAGATTGAGAACAAACGATGAAGAAGAAGAAGTTTTAATATTTGAGTTATTTCCATCTGCTTCCCCCTGTCGATAGCTTTTAAATAGTCTTTAATGAACAGATATATATATCGGATTTCATGAAGCAGATATATATCAACTTCTCATGGCCAATTTCTGGTTTTATTATATTTTACTCTTCTCATGATAATTTGTAAATGCATCTTCGTTATATGACTCTCAAGGCTGAAAGTGCCATGATCATCGCATTAAATTGCTTTACGGTTTCGTTTGCAGTATTGTGAATGTTGACTTCATTAGATCGTTCGGAAGGTATACCCAGTCACATATATCATTTATAAATGTTGTTATCACCTTTATTTGGAAATCACTATGGCCGAAATGCTCTATGCTGTTATGTTTTCTGTTCCTGTTGCCTTTTCTGTATCTAAATGTTAAATGCTGTCCTCTACTTTTGAATCAGTATTGAAGAAGAAGAATCAGTATTGATTATTCGTCACACTGGATCTGCTCGTCTAGTCTATCTTCATCGTATATCTCGTCCATTTACTCAGCCCATCTGTTAATTATGCAATTCCTCTAAATCAGCATTGGTCCGTCTTTTACTTTCAAGCATCCATTGGCTGTGCATGTTCTTCGTCCTCTTATTTCATTTACTTGTTATGTATGGATATTGTTTGTCTGTTCTTTGCTGCATCTATAGTCCTAGGCATTTCTGTTTGAAACATGTTTCTTTCATTTGTCTGCATTTGAATCTTATTTCATAATTCAGCTTGTCTTGTTCTGCCTTAACCTGTTATTTTTCCTCCCTTCTTCCATCAAGTGTAATATTTCACCCATGTTGTCTAAAATTGTAAGTGTGTGCATCGAGAAGAGATAAGAACATTTGCACACCCTGATTTTGGAGTAGAGACAAACCCTGGTTGGATTGGCTCTGATTTTAAGGAAAGAAACAGCATTTAAGTGGAGGGTATTTAATTAACACGCCTCTGTACCGGCTGATTTACACCAAAGCATGACATGTTTTTAAACTGTCTTTACCCCCTGTTGATAACGGATCTCCTATTTGAGAATTCAACCGGATAAGCGCACTTCGTATTTCTATGCATTTCAAAAATTGTGACTTACGATGGTTGTGGCATTGCAGAATTGGAACGCAAAATAAAGTGCTAGAAGTATCGAAACTGCAAATGTCCCAAACTGGTTTAACAAGGTTTTCTGAGAGAATATCATATAGATGATTCTATTTTTGTATCAATGCTGAAACCACAATCACTCGCTTTCACAATTCAGAGGAGAAATTTCAAAGCTCTTTCTCTCATCCAAATTGGGAGATCCAAACACTTCATCACTCATCATACTTGAAAGATCTACGCACACTATCACCCATTCCAAATGATACAAATGAAACACGAACACGCTTTCAAGATTACTAATTGAAAAATCCCGAATATTCTTTCATTCATTCCAATTGATAATTCTGAACTTCCCTTCAGAGATTTTAACTGGGAAATCTAAACACGACATCGCTTATCCGATGCCTCCAAACACTGGTTCAGTAATCATAAACGCTGCTTTCATTTATCCTAATTGAGAAAAATAAACACTACATCCCTTATCCTAATTTAGAAAACTAAACACTCCATCATTATCCAAATTTGAAAAACGAAATGCTGCATCACTTATCCTAACTGAAGAATCTAAATCTTGCTATCACGTATCTTAATTTAGGAATTAAACACTCCAACTGCTATCCTTTTTGAGGAATCTAAACACTCAATCACCTATCCTAATTTAGGAATTAAACACTCCATCACCTATCCTAATGTATAAATCTAAACACTCCATCACCTAACCTAATTTAGAAATCTAAACACTCCATCATCTTTCCTAATTGACAAACCCAAACACTCCAACACCCGTATTAATTAATAAATATATACATTTTATGAATCATCCTGATGACGACATCCAAGTATACAGTCACCAATCTAGGAAAAGGAGAGAGGTTGGGGAGAGGGGGATCGAGGAATTTGCTTGGTTAACGCATAGTGGCACTGGTGCTCACAACACAAACTTACTGAAACAGCAATGCCGGTCCCACAGTGGGGCTCAAACATATTCTTGTAATGCGCGCTGAAGTTGGATGCACCAGACAGATAAACAATACAAACGCTCTCAGACTTAGAAAACAAGGTAAAAGAGAAAATAATGAAATCACATTTCATAGCTGAGACAACGAAATTCTAGAAAAACAAATTGAATTTTGAAAGTACAGCGGGAACTAAAGAAAAAAATACAAACAGAGAAATATTTAGACGTGCAGAAGTGACTGATATGTGCATTTCAGAATACAAAAAAGACTTTGATACAGTCCAGCATGAGGATCTAATTACGTGTCTTGAAAACATAGGTATGGATGAAAGATACACACTCAGCAAAATATAAATGGCAAATTGCAACTGTAAGATCAGGCAGCATATAATCACCAGATACACGTGTAAAAGAGAAGTTAGGCATATACGGTGACCTTTGAGAATTTAGGGACAACGAGAATTGATGATCGAAATCAGTCAGTTAAGTTATTTCGACCATTTAAAACAGCATAACACTTTGTTTAAAAACAATACTAGAATGAATGGTTTAGAGCAACGCAACAAGGGAAAACAGCGCTCTAAGTGGGAGAACGGAATCGACAGGTAAACAAGAAATTATATCAGACACCTTCAAAGTTAGAGTGTGTGGATGTTGGAAATCCATGACAGTTCTCCGATGTAAATATGAGAAATGATCTTTAAAACGCAAAAAGATAAAACGGTTAACAACTTATCTTGGTAAACTACAAATGCTTTCCTATAAAAAAAGGTATTGCACACTTATATATATATATATATATATATATATATATATATATATATATATATATATGAGCAATAGACTGGGTGCGGAAAGACATAATAAGTTACCTGTTCACATTTGAGGAAAGATAGTTTATTTTAGAAATATGATAAGTAAACGATATATGGCGAAACGTAACTACCAGGAACAACTAACCGAGGATTAGATTTTATGTAGAATGGGAACGGCAATACGCTATCGTTTTACTGTTTCTGTTGGAAAATGAGTAATTCACTATTTAATTCCTGCATCAGATATAGGGTATTGTTTTCAGTGGTTTTTGTGAGTATTTTTTTTTAAGGGGGTGTTGGTGGAAGCCAGAAATGCTATTTTACAGTTAGCACGCTTTTAGCTTGTTAAAATTGCGGGATTTGTAAATATTATAGTTTGAGTCTACTACTACAGAGTGTTAGACCAAACTGTTGGTTATTTCTTTCTAGATATCATTATACTCAGTGTGACAGTGTCTATATTTTAGTCTCTGTCAAACACAGCACTTTCCGGTAACCATTTTACATCCATGACATAAACGATAAATAGCTTCATTTAAATCCCAAAGCCTGAGATGGTAAATACACAACATGCTTAAAAAGATGGCATAAATAACCGAAGGACAAACACAAGCTATTCAACAATAGTTGTGAGCTCCTGAATACAAGATAATGACCAACGTAGGTCACAGAAAAGGATGCCTTCACATATGGTTTCAGCCCGTCACACAGTGTTTCAGCCCATCACACAGGGTTTCAGCTCGTCACACAGGGTTTCAGCATGACACATAGGGTTTCAGCCCGTCACATAGGGTTTCAGCCTGTCACATAGGGTTTCAGCCCGTCACATAGGGTTTCAGCAGGACACATCTAGTTTCAGCACGACGTGTTTGGGACGGGGTTTGACTTTCTATTCTCCGCTATTCTCTCTTGTATAGCCTGTTTCGAAGGCCACCACTTGGAGGCGGAACAGGGTCTTGGTCAGCTGTGATCCTCTGACCGTGACGTAAGCAGCAGTGAGTCTCAGCTATTTCACTGTTGTATATTCAGCTGCAGAAAATTATGTGAACAAATAAATGGAAACAAAGTATGTGAGAGTGTGTTTCTAAGTGAGAATAAAATGAAGATGTGTTATGAAGCAACCATGTACAATAAAAAAGAGAAGTGAAGAAGAATTAGAGTAACAACGTTTATTTTTGAACTCATTAAATCTCTTTCCCAACATTCGTATTTTTTGATAACGTCTCTCTCACTGCGTCTGTTTCTCCATACATATCTCCTTCTTTAATCTATGTCCTTCTCTCCAACTCCGTCTCTCCTTACCATTATGCATTTTCCATATATCATTCCATGTTGAAGTCATACAGACAAAAACAAATAAATATCTCCACGATAAACATCTCGCACTACATCGCGTCCTGGTAAATGATGTTTATCAAATAACAGAGGTTAACTCCGGTGAATTCCCTTGAAGTGAGCACTCGTTTCAGATTTGCTAGCCCAAACTTCTGCGCGTGCGCACATCAACAGGCCGGTTTCATTGGAATACAAAATAATGAAAGAAAACTTGTGGACGGCCTGACCTACCGTATTTGGAATGCACCTGGTTCTAGATATGATACATACGTAACTGCTATTATCTATTTTGATAAAATATTATATATTTACATAACTTTCTACTCCAGTGATCTTCAGCCTGGGCGCTACCGTTCACTAGTGGACGGTTTTAGCTTTCATGTTGGCGGTAGCAGATTATTGAACACATAAAAAATACCCAGATCAGGTTGATAATGGCTGATTTATCCAAAATTTAGATTTTAATGATCGCTATGAAAAATGTACCCTCGCGAAGTTATACAAGTTGGTGACAGGTATAAAAGATCACCTTTCCTAAAGCATAATTCTTCATCAAAGAGGGATTCACATGCAATTCTCGTAACCTCATCTATTCTATCATCTGCCGCCAGTGTGGTATGACATACATTAGGGAAACTGGTATGGAACGGCCGGAACGTTTCCGCCAACACCTCAACGATATCCGCAACCGCACTGGTTCCCCAATTGCCAGCCACTTCAATGGTCCTGAGCACCGGGGTAAGGCTGACTTTAGTGTCACTGGTTTAGTTTCTTGCTTCTCTGACGATCGTCATCGATTCGCCCTTGAGAATAGACTTATCTCCAGCATGGGTTGTCTCCAACCGCATAGCATTAATATCTTCAATACCTTTTCTTAAAACCTCATACTGGCACCCATCTATTCTTTGTCTTCCTTTGCCCTCCCCACCCCTTCTTCTATCAGTTCTCCCCCCCCCCCTTTTTCCTATGTTAATCTCATCCCCTCCTGACTTATATCACCTTCTTTTTGTTCTCCCACCTGGATCACTATTTGGCCGTTTATATATTTGGCCACAACTGGCTTATCTGGCGCATTCCCCCTCACTTCTTACGCTCTCCTGGCCACCTTGTTTGACCGCTCCCCTTCATATTCAGTCAAGCATCTGGCCCAACCGGTCACTTAGACAGACTGGGTCTACTATCAGATGTTGACCATTTTGTCCTTATATGTTGATTTGTTGGTTCAGTATTGTTGTCCCTGATGAAGGCCTATTGGTCGTAACGTAGGTTTTGTTTGTGTTCTCGTCTCGGTGCGGTATCTGACCATACCCATTTTTAAATTTTGATTTAACTCAACCTTAATCAACTTTTACAATTTTGTTGATGTTTTTTTTTCAGTATAAAAGGTTTGAAGAGCACTGTTCTACTCAAACTGAGCCCATCTAATTTTAGAACTGATTACTGTTGCTGTTGAATGCCCACAATGAGTTAAGTATTCTTTTGTGTTCGCCCTGAAAATGGCGTTAAGTGGCAGGTTATAGTAGCTTTCCTCACATCCCAAGCGAGCTGATGAAGGTGGACCGGTGTCCTCCAGACGGTTGTGCTATGCTTGGCTTCATCTGCGTGACTCTCACTAATATTGGGATTAAGTGGATACATATCTCGTCAGCCAGACTACCTTCAAAGCAGCCTGTTCCCAGGGAAAGCTACATGGAAGAGAGGTTGTGGACTCCGACACGATTTTGGTCAGTATGTTATGCCTCACCGGACTAGCGACTTAGTTCCTCTAGAACAGATTTGTTAGGATGTTAGAATGTATTGGCAAAAGCTCCACTAGTGTGGAAAAACCGCTGGAGTAATTTCCCGAAGAACACGTGAGGGGGACGAAAATATTCCTACTGCTACACAGAGAGCATGCTACAGGATAATACCAGCAGTGCGGTCTATCCCATCCGAGGGAGAGGATTATCTAACGTAATGCATACCAAGTCATTCACACTTATATTAGATAACACATCATTTTAGATCCGGTGTACGGCAAGGTTGCGTACTATCTTCTTTACTGGTTATCACAGTAACATTGTGAGAGTTATCGAGAATATATATGATAAGGCAACAAGCGCAGTCTCTGTAAGTGGAAAAATGAGTGAATGGTTCCGCACATCTGTCGGCGTAAGACAAGGATGTCTACTCTCCCCGGGACTCTTCAACATATTCCTAGAAAGAATTATGAGTGATGCCCTTAAAGATCATGTTGACAGCGCAAGAATATGGAATAGAACAAACACCAACTTACGCTTTGCGGGCTGGCTGAGACTAACAGAACGTCGGGAATTGATCTGAAGACTCGATCTAACAGCACATAAACAGGGATAGACGAGGACAAGACGAAGTTGCTGACAAACAACACTGAAGGATACAACAGAAACTTTGGTGTGATCAAAGCAAATTGGCAGAAGCTTGAAACAGTGAGCGGATTCAAATATCCGGGTTCAATAATCAGTGGTAAAGGATCAAAACCAGAGGTCCTGGCCAGCCACTACATGACACAGTAGAAGGCAAGCTTTGGCGGGGATTTCCGAGAAAACGATGGGAAGATAACATCTATGAATGGACTAATCTACCCGAGGAGACACAAACATCAACCAGAGACATAGAGGGTGGCGCAGGAGTGCGGAGGAGTCAGCAGACGTGCCCAAAGAGGCCACGGGGAATTTAACTGAAATAATTGTTTGCGAAAAGTCATTTGTGGAATGGGTTATATATATTTTAGTAGCGATCATTATTTCAGCGTCTGTGTATATCATTTACCATGCACTCAAGGGTAATATATACATATATTTACGAACAGAAGTCTTTTCACGTGTATCGCAATGTGCGTATTGACGCATTCTTATATACAAGTAGATGGATTTGTTACCTGACTCCCCGTATCAAAAGTGCTTGCAAAACCTAGTGTTCGTATATGTCTTTTGAATCTTTTTCAGAGACAGTCCGTCATGTCACGGTGTCATTTGTAAATTGTAACGTTAGCCCCGTGAGTTTTATTGTTTACTTTTATTGAGTGGGTTTTCTACACTCTGTATTGACATCTTTAATTGCGAGTGTATGTGTTTGTGTTGTTTCTAGAGATTAGGATATATGCACGTGTTTGTGTTGTTTCTAGAGATTAGGACATATGCCTGTGTTTGTGTTGTTTCTAGAGATTAGGACAAATGTATGTGTTTGTGTTGTTTCTGTTCATTAACACAAATGCATGTGTTTGTATTGTTTGTATAAATTAATATACATGCGTGAGTTTGTGTTGTTCGTATTACATTAACACACATGTATATGTTTGTATACTTCAATATGCTTGTATGTATTTTTGTTGTTTGTATACGTTAATAGACATGTATGTGTTTGTGTTGTTCATGTACTTTAATACACAAATGTGATTGTATTGTTCGTATAATACACATGTATGAGTTTGTGTTGTTCGTTTACATTTAATACACATGTTTGTATACTTTAATACACATGTATATGTTTATGTTGTTAGTGTACTGTAATATACATGTATGTGTTTGTGTGGACATTTACTATGTTTATTCTTGTCTCCTCGCTCCATGCAAATCACAGCAGATGGGACAAATCTTACCAATATGCTCTCATAGAATGACGGTTAATGAAGCTTTTCGGTTAAACTATGAGATTGCTAGCAACATGTAAACCCTTTTTAAATATCATTTTATGACGCGATGAATTAAGATTGGAATGGAACTATCGTTTGATCGTGTGGCGCAATGATTTTCACTGATTTGTAGTAATTCATTCTGAAGGTAGCTGAGTTAGATTTGTCTCTAACTTGATATATGTGTGGGTTGTGTATCTGGAAAGCCGAAAATCTGCGCCTGACAACTGTAATCTGTAAACATGTTTATGTTTGTCATGAACTGACCGTGCGTGTGAGCGTTGAGTGTGTGCCAAATAAGATTACATTATATCTTCAGATTACATGTGCGCGTGAGTGTTGGAATAAATTAAGGTTTTCTTCTTTTTCAAATACATTTCACAAAAATAAAAGTAACAGAAAAGGCATCGTGATAAAACACAATTATTACTACCTTTTATCACGATAGCGCTGTGGTTAGTGCACTCGTTTTCAGGTCAAGTGAACATAGTTCAATCCCTAATTGGTGTGGGATTTTGTCCCCATCGCAAACTGGATCCTGTGGTCGATCCAGCCTCAGAAATCGAGTACCAGAGTAATCTGGAAAGTAAAGGTAGTCGGCGTGATTTTGAACACATCACAAATTATGTGCCGTGGATGGCCTAATAATATGGGCCCAGCACCATATTTCACGAACGCTGTGTAAATGGAGATATTGACTTGACTTAAGCTATACCTCTGAAAACATAGTCATTATTTAGACCAATTACCAATTTGAGGAGCGTGTGACCGAATGGTTTTGAGGCGTGCCTGCCGACAAGGAGGACAGCTGTTCGAATCCCTGGTATGGCATATGTTGTTTTTCTGTTGGGGATGAATTAAACAAACATATCCAGCACACGACGTGGCGACAGCAGTGGCGAAGCGGCCTGTAGTTCTCAGCCTTTAAAACCACTCGACCACTCGAGCAATGGCAAAAATGTATAACAGGATGATCAATTTGAAACAATATATAGCATCCAATATTAGGATAACGTCATCGTAATTGGTCATTTTAATGTTAGACCAGGATTTATCTAAAAAAGTGTGGACGACTACCTGGGGAATTTCGGAGACAAAACAAAGACATATAAGCGATAATGGTTGCAGTCTACTTGAATTATGTAGTCAAAACAATTTATTCATAACTAATACCTTCTGTAGACAATCTCAAGTTTATACGTAGTGCTAATGCCATGACCTACGAGTTAGATAGACTTTATACTTGTCAGGAAAAACCAGAAAAGAGCAGTAATATATTGAAGAGACATACCTAATGTATGTGTAGATACTGAGATTTACGTGGGCGGTTGAATGATTTTGGTCTCGGTAACTGCGAGCCAGAGGGGCGCTAGTTCCTAGCGAGTAATTTGTTATTTTCTGTGGTAAGAGCGTTCCTCGGTTCGAATCGCGTCTGGAGACTTAAAAAAATCCGGGTCGTGAAATTAATCGGGGACCGCTTCTCCAGTTAATCCAGCTGAAAATGGATAAATGTAAAATAAATAAACTTCAAGAAACAGACAACCAACAAGACAATGTTACGAAAATGGACGAGAGCTTTGCTAGACTGATTACAGTCGAAAAAGAATGGACAACGTTTGAAAGTAATTTAATAGAATCAGCTAAAGAAACATGTAGAACTGTAAAATCAAGAGGTTCAAGGCCCTTATTTACAGTGTGAAGGAACGATGAAAAAAAAAAACAGCAACCGAAGAGAAGAAGAGTAGATAAAAACCATGGATTACAAGCAAAAAAGTACAATAATATGTGTACAATAAGGCAGCAAGAAAGCACAGACAGTTGACAATTGATGAGGCTACAACTGAATCTTGGAAAGAGTATGGAAATTCTGAATTCTTATTTCTAAAACGCAACAAGAAATGTATATAAGAAGATCAAAAGTATGAGAGGCAGAGACGATTGTTACAATCCAACAGAAAGTATAAACGACGACAATGGATTCGCATTAAACGATCACAACTGGTCCTGAACAGGTAACAGGAATTCTTCAAAAATCTTCTCAACTTACCAACAGCTGGGAACAATAACAAAACAAATACCAAAGGTTAACGTAAACAAGGAGTTAGAGCCAAACATCTCGCTTTCAGAAATAAGAAATGTTGTTCAAGCTGTTCAACTCAACAAATTGCAATTAGGTAGTGTGGGATGTTGTGGCTACAAAGATTGTATAACTTAGAATGGACCACAGGGAAAATGACAGACGATTGGAAAAATGCAACAATGATTCCAATTTTTAAAAAAGAAGGGCAGAAAAAGAGACAAACTACAGAGGAATATCACGCCTGAGTAACACTGCAAAATTATTTGGTAAAATACTACAAAGAAGATTACCCTGCGTCATAAAATGACACCTCAGCGATACACAGATGGTTTTAGTAAGAACAGAAGCAGCTACATATGCAATGTATACTCTCGTACAGTTAGTGAAGAAAACAATTGAATAGGAGCACGAACTATATGTTGCATTTGTAAATCACGAAAAAGCTTTTCACTGGGTAGATAGACAACATATTTGGCAAATATTCGCACACTATGGAGTAAATAATCAACATATTCAAAAGATTGATATTCAGTGCTCTGTTAGAATAATAACAGAAATCTCCGAAAAATGTCGTTTTAAATCTGGAGTACGACAATGTGTGTGCTATCCACTTTATTGTTCATCACGTATGTAGACGACATATGTAAAACAATCAACCCAAATGAAGGAAACAACATTGATGAACTCTTAAAAGAACTTCTTTTCATAGACGATCAAGCTGTCATAGCAACTTCAGATATACAATTGCAACAACATATTGACAAACTAAATACAACATGTCATATTTACGGCATGAAAATTAACGCTGACAAAACTTAGGTCATGAAAATATCTAGACCAGCATGATAAACCAATATCTTCCTTCCAAAGATATAAATTAAACATGTGAATGATTTCTATACTTAGAGGAAGCACGTTATCAGCAGACGAATGAATCACAACGGAAATTCAAGAAAGATGTCATAAGGCAAATGAACAATTAACACCAATACTTAACTGCAAGCACGTGACAATATCTACCACAATTTTCTATGCAACAATACTTTCGTCCCGACAGTATGCTACCAGATTTTTAAACTGGACACTAGCATCAATTGGAAGAGACAAATCGTAACATCCTAAATTTTGGGTATAACAAGAAGAGACATGATCAGAAATGATGACATCATGAGATTGGTGGGAACAACACCAGTATTAGACTACTTCAAAAGAAATAAATTTTAATGTTTTGGCCAAGTAACAAGACTACCACCACACAGCATCCCCCAACAAGCAATGTTTTTTTTAGGTGCAAAGGATTCAAGGACCAAGGTCAACCAAGAAAAAGGTGGCGAACGGAAATATATGAGGCGGTGAATGCTATTGTGCATGAGGCATACCGTTGGGCTCATTCTAGAGATCTCTTCATAATCTGAGCTGAAAGGCAACACATTTTAAACGAAAAGATAAAAGTCCAATTTCATTTTTAATTTAAACCAAAATAATCTTTACAATAGATCAATAATTATTTTTTTTTAGTTTGAATCCGCAGCTAATTATATATTATTATGCAATTAACAGTTTTTCAGAAGTGCAAACGGAAGAAAAGGTATTTCACAAAAAGACGGATAGGCAAAAAAACCTGACGATGAATTATTAAAATGAATTAGATTACGGCAGTGTATGGAGTAATTATGTAAATGTAGCTATAACAGCACGAGTCGGTGTCAGTCAAATTATGAATATGTATATTTTATATATATAATGGTGTCCGCCTTGGGTGTCAGAGGTCGCTGGTTCTAATCACGCTGGAGACCAAGTTATTTTCACGTGGATCTTCTGGTAAGAGTTCCCCCGGTCTTTGGGTAGTGAAATCGGTCACCGGTGTTCAGTGTCGTGCATGTTAAAAATTTCTTGACAGTTTGAAATCGAAAAGAGTAGATTTAATGGCAGCTGCCCGGACAAAATTAAAAATTCTAGTTAAAAATGTTACCAAATTATTTGTACCGTCTCCAGGCATAGTAAGCTCCAAGAAGTTTATAAAATACCTTCTACGTTTAGCCGAAACCTTCGGTTACCTTACCTGGCAACAGACATTAGTATGCCGGTTTGAATACCAGGATTTCAAGTATTCCAAGCGTGTATATAATAAATAAATGGCATTTTTCGTCTATGCAGATGGTCATGAAGCATGTAATGCCTTTTTTCACTAGACGGGTCTTTTTCGACGTATACAATTATTTTCGAGTTTCTCTCTCCGAGTAGCTTCAAATGTCTTTAGGTCATTTCGGAGTGATGTCTTCCATGTGGTTCGCACTACGGATGTGTTGTCCCAAGCACTGTGGTCGATGGAAAAGTCTGTCATTTATGCCTTGTGGTCGATGGAAAAGTCTGTTATTGATGCCTTGCAAACATCTTTAAATCTGAGCAGGGGTCTGCCTGGGAATCTCCTCCCCTCTGACAGCTCCACCATACAACACCTGTTTTGGAATGCGCTTATTGTCCATTCTACTCACGTGACCCAGCCAGGCCAGTCTTCCAGCACGTAACAGTCTTATAGCAAAAGAACGATTTGCGCGTTGCACTACTTCTGCGTTTGTTTTCTTGTCCTGCCACCTGATGTTCATAATTTTCCGCAGGCAGCGGAGGTGAAACGTGTTTAGCCGTCTCTCGTGCCTAGAGTATGCCGTTCATGTCTCTGATGCGTACAGCAGGGGTTCTGAGAACACAGGCTCGGAGTAAATGCATTTATATCTGCAAAGTCAGTTTAATATTTCTGCACGCCTCTTGAAAAGGTCGCCAAAAGTAGTCGCCGCTTTTCCAATTCGTATATGTATTTCCTCGTCTAGAGAGAGGGCGCTTTTAACTGTTGAGCCGAGGAAGCTGACATTTTTGGTTGATGTTAGGAGATTGCCATTAAGAGTGATGTTTGCTGGGTTGACGGTACCTGACCCCAGGACCACCGTCTTCGAGACATTTATTGACAGCGAGAACAAATCGCATGCCCCGGCTAAACTATCAATTACAGATTGTAAGGTGGCCTCATCGTGAGCCACAAGGGCAGCATCGTCAGCGAAAATAAAGTCTCTGAGTAGGACTTCCGTGGTTTTTGTATTTGCTCTTAGTCGGGCTAGGTTGTAGAGCAAACCATCAGATCTGGTGCAGATGTAGACTTCTCTAGGAGCTATTTCGAAAGCATTTTCTAGAAGGATAGCAAATAGAATACCAAATAGTGTGGAAGCAAAGACACAACCCTGTTTGACTCCAGCTTTGATGTCAAAACTGGCAGTTGTTACGCCATCCACCTTCACCCTGATATGACGGAGTAACTTTGGAGGGCAGCCTATCTGCTCCAGAATTTGGTAGAGTTCTGGTCTGCTGACTGAGTTAAAAGCCTTTGTGAAATCTATAATCGCAATGCAGAGAAGCTTCCTCTGCTCTCTGCATTTTTCCTGGCGCTGTCGAAGTGTTATGCCTCTGAAGGTATTGCAGTCCACCTTGTCACCTTTATTCGTCTATAGCGACACTATCTTTGCATCCCGCATATCTTGGGGGATTTCTCCTTCCCTCCATCAGCGAATGAGTAGATCATAAAGGCGAGGCAAAATAACTTCAATGTTCTCATTTAGGACCTCTGCGGGGATGTTATCATTTCCTGGTGCTTTGCCACTAGAAAGTCTAGTTAAAGCCTCGGAAAGTCCCATCACCGTAGGTTCGTCGTCTAGTTCTGACATTTGAAGAAACTTTGGCACTATCTGGCTCATGGCAGGATTTGCCTGCTTCTCTGTGGAATAAAGATCAAAGTAGTATTCTACCCACATTTCCAGTTGATCACTCTTGTCTGTGAGGGACCTACCTAATTTTTGTTATGCGCTGCCCAAAGCAACTTTGATGCCAGCATACATTTACTTGTGTTGCCCATGTCGGCTGCGTTTTGTATTTCTTGGCAGAGGAAGGACCAGTATTCATTTGAACACCGCCTAAATTCTTGCTGCACTGCTGATTTTGCGATCCGACGATTATTTCTAATGCGTTCAGGTTATATTTTTTAGTCCAGTAGTGCTTTTCTCTTTGTTTCAGTAAGTGGGATAAGGGTTGCTGTATTTGTTTCCACACAGTCTTGTTTTGGTGATTTCCTGACACCAACAGTGAAGACTGCTCAGTCGTAAATATCTGTTTTGAGTGTGTTCCATGTGTCGTTTATGGCGGCTTCGCCTTCTCTCCTCTCTCACAGACTGCTAAATTCTTGTTTGAATACATCTTTCTTCTCCTGCCCTTGGTGTTGATTTTGGGTTTGGGCGGTCCATTTGATTTGTAGATCTTCTTTGAAATCAGTTTGACTCTGCTAATGACTAATACATGATCAGTATTGCAATCCGCGCTATGGTATGCGGTGTTATTTGGACTGCATTTAGATATTGCCTACAAAATCAAAGTGATGCCAGTGGTTTGATCTTGGATCGCGCCATGTTATCTTGTGATTCTGTCTATAAAAAAATGTGTTTGTCACGCACAATTTGTTGTACGAGCAGAATTCAAGCAGCCTCTCTCCGTTTTCGTTTATGCTCCCTACACCATGGTGACCGAAGCAGATTGGCCACGAAGTTTTCTCTGACCCAGTGCGTGCAATGAGATCACCCAATGCGTCAGCTGCTTCTCGTCTAGAAAAGAAACAACTATACTTTGGAGTGAGTCATAGAACTTGTCTTTTCCTTCTGCAAAAACCGCTAGCGTCAGTGCGTATGCACTGAGGATGTTTACATATCCAACTTTTGTGCACAGCCGACGTGACACTATGCGTTCTGCAAAGGGAGATCGGCGTGTGTGTGTATATATATGCAAATATATACTTTTATACTTACAATGTCGCTTATTTCTCAACAAAGTATCCATCACAGTGGATATGCTTATCCTATCGCTTTATTAGTGCACGACAACGCGTGCAACATAGACGTTTTATGTTGCTTGCTTCGGTTATATTTGCAGTTCAAGTTGAACCTCATCGTCTTTCCTGAAACATCTTCCACCGAGGTGAGTTATTAATGCACGAATCAGGTGGAAAGTGCTCTGTTATAAGCTGGGGCCATAAGGTGGATATTAACAGTTGACACCCTAGTCAGTCAATTTTCTGGGTTAAACATCTATATCTATATATCTGTCTATCTGTCTATCTGTCTATCTGTCTGTCTGTCTGTATGTATGTATGTATGTAAGTCTGTCTGTCTGTCTGTCTGTCTGTCTCTCTGTCTATCTATCTATCTATCTATCTATCTATCTATCTGTCTATCTATCTATCTGTATATTTATTTATCTATCTTTTTGCAGTCCACTTGTGTCGTTAGACGTCGTGGGGAGGTGTGACCTACTTTGTTTTGTATTTTTAGGCAGGCGCAAATCCACTGGTGACTTTCTAGAGCAACTGCAGTATATGTTACCAACCGTTATATTGGCAGCCCCTGCATTATTTGATCACCTATTTTTGGGACTGGTGGTGATGGAAGCGTAAATTAGAGCAAGGTAAATCTATAGCCTGTCAGGCGTCATCTATGCGACTCCGCTAACCACATAACCAAACCTGATGTTATAGTCACACAGTCCCTTTTTGCGATTGCTGTGGGACGAAAATCTTTAGAATAATTTCAGTAGACGTTCAACTTGATTTTTGCCTGAGCTGTGGCCGTTAAGCCTACTCTTTTCGATCTCCAACTGCAAACGGACGTTTAATGTGCGCTCCTAGAACACAGATGCTTGATCTCACTACTCAGAGATCAGGAGAAATTTTTACCAGATGATCCTCACGAAAAAAAATCCGCGTCTCCATAGTGATTTGAATCCGCGACCTCCAGCACACTAGACGAACACCTTATCTCAGACCACTGGGTCCTGCGTGTTAGCTGAACAAATCAACCAGGTCTGGCTCCATGTAAACATTAAGCATTTCTTTATAAATATGCTTTGTAGGAAGTCGTTTTCTTCAAGAAATTAAACGAAAAACAGCACACTGTTCTCTGATTGTACGCTCTCTGAGAACAGACGCAACTTTGTTTCTAGGCCGCACATGTGCATGCTGCCCCTATCCTCTGTTATTTACAGTAATCACAAAGCTGAATATTGCTGCCACCTAATGACACGTGTAGAAACTACATACTACATTTGTCAGTTATCCCACATCAGTTTATGACTTCCATACTGATTTATGCTCCTGAGTCGTTGTGTGTGTGTGTGTGTGTGTGTGTATGTATGCATATATGCATGCATGTATGAATGGGGTCGCTGTAATCAAGAGGTTATGCACTCGACTCTCACAGTGATGAATGGAAATGGTGGGCGATCGAATCCCGTAAGTTTCAAGCGATCCCTGATCCCACGGAAGGTAAGACCAGAGTGCCTGCATCCCGAGTTACCTCAGTCGTCTCGACCGATAGTCTTGCCACTGATCCATTGGAAACTCGGGCCAAGATAGTGAGACTGATGGCCATCGGATTCAACTCCTCACTATAATACAAATACAACGCACATCACGTCATTTAGACAAAACCGTCTGACGTTGTGGCATCATCGCTTTATGTGTGTGCGTGTGGTGTGTGCGTGTGTGTATGTGTGCGTGCGTGCATCCATGTGTGTATGTATGTTTTTTTATGTGTATGTATGTGTATATATTTATATATATATGCATGTATGTATAAAGGTATGTATGTAATGTCTATAATGTGTCTGCGTGCGTGCGTGCGTGCGTGCGTGTGTGTGTGTATGTATCTATGTATGTATATATGTATATATGATATATATGCGTGTATCTATACGTATATACATCAACTAGTTAGCCATTTCTAAGACTCGTTGCAAGGTTATTTGAGTATGCCTCTCTTTGACACTATAATACGTAGCTCTCTTTTCATTTCAGAAAAAGTTTGCATTCTGATGTATCAACATGTCTGAGATGGAAAGGTGATGTTTGGTATCTCCATTCCTCTCTCCCGCTGGATCACGCCTTTCAGTATCTTTTTTAGTAAACTGTCATGTACATCTGGTATCCTAGCTAACTTAATCTTTGCTTGTGCATTATATTCAATATGTGTCCTTGTACCCCTACCTCCTTGTAAACATTTTCATTTGCTCTTATGTAGGGACGGCGTGGCCTAGTGGTAAAGCGGCACGGCTCACAACCCGAAGGTGCTGGGATCGATCCCCATCACAGCACCGGCCGTTACCCCGGGGAAGCAAAACCTTAGAAAATGCAGGAGGAAGCAGACCCTTACCTAAAACGCATGCTGAAGTCGGATGCACTTGGCCGACAGGCGCAAAATAAAAACACAATGCAACGCACACTGCCTTTGGGGATTAGAAAAAATAAGGCAAATGCGAAAAAAAACAAAAAAAACAGGGGATCTTATTTCTGTTCAACTGTCTCGTCCTGTTCTATACTACTGTAGCACAACTTTTTAAAAGTATTCAAATTGTATTCGTCGTTCTTTGATATATTCCATGCTTCAGCCCCACAAAGAGCAACTGGTCTTACATGAGTAGTTGTTATTCTTTTTCTTAGCTTGATTCTGATGACCTTCCCAGGAAGCAATCACCTTCTCGAGGTGGGGGGGGGGGGGGCCTTGCGTGTCTCAGTGACCCAGTGAGCTATGTCGGCTGGAACGTATGTTCCTGGCAGGGCCACCCATGCCGAACAGGTCACTGGAGAGGGGCAGACTAAGAATGGTAGTAGCCGGATGGTGTTCAAGAGTCCAGGAAGCCAGAACACCTGGGAGAGGAAACTCGAGCAGATGGAGCTCGCAACTCAGGAAGGCAGGACAATCAAGGACTATCATCTAGCGAGCCCAAATAAAGAAAAGTCCAAAGGAAAAACCATTCCTAGACTTTAATATCTGACCAAAAATGGCCCCAGTCATAAGAAAAATGACCTCAAGTCCACTGTGTATCAATGTGCTAATGGACTGCGTGGCTGCTGAGAGAGCAGTTATGAACGTGGGAGTCTGGTGGGCGAGAGAGGCGGCGCCAGGCTCATGGACTCCAAATAGGACATCCCCTGCCTCTTCCCTGACAAGGGGCAACTATCAGGGTGGCCGTATAACACCACCATCAAACCATATATAAACATGGTATCAACGAATAACCTGCTGCCTTGCAGGTTTGGCCGCCAGGTCGGTTGGGGACAACCAAAGGTTAAGGATGCGAACCTGAAAAAAATGCTTGCTGAAAGCGGGAGCGTTGGACCGAAAGGTGCGAATAACACAGCTCGCTGCTGCAAACCACGACACTATGTATCTCATCCAAGGATTATCAAGGACCCGGACTACACAGAGAGACACCATAAGGTACCCGCACAGACAAAGACATGTTTCTCCCACCATGGACACACGGATACATCTGCCACTCAAACCCTGCAGGTGTTGCAATGCAACGCTGAAGGCATATACAACCAAAAGGAAGCGTTGTCCAGAAGACTATTTGAGGAAGAAATACACGTTGCCTGCATCCAGGAAACACACCTTAATCCAAACCACAGATTTTTCATAAGAGGATATGAAACCCATAGACTGGATAGGGATGGGCATAAAGATGAGGGTGGGGGCTGCGCTTATCCTCTCCAAAATATCAATGCCATCAAAGATGATCTCGGTGGAAACAAACGGAGAAGCCGAAACAATAGGGGTGGACATAACCTTACCGAATCAGACAGAATTTATAATACATACTGCCAGCCAACAACAAAATCTGGCCCTAGAAGCCATGAATATTAAGAACCAGGCAACCATAGTGGTAGGAGACTTTAACAGCCAGTCTGAGAGGTGGGGTTATGCACAGACCAACGCAAGGGGACACGAACTAGAGGAATGGGAGATTGACAACAACCTCTATCTGAGCAACCTCCCAGATGACCCTCCCACATTCTATTCAAGGCGATGGACCTCAACATCGTCCCCTGACCTTGCATTTATCACCTGCGACCTAAGCCAAAATTCCAAAAGAAAAGTACTTGCACCTCTTGCAGAAAGCGACCACAGACCCCTGAAACTTACAATAAACCTGGGAAACAGTCCATCAGACGACAAGCCATTGTCCAGGTGGAACTATAAGAGAGTAGACCAACAGAAGTCTGCCACAAGTACATATCTTTACTGCCAGTCCATCAACACTCATCACAAGAAAGTAGGCAAGATGGTGGAAAAATTCAACCAGTGTCTTCTAAAGGCAGCAATGGAGAACATCCCAAGCAGCGCCAGAAGAAATTACAAACTGTATTAGTCACCTGAAGTGCAACAGATGGAACTTCAACTAAAAGAGGCAAGATAAAGAGCGGAAACTGGCCAAAATCAAGAAAGCACCATCGCACTCAAGGCAGCTGCTGCAAGATATAGGAAAACAGTCAACCAAGCATGCAGGAAAAGCTGGCAAGAGCATTCAGAAGCCCTCAACTTTGATAGAGAGAGCAAGAAACTCTAGAAGCTAGCAAAGGTCTTGAGTGACGAAAACAGCTACAAGCCAACAATTGCGATTGAAAATGAAGAAAAGGTACTAACTGGTAAGAAAGCAACGGATGTTCTAATCCAAAATTATGCAAAAACAAGTAGAAACAAAATCCCAGCAGACATGAAAAGTTATATTATGAAAGAAATAAACCACATGGATCACTCAATGAGAGTACCTGAGGATCATCTGATAGTAAATATCACCAAGACAGAACTGGAGTCAGCCATTAGTAAACTCAAGAAGAGAAAAGCATCACTAATGGAATGCTCTCTAACAAGGGAGAAATAGCAAAGAACAAACTGCTATACCTCTTTAACACAAGCTGGAAACAAGGAACTGTCCCCACGGTGTGGAAGGGGGCAAGGACTATCCCCATCCTTAAAGATGGGAAGGACAACAAGAAGCCAGGCAGTTACAGACATATTAGTCTACTCAGCTGTGTGGGGAAAATAATAGAACGAATAGTTAACACTAGAATAGCCTGACATATGGAATCAAAGAATTTACTTATCCCCTAGCAAGCAGGTTTCCGTAGAAACAGCGATCGAAGATCAGTTAACATATACCTCGCAGGAGATAGAAGATGCATTTCAAGAAAAAAAGAAAACACTGGCAGTCTGGATTGACCTAGAAAAAGCCTTTGATAAAATATGGAAGAGCGGGTTAAAACTGAAACTACTGCAAATGGGTGTAACCAACAACATGTACAAGTGGATTAGTGATTACCTAGATAACAGGACATCAAGAGTGCAACTCCAAGGACACCTCAGGAAAAAGATGAAAATGGAACAAGGAGTTCCACAAGGTGGAATACTCTCACCCATGCTATTCCTCATATATTTCAATGATATAATCACAGAAATCCCTAAAGGAGTACACAGTGCACTATATGCAGATGACCTGGCACTATGGACATCCGAAGAGTCTACACCTGTAGCTAGAAACCAAATGCAGGAGGCTCTAAATAAAATGGAGACATGTACAAAAAAAATGGCAAATCGCTATAAACGAATCCAAAACCACGTACACAAACTTCTCTCTATCTCCAAGCCCCAAGAAGTAATCCTGAAAGTAAATGGCCAGACTCTCCCCATTGACATAAGTCCAACTTATCTGGAAATAACAATGAACCCAAGGTTGACATGGAAAAACCAGATAAAAAAAGCCACCAACAAAGCTAAGACCAGAATGGCGATAATGAGGAAGATATCAGGCTCAACATGGGGAGCAAACACGGGCACACTGAAGAAACTGTACACAGGTTATGTGAGACCAATGCTAGAATACGGGATAGCAGCATGGTGCACAGCAACAAATAATAACTTTCACAAAATAAATACAACCCAATCCAAGGTATACGTATCATCACTGGAGCTATGAGAACAACACCAATAAATGCAATGGAGAACATCACACGAATTGAAGGTAGGGAGACGCGCAGAGACCAAAAAAAGACTCTAGCAGGGGGAGAAGTTCAAACGAATGCCTGATCACCCAATATATATGACAGGATAAATCGCGTGGGAAGGAGGAGATTAAAGAGAAACCACTTCATATCAAAAACAAAAGAACTTGCAAGAGCAGACCAAATCATAAACCGGGCAGTGTTTAGAGATTTAAACAAACATCCCAAATCCCACCATTGAAAAAAGCCAAGTCCCCTGAGATAGTAGAAACCAAAGAGGGAATAGGGAAAAAGTGAACTCAGACAGATTCATGGGATCAAGATGCTGAGCAGCATATGAGCTGCAGTGGTCAGCAACCCATAGCTGATTGCTAGCGTCAGGGCCAGCGAACCATAGCTGCCAAGACCCTTCTACACCTCCACGCGGTGATCCTGGATAACAGGCTGCAGCAGGGCAGACTGGCTAAGGACAGGGGATCGAAGAGGGAATGTTAACCCGGTACTCAAAAAATGATTGCTGAAGTCGGATGTGTTGGACCGCAAGGTGCAAATATTGCCTCCACCGAGGTGCGCTGGTCTGGTCCGTATCAGGAAACGTGGTCCGTCCGTGGTGATTTATCTAAGGCTTATAGCAGAGCGCGACAGTACGTCTCGCTGGTGGTCCGACTCTCGCAAAGAGCTTGTGACCGGCAAATGGAAAGCAGGAATCGTTGCCTCGAGGCCCTGCGTTCTCCCTACGGAGAAGGGCAGGCCGGCAGGCCAAATTGTCTCTAGTCCCAGTGAAATTCATCGCCGAGGTCGTTGGGATCCGTTCTGCACAGAGCGCTGCCATCCCTCCTCGAGCGAGCCCGGTCGGTCGGTCGTCTGGTGCGTGTGGGAGGCCCCTGTCAGGCGGTCCTAGGTCGACGGAGTGAGGGACGGGTGGAACAAACCGTCCGTCCGTCCCGTCAGTCGGTCCCTGCGGCCGTCGTCCCAGCGAGGCTTTTTACACACCCTTCCTCCGCCGACCGGTGTGTGCTGTACGTACGTCTCCGACAGATATCTGGTTGATCCTGCCAGTAGTCATATGCTTGTCTCAAAGATTAAGCCATGCATGTCTAAGTTCACACTGTCTCACGGTGAAACCGCGAATGGCTCATTAAATCAGTCGAGGTTCCTTAGATGACACGATCCTACTTGGATAACTGTGGCAATTCTAGAGCTAATACATGCTTACCAAGCTCCGACCCTCGCGGAAAGAGCGCTTTTATTAGTTCAAAACCAAATGTCGTTTCCCCTCGGGGGGTTGCGGCGTCCCCACTGGTGACTCTGGATAACTCTGTGCTGATCGCATGGCCTCATGTGCCGGCGACGCATCTTTCAAATGTCTGCCCTATCAAATGTCGATGGTACGTGACATGCCTACCATGTTTGTAACGGGTAACGGGGAATCAGGGTTCGATTCCGGAGAGGGAGCATGAGAAACGGCTACCACATCCAAGGAAGGCAGCAGGCGCAACTTACCCACTCCCGGCATGGGGAGGTAGTGACGAAAAATAACAATACGGGACTCTTTCGAGGCCCCGTAATTGGAATGAGTACACTTTAAACCCTTTAACGAGGATCTATTGGAGGGCAAGTCTGGTGCCAGCAGCCGCAGTAATTCCAGCTACAATAGCGTATATTAAAGTTGTTGCAGTTAAAAAGCTCGTAGTTGGATCTCAGGGGCAGGCGGGCGGTCCGGCTCGCGCCGGTTCACTGCCCGTTGTCTCCTGCCCTACCGTCTGCCGGCTCTCTCCCACGGGTGCTCTTCGCTGAGCGTCCTGGGTGGCCGGCGCGTTTACTTTGAAAAAATTAGAGTGTTCAAAGCAGGCCTCGGCTGCCTGAATAATGGTGCATGGAATAATGGAATAGGACCTCGGTTCTATTTTGTTGGTTTTCGGAACTGGAGGTAATGATTAACAGGGACAAACGGGGGCATTCGTATTGCGGCGTTAGAGGTGAAATTCTTGGATCGCCGCAAGACGAGCTACTGCGAAAGTATTTCTCAAGAATGTTTTCATTAATAAAGAACGAAAGTCAAAGGCGCAAAGACGATCAGATACCGTCGTAGTTCTGACCATAAACGATGCCGACTAGCGATCCGCAGGAGTTGCTTCGATGACTCTGCGGGCAGCTTCCGGGAAACCAAAGTGTTTGGGTTCCGGGGGAAGTATGGTTGCAAAGCTGAAACTTAAAGGAATTGACGGAAGGGCACCACCAGGAGTGGAGCCTGCGGCTTAATTTGACTCAACACGGCCAACACTGAAATGACTGACATGCCGAAACCACTTTTCTGGGGTCTAATATGAAACTGGTGCTGGATTTAGACCCTCAGAAATCTGGGGTTATGCCCTCTGTGGCTCGGTTGGTCTGCATCCAGTGTTATATAAAGGAATTGACGGAAGAGCACTATCAGGAGTGGAGCCTGAGGCTAAAATTGACTAAACACGCCAATAGTGTAGAATGACTGTCAAAAGAGAGCACCTTCGTGGGGTCTAATAGTGAACATGTGCTGGTATTAGACCCACGGAAAACAGGTCAGTCTCAAAACCCCCAAATGAAAGAGCGCCTGCTACGGTAATCTGGTCTTCACCCTGCAGAAATCGCAGGCTCCAGAAACTGGGCCATTGACAAACTAAAAGCCCTCTATTGATACGGTCTGGCTAATATTGAACGGGTGCTGGAAATAAACCCTCTGAAGACAGGTCAGCTTTACCCTACAAATGACAATGCTCTGCTACGGTAATCCTGCTAAGCCCGAGAGGAGCCGCAGACATTTTGGTTCACGTACTAGGCGGATAAGCCAACGGTTCGAGGTGAGGGATTACGGCCGAACGCCTCTAAGCCAAAAATCCCGCCTAAAAGCAGCCCAGCACAAATGCAAAGGGAGGCTTCGACATGGTGGGGACCTCGGGGTCACGCTCCAGCCCCGCCCGGTCAAGCCGCAGAATGAGGTCTCTGCCGTCCGCTGATAAAAGCGGGCGGGAAGCTGCTCGATATTCACCCCATACGGCGATGAGGAATGAAATCATTTGTAGAAGACTTAGTTCTCGGTCGGGTGCCCTAAGCAGTAGATCAGCTACCTCACTGCGAACTGCTGAGACTCAACCCTTGACCATGTCCGCTCCCTAGGCGGACAACATCTCCGTGCAAGACTAGGCTTGTCACCTGGTCAAACGCACTATTTCGAGAGGAATCACAGGTCGCTGACATTTGGTCCACGTGCTTGGCTGATAAGCTACCATCTGAGGGATTACGGCCGAACGCCTCTAAGCCAGAATCCCGCCCAAAATCTCAGCACCGCTGAGATGGGAGGCTACGACATGGCTGGGGCTTGTGTCCCGGCCCGATCGAGCCGCAGGAATGCACCTGGTAAAATGCACTCCTTCCTCGCTCTTTGCATCTGTCTGCTATCAGTCATTCCAATGGACGCAGAAGAGATGCAGTCCAGCGGACACTGCACCTACTGTCCTATGGTGGCAAGCTCCCGGGTGGCGGGGAATGCTAGGCGTACCATCACTGCAGATGAGCCGAGAAAATAGAGCGAACAAAAAGATACCTCACTCATATGCATATGCTACGTTTCTGGCAGGACGTGACGATCCTGGGAAAAAGTCACACTGGACTGCCTCTCTTCCGGGGTAGTACAAACTAGTACATAGTCCATCATATCATTTCCAAACGCTATAGACACGAGTAGGGAAGACTCGATAGTCCTGCAAGACAACTTCCCAAGAGAGACAACTCTGACCAAAAACAACTGCTGCCTTGCAGTTAGGCTGGGGACAGCCAAAGGCTAAGGAGGGCAATCCTACAGAAACGCCTGTTGAAATCGGATGCACTGAGCCACTGGCTAACAAATTAAATCAGTGCAACGTAAATATCGCTGTAAACAGCGTACGAAGAAGAAGAAGAAGGACCGCAAGGTGCAAATATCGCATCCAAGCTGTAAACTACAGCAGAACGCATTCCGTTCTCTGGACTACATTCTGCTACTTACCCTTTCAGGGTTTGGTAGTGGGAGATTGAGAACGAACGAAGAAGAAGAAGAAGAAGACAGATTCATAAATTAAATTTATCACAGAAGAATATCTTAGGAGAGTATAACCACCAGAAACATGGACACACGTATATACAGATAGCTCATCTAACAAAGCCACATCCAATGGAGGTGGAGGGGTCTATTACAGACTAAGGGATGGAGAAGAAAAAACTTCAGTATTAACAACGGGAACATATTCCAGTAATTTCCGTGCAGAAGCAGAGGCACTGAAGGCCGCAGCTGAGCTTGTAATCCAAGATAAAGATACCCACCAAGAAAACATAGTATTCCTGACTGATGCCGCGTCAGTATTAGCAGCGCTAAAACAACACAAAGATGAAGATCTCGGGCAATGTATGTTCTCTCTGACACAGCTCTCAGCAGAACTCCAAAGGTTGGTCCTACAGTTGATCCCATCCTACTACAATATTGAAGGCAATGAAGCTGCAGACAAACTAGCAAAGAGTGGAGGAGCATCCCCACAAACAGACCTGAGTATCACATATAATGAGGCCAAGACCATAATTAAAGACAACTTCAGGGTACAATGGGCTGATCAACACCTCGACTTTCGAAAAGAAGACAGCTACTATAACTTAACTAGAGAAGAGCAAGGAATCATCGTCAGACTGAGAACTGGGCACAACAGACGCAGGGGTCATCTTTACAATAAAATGATGATTGAGACAAATGACAGGTGCCCATGTGGGGAGCTATCATGACCGTGGAACACATTCTACAAAAGCTGCATGCTCACGCGGGAAAAGAGAGAACAATATTGGCCTCGTGAGACAGATATGAGACAGAAGCTGTATGGAGATGAAACAACCTTACAAACAACGATGTCCTTTGTAAGAGAAACCGGAACCTTGATCTGAGGATGAGCGAAGAAGAAGAAGACGATTCTGATGTTTTTAGACGTTTTCAATTTATGTTTTATGTGGATGTCTTTATTGTCAATGTAACCCACGTCTTAATTTCCTGCTTCTATGAATGTTTCCCATAAACAATTTATGTACTTGCACGAGTATGTTTCCATTGATGCTAATATGTATTTGCCTATGTTGATTTGCTATTGTCATTAACTTTGTCTTCAATGTTGTTTGTTTTCATTTCAAAATCTGTTACTGTGCTGCTATTTTGTTTATGTGTATATAACTTGCAATACCTGGTCCGGTGGATATACATATTTTCAGAAAACAGAACAAAACTAAAACAGACTAAAAGTTACTTTAAAAAATAGAGAACAAAAATAATCTTCACAAGTTTCGAATATCTCGATTTCACTATCAGCAAGCACGGAGACAGCCAAAAAAAATCTCGATAACAATGGTCATGCTAATGCAGATAATAAATTTAAAAAACAATCGTATGAAAGGACACCCAAAAAACAAACTAAAAATATACTAAGAACCTGCATCTACCATGCGGATACGAAACAAGGACCATTACAAAACCACTAAAACAGAAGGCATTTTCGATCTAAACTGGTACAGGAAAGTTATCAGAAACCATGGATAGCAAAATATACAACACATGCGTTCTAAAATAGCTGGTATAGTTTGCAATTGTCTGTTTAACAGCATTACGTCTAGGAAGCTAGCACCTTGATCGCATCAAACACCAGAAGAGTAAAAAAAACGAAACTGGAAGGGATGGTACGTGGAAAACGAGGCGGAGGCTGGCGATAAGAAGCTTGACAAGCGTCATCAACGATGTTCAGACGATAAATGTGACGGGAACGGTCACTTCTTTACAGGGCAGCTGTGATAAATGGTGACGTTCTTCAAATGGCATGTTAGATGATTATATATATATATATATATATATATATATATATATATATATATATATATATATATATATATATCCATATATATATATATATATATATATATATAAATATTTATGCATGTATATAAATATATATATATATATATATATATTTATATATTTATGCATGTATATATATATATATATATATATATATATATATATATATATATATATATGTACGCAAAAACATATATATACACATTCGATATGCACATGTAAACACAGATGTGGACAGATAAGTATGCACAACGTGGCGAAATGAGCATAAAGACATACAGACAAGTAGAAAGATAGCCACACAAACAAACAGACAGGGACTCAGGAATATAGACATGGTAGACATACAAGGAGAGACAGACATAGAGATAAACGGAGCGATGGATGGATGGATGGATGGATGGATGGATGGATAGATAGATAGATAGATAGATAGATAGATAGATAGATAGATAGATAGATAGATAGATAGATAGATAGATAGATAGATAGATTCAGCTTTAACACATAAAAACAACAGTCTTAAAAAAAAGAAAAACCTTGAAAGAACAAAATAAATACTTGCTTCACTACGTGTAGGGTCTATTTATTGTTGTTCTTGTCACTTGGATTTAAGAAACACCACATGAACACGAATCAGTATCTAAAATAATATACTGAACTAGTCCTACTCTGTTCTTCTAACATGTTCAACACAAGTTGGTAAAACAAAGCGGCAAATTTAATAACAATAGTAGCTGAAAGCCGTCGCTGATCCTTTCTGAGGAATTTAACTACTACAGAATTTATGCGTGCACACACGCTTTGAATCCAGCGTGACTCTTTTTACCCGCAGCTCTGAAGGTCTAGAAGACTGAAATCCATAAAAGTAATGAGAAGCCTAACCTCTCAAGTGGCTCTCAGTGAGGAAAAGTCAGACGCCCTCCTTCTCCGCTGTTATATATTTACTACTGAATCAGCTGCAGGTAAATGTAATGCTCTTTTCTAGCCGTGCGGTTCTGTTTCGCAGGTAACCTACCGAATGTGGATGCGCCTATAGTATGTTGTAACGGGTACCGACACAAACGAAACCTCCGTTTATACAGCAATTGCAAAGACATGCATTGTTTTTACGCATTTTGGTACATTTCATTTATGTTTCACCCGAATAACACGGGATAGAAAGAATAGGAACCACTGTCACCTTCCAATCACGTTATACAAAACGATTAAGGAAGATTGTGCTTGGTGCTGGATCCTTCATTATGTACAAAAGAATACCGCCATTTTAATCCACATTTGCAAAAGCTGGAATACAAGTTTCACGTAAACACGCGTCACACGCTGTTAAAACCTATGATTAATTTTGGATAGATAAGATGAATGACCGCAAATGCTTGGAAACATGATTACTTTAAAAGAGGTCGGATGAAGTGGTGACATATGCTTCAAATTGCAGCAGAAATAGCGAAGAAACGCACATGTTTAAGGAATATGTTTTCAAAGAGCTTAACACAAATTTGTTAATTTGGTGTACAGTTCTTTGTGTACAGTAACCGAGTTACCTTTATCCAACAAGTGAATATCATATACATACAATGGAGGTTTGATTGAAGACTTCGAAATGTCGACACAATAGGTGTGTTTACCGACCAGGCACGGACAGAGATCACTGGAGATACATTACCGTCAACCTTTGCTGCCGAAACGGCACATGATGATGATGACGATTAACATGTTTTCTATACTCAAGGAAAGTTAGGATATATACAGCAACATTATTAGATTTGTACATATATCTTATAGTGTAGAATACGCTGCAAAACGTGGGTTTATACCTTGTCGAGTGCACTCAGGCTTTGTGAGTTCTAACAACATCCCTAAATGCGAACTAAACATTACATTTACAGCATTGGCATTTTCGCATTGCTCGGGTCAACCTTGGTTGGATTTATAATGCTGAGTGATGAAGCGGGACGCGCGTGTAGTGTCAGGTTTTTATTTTAACTCCGCTTGAAAATAAAAACTGTACCTTACCGAAGTTCTGAACACGTGTCCTCTTGGGAGAGCAGCATGCTAACAGTTTGATCATCTGATCTTCAGCACTTATAAAAGCAAGATATGCCTTAGACAATACAACAACCTTGTTTCAGCTAGTGTGCGTGTTTATGCTATAATTAAGTTTGATAAATCCAAACACTGCACAGGTAAAGTAAACTACCAGTTGAATAGTTTCATTCTGCGTACGCTTGTGATTTCCAGTAGAACGAGTACTAATGCATCTTAAATAATGTAATCACTCCATAACAGTCTGCAAAACTCAGTGCAAACTCAACTCTTAAGATGATGGATGTTTGTGTGAATGGAAAACACCACGAAGTGTCGTTCTACATACTTCTTTATGTTCCGATATCCTTTTTCTTCTTCTTCTTCTTCTTCTTCTTCTTCTTCTTCTTCTTCTTCTTCTTCTTCTTCTTCGTATTTTTTCAGGCATCAATTTGAATATCTTAAAAAAAGTAGTGATCCGCATGAGGTCATCGGTAGCTCCCATAGAGCTTGTCTTAGATTGGAACGGGAGAAGGCCAAATGTGCCTTCTTACTGTTATTCGAATGTTGAACACTTCTGCAGCAGATGTTCAGTACTCATTTGTTAGGGCCGCAAGCACATTCATCTTTATGTTTGAATTTGAACTTGATAACTTGATGGTATGGTAACCTGTCGTGGCCTGTGCGGAGTCAGAAAATTACTTGTTCGACACTGTTGAGCTTGTAGTAAAGGTCATTTTGTTGGCATCCTGGATGCTACGCTAACCACTTGTTCTTGTATCTGCACCTGACCTCTTCATAGTAATACATAGATTAGGTTAAGACAGCGATGTGTCTTCTTTAGCCATAATATCTTCATCCTGAATGCCAACTATGTTGCAATGAGAAAGAATCCACTGAATCCCCACTTTCCGGAATCAAGAACATAGTTTACAGAGTACCTCACAGAGTTCTTTTAGATCATAATTTTTTTTTCCACTTCTATGGATTACCACCACAGAAAAGTGCCACCACAGAATTATCGCGTGCTTCTCTGTTTTCGATATCATTTTGATGTATTCATATCCTGATTCATGATGTGTTAGCTAATATGCGCTTTGCCCACTGTTCCTGAAGAAACCTTTTTGATCAAAACAATAGTACGCTTAGTCAACCCGGACGAGCCGCGTCGAATGACTATGTCCATTACCGCGTATGATGGCCCTGTCCCAGGCGGCCTGCAGTTATGTTGGACAGATAGCGATCTGTTTTAGCAAGATGTTGAGAGGGGTACCCTTAGGTGGTCTCCAGGATGAGCACGGTCTATTCTCGTCCCTCGTCCCCACAGCCTGCCGGAGAACCTCGTTGGCTGAGACTGCCCATGGGAGGCAGACAACGTGACCGAAGAGGGAGAGGCGACGGCGACCAACCGTTGGGGCCAATGCCTGCAAGTTGTGTACGTAGAAATACTTCGTTTTTGGAAATCAGGTCGTGTTTGCGGAGCCTGAGGATCCATCTATGGTTGCACAGGTGGAAGTCACCCGGATCCGCTGTAGAAGTGTCCAGGTCTAGGAATCGTACATGAGGAAGGCAACGAATCAGAAATAGTATATCCAAAACCTGGTCTCCAAGCAGAGTGGGACGTGACTCTGTGGAGAGAGAGCACGGATGAAGCCGCCTGGCCCATCCTACTGGTGATGTCGTTACTGCTGGGTGCATCAGAGGACTGCCTGCTGCTCAGGTAGACAACCTTTCTCGGTGGTTGCAACAGGGTTGTAGTTCATGGTGATGCTCAACGCAGAGGGGCCCTTGACGAGGTTTTGGTTTTTTCGTCTTCGTCTAGGAGATGTGCAAGCCTAAGTAGGTAACAGATCGATCCAGTAGCACTAGTGGGCCTTTCAGAATCTGGGAATCGTGGTCCAGTATGATGTCTTCTTCAGCGTAAATAAAACCGGTGACCAGGGAGTCGCCGACAGGGACCCCTGGGTTTGGTGTAGAAGACTGTGTGAGAATCCACTCCATGATGCAATAGAAAAGGCGCAGTCATGTCCGACACCGAATGATGTAGAGAACTTCTTCTTAAGATCCCGCTCGAGCCGAATTTTGGCGCTGGTGTGACTGTAAAGCTGCTCAATTAGGGTCAGCATTGTGCCTGGGATACCCACGCATTTTAGAGCCTTCCACGGGGAGTTATTATCCTGAGAATCGAAGGCCTTCCTGTAGAACAACGTAGCCGACGTAGAGAGGGTGATAAATTCGTGTTGCAGTTACAAGAGGAGGGGGATGGCGGTAGTCGCTTCAATGGTAGAGCAAGAAACGGCGAACTCTGACCCTGTTGGGAGCGATGACGTCTCGTTAACAGGGTCTGCATTCTGATTAAGAGCACATGTGCGAAGACTGGGATGGACAGTAAGGTAATAGGCCTGTATTTGTCGCATTCCAGTTGAGAGCTCTTTCCCTTGCACAGTAAAATGATCATTTGGCTGTTCCATGCCATGGGAACTTGACCAGTATTCCATACCGTTGCGAACAGTTGGTTAAGGGTGGGGGTCATTGAGTCCATGGTATACTTTAATAGCAAATGAAATAGTTGTAAATAGCAACAAATCCACACATTGCTTATGAAGGAATAGTTTATGTCTTTACACAACTGGTCAAATAAGATAAGATTAGTTTAACAACTGATTCACCTCACCGCAGCTTTCACTCTCTTCTCTCAGCGTATGTTGTTTTTTATTTTGGGTGATAACCATATTTTGATATTCCACCTGTTAACTATTGAACTATTCCCTCCCCTGCTGGTCAAATCTTGTTATTACAGCTTCAATGAACATATCCTTCTTGGATACAATATGTTGTCAACCGAGTTTTTGAAAAAAGAAGAGACAAGTCGCTAAACTTCTATGTCTTTAATAGAGAAAAATGCTATACATATCGAAACAGGGACTTCAAAAAAGTCGTTCAATTATATTACGTAAACAATTCAAAAGTTAAATAAATTGTCGATGAAAAAATTGTTAATAGTAGCATTCTAAATAAATAGATAATTCATTTAAGATCAAGGGGTGGGGCAAGTGTGATAAATGGCCCCAAATCCCCCCTCCCCTTCCTCTAGGGTGACCATGAATATATATATATGTGAGTGTGTGTATATATATATATATGGCCCGCCTGACGAAGAGAGTCTAGGAAAACACTGTGCTGTCTCACTACACAAAGGTCCGGGTCTATTAGACCTGCGTTCTTGGCACTCTCATGTATGAAAACGAGACATGGAGTACTTACACTAAACAGGAACGACGGCTGAACACCTTTCACGTACGATATCGACGGCGTAAATTGGAGATTGGGTGGCAAGAGAGAGTGTCACATAATACGGTTTTACAGAGAGAAAACACTCACAGCATGTGCTCGATGTTGAGACGCGACGTCTTCGATGGTTGGGACATGTTTATCGCATGGAAGAGGAGAGGCTGCCAAAGGATATCCTATCCTTTATGGACAGCTAGCCATTGGAGTTAGAGGAATCGGTCGTCCCACACTGCGATACAAGGACGTATGCAAGAGGGACATGAAGTCATGCGACATCCCTGGACAACTCGAGACTGAGTTAGGATGTGCTGACAAATCATTTTCCAGAAGCTAATCCCTGTGTCCCGGTCGTATTTCCCGTCGTCGAGACTTCCGTTTCGTGACTTTTATTCTCACTCTGGAGTACGGTGCTGTTTTGTGTGTTCAGAAAATATTTAGTTAGAATGATTATCGTAATGCAGCCAATGATTCAAATGTTAATAATAGCTTTGTATACTCTCACACGCGCAAAGTGGAATCGATCAACGCAGTCCATTACAAGTTGCTATGTCAACTTGATGTCACTACTGAGTTGTCCCATATACTAGAGCTTCCAGATTTGTTATTGTCTAATTTTGTAAGTGACCCTTAATTTGAGATTTTGAGTAGTATATATATATATATATATATATGTATATATTATATATATATATATATATATATATATATATATATATATATATATTATATTTATATATATATATATATATATATATATATTTATATATATATATATATATATATATATATATATATATATATATATCTTACACTTAATTCGCGTTTGTTGCTGTTGTTGTTATTGATCCAGCAGCATCTAGGCTCTCACCCTTCGGCCCAATGCCATGTAATGCCTATATATATTTTTCAAAGAGACATGGATACAGCGGGATTAAGATCAATCTGTATTACAGAGGATATGGTTTTTAAAAAATTGAAGGGGTTGAAAGTGAATAAATGTCCAGGTCAAGATGGTATTCATCTAAAATTGCTGTATGAAATTAGAGACCAACTAGCAAAACCATTGACTATATTATGTTCTCAATCGCTTACAAAAGGGATTGTTCCACGGGATTGGAAAGATGCAGGAGTGATCCCCTTATTCAAAAAAGGCAAAAAAATCAGATCCAGCAAATTATAGACCGGTAAGTTTAACGAGCATAGTCTGTAAATTGTTAGAGTCAATAATCAAAGAAAACATTGTAATGCATTTAGACAAATTTAATCTAATTAGAAATAGTCAGCATGGATTTACTAGAGGGAGATCTTGCTTAACAAATCTATTAGAATTCATGGAGGAGGTTACTAAAATCATAGATAAAGGGGAGCCAGTGGATGTTATTTATCTAGACTTTGCAAAGGCCTTTGATAGATTATTTCGAAAGTTAAAATCACATGGAATAGGTGGGGAAGTTGCCAAATGGATTGAAAATTGGTTAACGGGAAGAAGGCAGAGAGTGGGCATAAATAAGGAGTACTCTGAGTGGTGTGAAGTGAAAAGTGGTGTGCCACATGGTTCGGTTTTGGGACCAATTTTGTTCTTGATATATATAAATGATTTGGACATTGATATGGGATCCATGATTGCAAAATTTGCTGATGACACAAAACTATGCAGTAGTGTCTCATCTAAAGCGGAAGTGGATATAATGATGTCGGATTTAGATAAAATTTGAGAATGTTCTGAAAGCTGGCAAATGGAGTTTAATGTAGATAAATGTACAGTCATCCACATGGGTAGATCCTTCTTCTTCTTCTTCTGCGTACACAGTCAGACAGTAACCATTATTTTTTCGAGAAAAGTGGCGGTCATCCTGAGGCTCTCGCCACTGCCATAGAGCTTGTCTTGCAGTTCCACTGGTAATGGCCACATCTGCTCTCTCTGATCCTGGTATGTCGGGCAGTTCTGTAGCAGATGTTCAGTGGTCATTTTACCAGTACCGCACGGGCATTCGTCGGTACACCCTATCTTCAATTTGTTGAATAGGTGGTACCTCAGTCTGTTGTGGCCAGTGCGAAGTCTGAAGACAACTACCTGCTCTCTTCGGTTCAACTGGTAATAGGCATCGTTTTTGGTGTAACCAGTATGTTCGGTTTCCCATTTGGTCATGTATCTGGCTTTGATAAGCCGTTTTGACTCTTCGTACGTCATACTGGTATCTGTTTGTGGTAGTCTTGCACCTTCTTTTGCCAGTCTGTCTGCTTCCTCGTTGCCTTGGATGTTGCAGTGTGACGGGACCCACTGTACCACTACCCTTTTTGGTGCGGACTGCTGGCACAGTTTGCAGAGTGCTGCTCTTAAGTCATTAAGCTCAGTGTTTTTCTGGCTTTTTAGCGCTGTGACTACGGCGAGAGCATCTGTCAGCAGGACTATATGGCTCTCATTTTCACTGTGTGTCACCATTTCTTCCACTGCCGCCCTCAGTGCCTCTGCCTCCGCTCTGAAATTGCTTGTGTACTTACCAGTAGCGAATGACAGTGTTATTTTTCTGCCATTTGGTAGGTTCAGGAATGCTCCTGCCCCTCCGTTCTGTGTAGTGTTTGTTACAGAACCGTCGGTGTATGCATGGGTCCAGTCCATGCTTGGGTAGCTTTTCACTATGAAGCTTAGGGTAGTGTCTCTCCTTTCTTTTTCACTCTGGCAGTTTTTGTTTGCAATACCTGGTATATTTTCTACCACCTCTGGAAATATATCCTGCCTCCAGGTAGGTTTTCGTACAGTAGTGATGGGTTTTGGTGTTGTTAGTGCGTTTATGGGATCTTCGTGCATCTTTGCTTTGGCTATTTCTGCAAAGTTTCTCCGCTTTAGTTTCCCATTTCCCAAATTGTTTAGTCTCTGGTACATTGGGTGGTCCGTCAGTCTTCGGAGTTTCTCTGACTGCAGCTGGGCTCTGCAGTCTCTTCTATCGGTCATGGATTGCAGTTTTGTAATATTTTTAAGTTCTACAATTGGCGTTGACTTCATGCCACCTGTTATGATTCTCATGGCTTGGTTTTGAAGTTTGTTAACTTTATCGAAGTTCGCCTTCGCTGCTGTTGTCCATGCCGCAATGCCATACTCGAGAACTGGTCTCACTCTTCCAGTGTACAGTTTCTTTAGTATGCCTTCGTCTGCTCCCCAGCTTGTGCCAGCAAGTTTCCTCATGATTGCCATTCTTTCTCTGGCTTTCATTCGGTTTCTCTCAATCTGACTTTTCCATGTCATGCGCCGATCAAATGTGACTCCCAGATAGGTTGGGTTGTCGTTTGGCTGCAGGATTTTGCCATTTAGACTGAATTTGGTATTTTGGGGTTTTAATGAAAGCGAGAATATTGTGCACGTGGTTTTCTCCTCGTTTATTTTGATCAGCCATGAGTTCGCCCACTCTTCCAGCGATGTTAGGGCCGTCTGCATCCGATTTCTTGCTATGGTGAGATTCTTTTCAGAGGTCCACATAGCCAGATCGTCTGCAAACATTGAGCTATGGACTCTTCTTGGTATATTCTCTGTAATATCGTTTATATATACCAGGAAAAGTGTGGGTGACAATACTCCCCCTTGGGGTACTCCCTGCTCGAGTGTCACCTTTTTGCTCATCTGCCCTTGTACTTGGACTCTGGCCGTTCTTTGTTTGAGGTAGTGGTTGATCCACTTGTAGGGTAGATCCAATATGGAACATAATTACAGAATGGGAGAAAAAAATATTAGAAAGATAGATAAGGAAAGGGACCTAGGGGTTATAATAGATCATACAGGAAAGGTGAGTGAGCAAGTTAAGGTAGCAGTGAAAAAGTTAGGTATGATAAAAAGAAATAGTAAACATAGGAGCAAGGAAGTGATCGTCAAACTGTATAAAGCTTTAGTTTGACCTAGATTGGAGTACTGTGTACAAGTGTGGAGTCCTTATCATAGAGGGCACATAAACATGCTAGAAAGAATACAAAAAAGAGCGACAAAGATGATAGTGGGATTCCAGAATTACAGTTATGAGGAACGACTCAGAAAAACCGGCCTACAGTGTCTCGAAGAGAGAAGAATTCGTGGTGACCTAATACAGGCTTATAAGATGATCAGAGGAATCGATAAATTAGACTATAACAATTTTTTTTTTAAATTCAGCCACCTACAAAACACGACGGCATAGCTACAAGCTGACTAAAGAGAGGTACAGGCTAGATGTTAGGAAATATTTTTTTAGTCAGAGAGTGGTGTCTGCTTGGAATGCATTGCCAGGGGAGGTAGTGGAGGCAGGGACAGTTAATGCATTTAAGAATAAACTGGATGCGCATAGCTTTTAGAGCAAGGTGATGTAAATGTAACTGGTTGTATACAGACTCTGCAGGGTCTTCTAAACCAGTATATAGACGTTAAGTTAAGTTAAGTTGAGTAATGGTATCTGCACGTGTTTATCAGCCGCTGTCTAGTGTCATAAAAATGTGTCCCCTGTATATGGCCACGGAGGAAGAAGCATTTTCCTAAAAACATTGAGCGCTGAGCACTCAAGAGATGATAATCAACGGTTTCATATGGGTCTGTACACAGCTGGCACTCAGGAGTACGTTGTGGTTGGATTCTGTTCAGGTGTTTGTTTAGTGGAATTTGTTGGGTTCTCGGTCGGAAAATAGTTCTCTGATCTTTCCTTGGGAGTTGATTTAAAATTTCATTTGGACTGGGGCTTGCCATAAGTATTTAAACTTCCCTTCCCGTGTTTCCCATGGCCCATTTGTTCAGTCAAGTTTCTTTATTTGCTGATCTTATTAAATCTTTGGCTATTTATAAAGTTGTTGCTGTGTGTGGTTGTTCTTGTCTCGATCCCTCCTGTGCTAGTCTGCCTGCTTTGACATTGCCTGGTGTGCTTGAGTGTCCATGGATCCACTGCAGAACTATTTTGACAGCACTGTGGGTGGTAATGTGATCAATGTCTAAAGAATTTAATGCTTGAAGAGCTGACATTGAATCTGTAAAAATAACAGTCTTTTGGGCCTTTGAAGAAAAGGCATCAAAAGCTATCATCAGATGGTACAAAGCGTCTTCAAGCACAGTGATTTCAGCATCATAGTTGGAGCAAACATCCCCGCAAGCATCAGACAGTTCATCAGAGGATCCGTCCTAGTATTTCAGATACACGCCATAACCTGCTATGATGGTGGATTTAAACACAGATCCATCAGTATAATCATCTATCCATTCATCGGGATAGGCATCAAAAGTTCTTTGAGCTGCTCGTATTGGAGTACTTGGATATGAACTTTTAGTTGTATCGTTTATTAATTGTGCCTTTCTTTCTGGTGTTTTAATGAATGCTTGTGGAGGTATGTTTTTTACTACTTTCTATAATTCTTGTATTCTTTCTGGTAGATAGTAAATGTCTTTGAATTCACTAACATGGTGAAGTATAGACTTTTGTTTAATTTTACTTTTTGTCTGCCAGTTTTCCACAAGGAGACTGTTGGGATGATCCCGTTTTATTCTCCTACTTCGCTTATAAACTTCAATACAACTGCTTTATCCCTCCGCAACTTTCTAAGTCTGCAGTTGATGTTGTACTCATTGCTCCACTAATGAAGCATAGGGCACTATTCTGCACCCTGTCCAGGGATTCCAAATTAGACTTTGAACAAACAAGTTGTAAGGAGCGTACTATTATATGATATAATTCGCGTCTATCACTCATTTATTCACTAAAATGTGAATAGCTGATCGAAATACTTAATTCTCACCTACGGTGCAGGAAGTCTACCTGCATAGTCTAAACAATCTAACACTAGATACTTTCTATCCGAAAGTTAAATTTATAAGAGTGTAATTCTCCACTAGGGAGACTAGAGGTTCGTGGTTCAAATACTAGACTAGATCTATATTGTTTAATTCTTTGTTATTCCCATTTTCTGTTTAAATTCTGATTTAAGCTAATATCAATATATTCCATTGCAATTATGACGTCACATATAGGATAACATCAGAGTGGAAAAAAAGCCACAATACAAACAAATGAACGCATACTGTACTCTTCTGGGGAAAGATGACGGAGTATGTTGGCGGGAAAGCGACGAGAAAAGTGGGAGAGGGAAGAGATGGGTGGATTGAGAAAGGGAAGGCAAACCAGGTGAAAATAGTTAAGAGCGCCTGTTTCCATTATTTTCTCCGTACCATCGCTGGATTCATCACCCGTGTGCACCTACCTTATGCTTGCTTCACATCTGAAGTCAAAGTTGAATTCTACGAGTTTATACCAGCAATCGCTAGAGCTATACATGACCAAAAACTTGTTCCATTCGGTGATTCCAACGCTAGAGTTTGTGCTGATTAACGATTCTTGGCCTTCGTGATTTGCATTTTGAAAATAGCAAAATTAATTAAAATGGCCAACGAATTTTATAGTGCTGTGTCTATAATGAACTCTGTGTGTGGCCATCTCCTATTTTCAGACAAAATCTCAAAATAAGATATCATGGATCAACCTACAGTGAAAACACTGGCTGGCATCATCCGAATTGAATTCTTGCAAAAAGATCTTTTTCTCAATATTTCTTTTTCACGTTCTCCTATCATTGTGCAGACTACCACACCGATCATTCATTCGTTTGCTGTAACCTATTTCTTATTCCAAGCCTGCGAAATCTGGACTGTTTACTCTGGACATGGAAGGGGGTTAATCCACTTCCACAGAGGTTACCCGAGGCGAATATTCCACATTCGATGGCAAGATCGTGTCACTGACGTCTAGGTGCTCTCGGTGGCTGACGTCCCCAGCAACAATGCAGTGCTAGAAAACGCACGACTAGGAGGAGCCGGACGCATCGTTCGCATGCCAGACGAACGGCTCCCAAAGGAGATCCTCTTCGGCGAGCTGAGAGAAGGATGGTGCGAGAAAAGGTGTCCAAAGAAAGGTCTTAAAGACAGTCTGAAGGACTCACTTAAAAATATACACATAGATGACACCATCTTGGAACGTTCTGCGCACAAGAGATCTGACTGGAGAAGCGCAGTCAAAGTGTGTGTAATCACCAGCGAAGACTACCGTGTTGTGAAAGTCCAGGCCAGACGCGAAACCCATAATCACGAATAACGGGAACACTATCACCTTCTACAGACCTCGTGTGCCCTTTATACAGCAGATGTTTTCGTGCCCGTGTTTGGCCTGCTGAGCCACATCGCACCCACACACATAACGGAAATCTGTGTCATGGATGAAGTCGGCGATATTCATCGACAAAGATCGACAGATATTATGATTTCACAATCACTTGGCATTCACTGTGGTGTTAAGCAAGGCTGCGTTTAAGCCCCCACACATTTTCAGAATCGCCTTTGCTCTGTCATTGACGCGTGCATTTGATAACATAAATAAGGGAATCTGCCTTTACACTGGGTCGGATGATCGTATGTATCATCCCTCCATTTCAAGGCCAAAACATAGATCAGGGATGACACCATCTTGGAATGGATATTTGTTGATGACGCAATTGTCACCTAAAGTCAGAAGGTACTTCAGAACTTGATAGATCGCTTCTCCCAGGTTTGCACATATTTTGATCTCACAATAACCGTCAACAAAACAAATCTTGTACATGAAGTAGATGCCATCCCAAGTGGTTTGCATCGATTATTAATAATTGGCTGCTTTTCATCAAATCCTTTACTGAAGGTCCTTCATCAACATCATGCTCTCTCTAGATCTAAAAAATGACCGCGGCACTGGCAAAACTGCTGCTTCATTTGCTCGTCTCACAACTTGTGTTTGGGAAAATCACAAAATGATAATTAAAACTAAGACCTTAGTTGACAATAGACGCTCCTATTTGCTAGCGCACGGTTGACAAAGTATTCCAAACTTGAGCATAGGTGCAACATCTTCCATATTCAGGCTCCTGCGATCCATCCATTAGTTACATGGAAGGACAGAGTGGAAATTCAGAGGTGCTTTCTTGCACTCGTATACTACTGTAAATATGTACATTTATAGACAGCCGAAACTAGTATGGCGTGTTCATCCTCGTCGCATGATAGATTGTCGCATCCCCAAAGACATTCTTTATTTACGTTTAGCGGATGGGAAAAGAACAGTCGACCGAAAACAGCTGAGTTTCAAAGATGTGTGTAAGTGTGATACGAAGTCGCTGAACATGGGTCTGACATCCTGGGAAGATGAAGCTGCAGACCGATCCAAGTGGGTCACCTCAGGCTGGGTGAAAAGAATCTCTTGCGACAGGGAAAGTGAAACAAAGCAAAGAACAAAGTAGTAAATTACTATTGCACTTAACTACCATTTTGTACTATTTTAAATGTGCGGCATTTTTGTTACATTTAGCGTTATTATTTTGACATATTGATATTAATTTTCAACATTCAGTTTTAGATATATGCATTCAATTATCAGTTTTCCATTGGATGTCTTGGTATGAGTATTTAAATACTGCATGTTCCCTCTGTTTATTCCAGGCCTATGCATTTTCCATAACATCTGGTCACTTAAATGCATCACATCCATGTTGCAGACTTTGCTCAGAAGATGTTTCTGTGCTTTCGTTACCTTCTAGCCATAAATATATGTTAACCAAATTTAGAACCGTCGTTTGAACTCATGTGCGACATTGAGTGTAAAGAACATCTTGTCCCGAACGATAAATCCTTGCATAATTATGTTGTGCCTGTATCAGCCACTGCCAGGTATCATCGTTATGCCTGTTCAGGTTCTTGCATTATTCAACTTCTTATACGGGAATCACCTTCACAGCTTTAGCATAAATTCGAGTATGTCACGGATGGGTCGTGTTTAATCGCTTTATGACAATACGTCATGGGGGCTGTCTTCAAAGGAAGTTTCGAGATGGTCGCGAAACGGTGATATTGGTCGCGGGTGAAGGTTATTACGCAGGGGTCTACTGAAGTGTTTTATTATTCACAGCATTATATTTTCTTCTTCCTCTGCTACTTCTTCTTGTCTTCCATTTCCCATTCCTGTGTACATGAGTTATTCACTCGTCAATTGTTTATATAACATATGTTTAGCATGAAATAGCAGATGTTTACAAATTCTGCGCTAACTAGAACCGTATAAGTTCCTCGATGAGGTTGTTCTCAAGCATATCTTAAAAGTACAGAGCACACATGACAATTTCATGTTATAAAACAAACATGGCAACTACTTATTTTACAGACAAGCAGGAGTAGAGTATGAAGAGGATGGCTCTAAATTACATGCGATCCCCTCTGGACAATGAAATCAGTTTTGGTGGAACCATATATGTCAAACAAAATTGCAGACCATAACCGCGTTCTGAAGTTACAGTCCTTGACTAAACTGGGTGAAGTTTGAGTCATACTGCAACCGTTGTCTTACCTTTTTGCCATAGTATATATATATATCTTATATGCCATCGTTGCCGATGTGGTAGTATTTTAACAAAGTAAAAATACAACGAAGCTGTCGGGGAAATGGAAATCAAAATTTCATAAAAAGATTAACAACTATAGCGCAGGATATGTGCTTCTTGTTCTTGAGATTGCATCGTTGATGTTTACACCGCCAGACGAGTTCTTGGGATGAAATCTAGCCCCATTGGAACAGAAATAAAACGAAATATGTGACATTACCAATATGTCTTCGCTAAGGACAAAGCGTAAAACATGAAAACGCCAAACTAATCATAACAGCAACGTCAAATAGATGTGGAAGAGGTATTTACAGTTTAGGAATGGCGTACAATTTGCAGTATTGTAATTACATATATTGAGCTATGCCTGTTACTGCTTAGAGGATTACATAGGCAACAGAGATTAAACCATCATTAATAAAACACTAAGAGCTTGATATAAAGGGACTAACTGTATGGCTTAATCCATTTCAGGTAGACGACTCTCCATATCATCAATTCGTTATATACTCCATTCTCACATATTACAAGTCTCCTTTTGAGAACCAACCTTCTTGGATTTAATGAAAACTCTCAAAATCATCAATTCGTTCTTTCTTCCATTGACACACTTTACAAGTCAGCTTTTTGAGAACCAGCCAATCTTGGATTTAACGGAAACTCTAGAAATGATACACTATTTATAATATACGAATAACAGACTGAATAAATCGATCTCCCACTGATGATAAGACCAGTTAATATTTCTGGATTATTTCTGCTGCTCAGCTTGGGTTAATAAATTCTAAAAGTACATAAAAAACGAAAATGCTTTAATATATCTAGACATGATATTGTATATGCTTTTAATGATGATTTGGGAAGCAAAGGTGATGATAATGATTTCTTGATCTCTAACACTTATCTGATATATCTTTGTAGAATAATCCAGATAATGGTTCACACTGTAATTACTGGTTTTGGCACTAAGATTAATTCGAACACTATATTTTCTGTATATTATTTTGCCTGGCCTTGACCATACCATGCCCTGCTCAACTTTGGTCATTGACCAAATGCACCTTGTATTTGGGTATGACTGCCTTTTCTTGATTTTTGGTCATGTCTCAGTGCATGTTGTTCGGTTCTGTGCATTGCGAGTTTTATTTTATAGTGGCCCTATTCTTCATATACAACTCAAAAGCATTCCTTGCTACAAACACACACACATATACACACACACACACACGTTTGAATGTGTGTGTACGTTAATGTAAATGTATGTATGTATGATTTGGGTAATCAGATTGCTATGCTCTTCACTTGCTTGTGTTTCTGTACCTGGTAAACTCCTTGGCTTCAAGCCGCGATATCTTTCCACTTTTCGTTGACAAATTGGCTGTCTCATAATTGTCAGGAATATTAAAATGGGATTGGGTTCAAAGGCATATGCCCCTGCTCCGACTTCAATAATAGATCATCAAATGTTTTCGTCCCATCAGTCACAAACATTTTGAAATACGGAAATCATGCGACAAGCCCATTGTGCAAAGTGAAGCAGACTTTGTAGCACATCATTTCAACATACAAGTAAGCTGTCCCTTGGACAAAGACAATACACACGGCGACACTGCATAGTTTTGAATGTACTGGCTAACACTGTAGACAGGGTGGAGATGAATGCAATCGGCACAACCTGTTCCAAAGTCACCACATCCTTCTTCACTAGAGCAGGCACATCAACACACACCTAACTAACCATGGCTTATTAACAGAATGAGAATCGGCCATCTTCGTAATGGCCATCCACGCAACGTCTAGTTATTCATATCGGAAAAACATCATCATCATTGCATGCAGCCTGGGACTCAGTCATCCATCGTGTTCACGGAGGGTTGGCGTGGCAAGCTCTATCGCTATCTTCTTCTTCTTTAGTCTCATGGAAGACACTGCCGTCGGAAATGAAGTGTTACAACCTTCATTGTACTAAACGATAGCATTGTGAAGTGTGATGACCAGTTCCCATCCTGGCTGCCTTTGTCCTTCCCTAGCCGTCAGTCATGTACCCATTTACAGATTGGTCGGCTGGTAGCAGGACTTGAACCCCGCAGCTTTGCCATGAAAAGCGGCTGTTCTACCACTGCGCTAATCAGCCGCTCACTACCTATCTACCTACATATTATTCTGATCTCGGGTCGCGTACTCCAATGGCTATTTATAATACAATTCACTGGCTTCCCGGTAGCACATAAAGCAAACAACAGCGATTTTAATGCCCTTCTGTCTCGGGCAACCTTTCACGCCGTGCACCATGTTAGAGATGCGCAACACAGGCCATCCTTCATTGTTAATCTACTGTTTTTACTTTTACTATCTGGTGTCCACATAAGTGCTGGGACTCATTCTCATGTCATGCCCCAGTCATCTCCATCTTCCTTCTCTTATAATGAGTTCCATATGTTCTTGGTTGGTGTTCTGTAAGAGTTTGTCAATTTATATTTTGTCTGGCCAAAACACTCGTATAATTCAGCGAAGGCATGGATGGTGAAATGTTTTTAAATCTGTGTATCCTTCTTTGTCATCCTCCAAAATTATGAACATATAGAAGTAACGGTCAGACACTACTATTATATAGACTAAGTTTAATTTAACGCTGTATGTATTTACTGGATTTCCAAATTGGCTTCATCGTGGCAAAGGCAGTCCAATCTTTATTTATGCGGGATTTGATGTGCGCTTCCATCCCTCCTTGGGCGGTGATACCACACTTCCGAGATAAGTAAACGGTTCTATATTCTCCAACATTAAGTTTCATAGATCAAATTGGGCTCATTTGCCTGTTGGCAGCAAATCTAAGAGAAGGTCAACTCTGACTCTAAACACGAGTAGAGGAAGCTCGTTAGCCTGTTAGCAGTTAGCAGTTCTTCTAGGAGAGGAGGAATTCTGATTTTAAACCCACAAGCCACATGTAGTCCTGGCTAGTCTTAGGACGATGACGATATCATCGAATGTCTCGAGTAACTAGCATCTGCGGGCAACGACTCCACTGCCTCGTGGAAGCCTCGGGATCGGGAGATGATAGGGCTACGGGAATAAACCCGGACAGAAAATCTGAAGTGGTAGCACCTATGTGGATGGTTTCAAAATTGCGAAATCATTTCGGCAGCTTCTGCAGCTGAGCTGGTGCTAAATTGTCCTCCTTTGCATTCCTTTGGATTACATCAGCGAGGCCGAGAAGGGGATCCTGCAGTTTGGGCAATCCAGGGTCTCCATATTCAGCTCCCAGGCTTGCGCCTTGAGATACTACTCACAGGGTGTCACGCCCATGGTCTGCAAAGACTGAGACGCCTATGAATGAATGAGTTTCATAGAGACACTGGTTGTTGTTTCGGACTATTGGTCATAGTTTGTTTAGTTTTCTTCGTGGCAATTTTTTTCTAACGTGATCATATATTGAAATTGCTTATATGTGTGAGCTATATCATCTACAAAATCAAGTTCTTCCAATATGATGAATAGTGTCCATCTTATACATCTCAGATCATTCTTAATAACTGTATTTAACACTTAGTCAATTGCAAGGTTGAATAGCTACGATGAAATGACACCTCATTGTCTTATGTCAGACTTCGCAGGGAATGTTCTGTCATATTTCATTATGCTGCAGGAACAATCTTGTTAGAAGAGATCTATGATGGTAACGATATTCTGTGGTAAGCCATGTCTTAGTATCTTTCACAGGCTGTTTCTGTGCACACTGTCGAATGCCTTTATCCAATTCCCCAAATTTGATGTATATGTCTCTCTGCCTGTTAATGCACTGTTCTAGGATGTTGCCGAGGGTGGTGCTCACTAGTTCCACTTCTTTTACTAAACCTTGTCTACTCTATGCTGGTCTATTTGATCTTGATTTCTCATTATAACAATTTGGGTTTATATTTGTCTAGGAATTGAGAGTAATGTAATTTATCTTCAACTGTTACGATTAAACGTGTCTCCTTTCTATGGAAATCTTACTAATTCTCCAATAGACTTTAACGTAGCATTTGGTAAATACTTCTGAATTTCTCTTTTATTTGATACAGTTCATTTTCACCAGATCTGAGTGGTTTTTAATTGGCTTACTTCCCTTTCCCATCAACAAAGCGTAGACAATTCGATGATTTGTGCTTACTTGTGCAGTGACATGATTGTGTACTGTTAGATTTTCTTAAATGGTTTCCTTTTCCATTTTCTTCTGGCTTGTTCTTTAACCATTTTTGTATAATATCTTAAATTCAGAAATGACTACCTCTCAATATTGTCAATTTAACTTTTTCTAAGATGGATTTGTGATGTTGCTTTATGTGTTTGTATGTCTGTTGAGCTATAGGTGTTGCATCTGCTGTTTCAATGAGCTGTACAAATTGTCATTTGGCTATTTCATAGTTCCGGTACGTTGTCCTCTCTTGTCTGAATTTGCATTATTTTTCAATAGTAATGCAAATATGTATGAGATAGTTTCCAATGTCTTCCAGGACTTTAAATGTGCAAACTTATGTGGCGTCAGCTGATACCATGACGAGGTCAGGTCTTCTGGTCGTTTTGTACTTCTATTCAGCAGAGATCGTTCTGTTTTGGTATTCTCCTTTAAGATAGTTGGAAGAGTAGCAGATGTTCTACGGCTCTACTCCTCGTGTATTGTAGGTTTTATATACTCTTGGGGGTACGGTGTTTGAGTGAGGAGAGGGAGGGGGATAGTTGGAAGTAATGAAGTGGTTAGTGACACTATTCGTAGCACAAACATCCTTTTAGTTTAAAAAAGTAGTGCCCCAATGGAAATTAAACCCATTTTTAACATGCGTGCTATAGTCGGATACATAAGGTTGTATCGTTCAACACAGTACAACGCACTCCACGTCAGGAAACCAGGCGAAGGAAACAAACATTCTCATGAATGGACATGTAAGTCTCCAGCTATTACTGTCATTTTACATGTAGTGTCTTAAAATGTGATGTATTCCGTTGGGGGTCAGCAAAAAGTATACGTATATAGTATATTTGTTTCAGGATTGTAATCGAGCAGAGGGCCTCGTGTAAGTAAACTATACTATTGGAGATATTTTGTACTTATGCTTCAATGTAATTTCTTATGAGTAACATAAGCCCACGACAGTTCCTGTACTCACAGAGGTACTAATCTTATCGGTTGTAGTTAATGTTATTTGTTGCTTGTTGAAATGGTTGCTTGGTCAACAGTAGGATAAAAGCTAATGGCCAGGAACTCGAAATGGTTGACCGTTTTAAATATCTTTGTTCGATTGTCAGTGATGAAGGATCGAAATGTGAAATGCACAAAACCAGAATTCAACACATAAACTCTACTGCTCAAAATCAGAATTCAACACATAAACTTTACTTCTCAAAACCAGAATTCAACACATAAACTGTCACTTTTATCGACTTTAATGCTATCGTTGATTTTAAATAATCGTTGACATAATACGAGACTAATGTGACAGCAATTTAGTTGTCCGGTATCACTGCGCGATTAGTGAATCATGGCCTTCAATCTGGTGTATTTCTTATTAACTTAATTAGCTTAAACGCTGACACAAATCTGTTTCTTTCCTTGTGAAGACCAGATGGGTAATTTTTTTAAAACACGCTACATCAGAATAACCGTCAAATTATTGAATGGGATCAAATATGATTAGAATTTTGTTAGAATTCCTTTAACTGCTAATCGGCTATTTTACCTATGTAATATACATCATGATAATAAAATAATAGAAAAAAATAATTGAAAATAATCTATGTATTGAACAAACAAAATTTCCATGACATTTAACATTTAATTTAAACGGTTTTGCAGTTTGAAGAGATATTGTGGTCAAAACTAAGAGTACTTGGCAAACAGGAAACAGAATACGAAAAAATAGAAGAATTGCACAACGAATATCATTAAACACATGATGTATAATGACGTCGAATTAGATGTGCATTTCGCTAGTGTTACCGTAATGGTACTCAAACCTCGCTCTGTAATCTTGAACGATGGTTTGTTCTATTTTATTACATCAAACTATCTGGTTGTTATATGTCAGGCCATTACAATGTTTGGAGCTATGAATAATATAATCAACGTTGTGGTCTTCATCAAACTAGGGTTTACAGACTTCGTAAACATTAGCCTGCTAACACTGGCTGTGACTGATCTTCTGTCTCTATTGTTTTTAATGTGGAGCAACCTTTGTTACATTCCTAGTTTCCAACAATCAGCTTATCCTCTTGTAACTGAAGAAATCCACGTGATCAGTGGAGGTTGGCCTCACATCGTATTTTCTCGAATATCAGGGTGGATAACCATGTTTATCAGCATCGAAAGGTGCATATGTGTTACTCTACCCTTGAAAGTAAAAAGCATTTTTACACGAAAAATGCACATTGTTACTATGGTGGCTATATTTTCAGTAACTGTAACCTTTTCATCTATAGGTTACATTTTTCTTGGATTAGGCTGGAAATTCTACCCAGACAGAAATGCCACCTTGATTGGTCTTGTTTACCACATGGACCTGACTACGACAAGGCTTGTTGATAGTATTAGTTATACGACTGTTGGAGTTATCATGCCTCTAACATGTTTCTTCTCAGTGCTGTTCTTCACATTTATTCTGGTTGTTAAACTGAACCAGCAGGCGGCTTGGAGAAATTCAAGCACTGTAACAGTTAATAAGAATCAGATTAAATCTAGAACATCAGTCAAAACAAGAGATTTGAAGATAGCTAAAATGATAGTGTTTATTTCTACTTTATTCATTATATCCTTTATTCCAGCTGTTGGAACAATGATCGCGACATATCTAGAGCCTGATCTAGGTTATGATGGCTACTACAAGAATATATTTATTATAGTGATGTTTATATCATTTGATGCACAGGCCATAAACGCTAGTATCAATATCTTTGTATATGTATCAATGAGCACTAACTATCGACAGACATTGTTTAAAACGCTTCGAGTTTGAAAGTAGTACATCGTATTTACATTTTATCTAAATAAAACGAGGTGAAAGACTAATTTAAACAATGCATGAACCTGGGAAGTGTTGCCTTATACACTAAACGCCAACAATTTATATTCTACAATTTATAAAATGCAAAGTTTGACCCAGTGCTGAAATACCGAGGCGGCATGACCACCTTTTTACAATACGTGTTGCATGATTAACATAACAAATGTTGACACTATATTTATTTCATTCACCACAACAAAGAAAGACTAAGCAGCAAAGAAATGTATTACTCGATAATATTATGAGAGACGACAAAGTGAAACAATGTTTAATAGTATCGTATTTTACGGACTAACATGCACACAGACTATTCTGTATAGAAACAGAAATCAACTGATGATACGGTTCACTAAGGAGACTGTGCGTTTCAGATCTTCACCGTACGTTCACAGCTTTTCAAGTATGGTCGCTTATCCGGACCAGACTGCCTCTCGTTGTTTAGCAAAACTGGGTCAGTGATATGGTGTCCGACTATTGTTTTCTGATTTCACATTTGGCGTTGTTAGGCCTGTTTTTTTTAGGTGGGCTTGCGTCTGCAATGAGATTCAGAATCTGAAGATCTGTGTCTGCCTATCTCTGTCATTTATCTATACTGTAATTATCTGGTTTGTATTCTTTATGCTTCGTTATAGCTCTGTGAATGACGAGTCTGCGTACGCTATTACCGGCTATTATGAGCATTCTCGTTTCGAGGAATTTCACAAATGGCCAGAATCCACTGTATGACTATATCTGAGTTGTGTGGGTTCTACAACCCGATGTTATATTTTATTTCAGATAAGAGTATATCTTGTTTGGGGCTTGAGAAGGTCAATAAATGTATGGATTCTATTAGAATGACATTATTTCTTGTCTTTTGGAAGAGAATGATCTGAATTATCTCATGAATAGCTGTTTCCTTTACCTCTGAAATTGGTGCATGCTCCTCTTGTTGATAAAGAGAGGCTTCATTGGTCGCAGTTCGTGTGTGCGATGTAGATTCCACTGCCTTCTCGTTTTGTCTTTCTCTTAGGTCATCCATCTTGTATACACACGTGTCCATAGGTTGCTCGGGTACTGTTTCTTAAGGTCGTTTGGAATATGGACTCTTTGTTCTGTTACCAACTGTTTACTTGTCCTTATTATTCAATGTTCTTATGTAATATTACTGAGATAATAGGACAGTAAATGAGCAACTACAAAGACACCTCAGCAAAAAAGAAAAAAAACATGGAATAAGAAGTTCCGCTTGGATCAACACTCTCACACATGTTGTTCCTCATTTTTACAAATCATAATCACATAAATCTCTAACCACGTACACAGTGCACAATGTGCAGATAAATGTAGCGTTGTGGACATCCGAAGAGTCTAGAAACCAAATGCAAGAGACCTATATAAAACAGAGACATAGACAGATAAAATAAAGTTATCATCAAGGAAACTAAAACCACATACAGTCTTCTCTTTTGATAGTTCACGTTACAGTTAATTATTCAGACTATCCATATGCGCATTATTTTCGCTATAATTTTCTGTTAGATTTTTGTGTTTATTTCACTGTGGTCCTTTTGTAATATGTTATTGTTGTCTTATTTCAAACATTGCTTCTTAGAGCTTTTTAGGGCAGAAGAATCTACAATAGTGTAGCTGAACAAACTAAAATAAATTGGAAGATAACTCACATAGACATATATTGACGAATCAGATTGCATGTAATAAATAGTAAAATAGTATGAATATATTTGAAGAATCTAAAGATGTCACTTATACAGCTGTCTTCCATTCGGACTAACAAGTGCTTTAAAAAAATTGGATAAGTTACATATTACATTTTACATTCATAAGTTAATTTACCAGCTGTTTCCTAGCTGGAACTAATCATCTATTTTTCTTGATATACTCGTCATTTTTGTTAAGGCTAAATGATTCTTTATTTTCACTTTCTTAAAAGGTCCGTTTAATTCATGTCCGACAGGTATTGTAAATCACTCATGTAGTTCATTTACACAACATTTCGTTGTCAGAAGTACTACGTTCTTCAAAGATAACAAAAATAGGTAAATAGTATGGAAAATAAAAATTAATGATTTTCCCTTCATTCACATCTTGATGTCCATCCTGAGTGAAAGTCTTTAATTATCTCTGTCATTCTATTGTTGGCTTTTGTTTCATCTACTTACTTGCACTCTTTACTTTCTTTCTTTTAAATCCCGGTATTCAATCAGACACGTGTGTCTGAAGCCAGATAGACATATGTTGAGTAAACTAATTTCGCTCTAGTGCCTTAGCATACCATGTTGGACCCAGGGTGTCCTTCAGGCCATCTCTCCACCACAACCTTGGTTGTCTGCAAAGACGTCTGAAGTTGAAGGACCACCACGACGTCACGCCACACGTTCATCTGTTATTCAGCACGTGCACCACATGGCAGGACTATCTATATTTTCGTAACAGTGCGACATCTATGATGTCAGTGAAAAAAGTTTGACGTATTTTGTCAACCTTGGTCTCGAAGGGATATATTCAATTTTCTGAGCTTGATCGCTCGGTTGCCAACGAGGAGTCTATCTACATCCGTTTTCCGCAGGTTCCATCCCTCCCAGCTATGGCTAAGAAATCATTATGTTGAAGGTATAAGTGCTGTCGCTTTGCAAATGTTACACTATGGGTTTAATACAACTGCAGCTGGGCCAGCCCGTTACTACCTTCGAGAACTCCAGATTTATTCAATGATAGTTCGTGATCTCTTGACCCAGGTAGATATACGAATTTACATTTTCGGCGCTTAATGTAAGATACTCTAAAACTATCTTCTTATTAGCTGTTAAGCCAAATAAGGGACTTACAAATGGCAAAAGACTGTTTTGCTGGCAAACCACTTTTAGTAATTTGATAATGGTGTATGTCGGCGAGCCTAGCCTTAAACCGGAACAATTCTGTTCCATTGAGCTAGACATCAAAATATATGATGCATACGATCGGAATATTCTGCTGTAGCAATACATGTTTCCCCATCTTCGAGCATTTCTGGATTTGTTTATCTTTGAACAAAATGGTGTACCAGCTCATCGTACTCGACCACCTTCAATCTCTTGAACGTAAGACTCGTGCTTTTATACCTTTTACAGTTTGCCACCGTACAGCACACGACTAAAACCTATTAACTACGCAGTATGGGGCTGGTGGTTCAAAACGTGTATTGCTACATGATACTTTCTACTTGCAATGCCCTATCTATAGCTTGGTAGCGGGAGATTGAAAACGAATGCTGAAGAAGAAGAAAAAGAAGAAGAAGAAGAAGAAGAAGAAGAAGAAGAAGAAGAAGAAAAAGAAAAAGAAACAGAATTACTAAGTTTTTAAGCTGTTCTGGAACGTCTGATTAGCCTAGTGGAAGATCACTAGCTTTACACTGAAAAGGTTTAGTGTTCAACTCCCACGACCGACACGATAAAGTCGATCCAGCGGTAAATAGGAACCTGGAGTACGACTATAGAAACATAAGGCAACGACGATAGGAATTGGCCAGTCTACCACATAAAAGATGTGGCCTATTATACTGTAGTCTCTAACAACTTCATTTCCCGGCTACTATGGAACTAAGCTTTCCTAGACAGAAATATATAAGACCTTATTAAACCAGAGAGATTAGTTTTGGCATAAGTGAATAACAAAAATTAAGGGAAACTCTATTTTACTACGGTCACTCTGTAGCTCCTTTAACGGTAGAAAGAATACATAGGCTTTGATACGAAAGTTGAGGAGTTGAATGGAGAAGCACGACTTGAGATGGCGAGTCATGTGTATAAGATACTAGCCCCTGGAGACAATGGCATATTATTGTATACGCTTTAGTGTGAAGTTCGATATTGTCATGTGGGGACGTCGTAGGCTAGTGGTTAAGTGACACGGCTCACGAACCAGAAGGTGCGGGGATCGCTTCCAAACACAGCACCGGCTATTACCCCGTGGAAGCAAACCTTTAGAAAATTGAGGAGGAAGCAGACCCTTAAATAAAATGCATGCCGAAGTCTGCCGCACTGAGCTGACAGGCGCAAAATAAAAACTGTAGTGCAACGCTCACAGCCTTTTAGAATACAGAAATAAGGCGATAGCAGAAGAAAAAGGAAAATGAAGACTCGTATTTTGTCTACACCGCCAGATTATGAAGGCATTGACTTATTTTGTCTTCACAGTCACATAACGGAAACATTAACATGTTTTGTCTTCGTCGATAGTTGAAAAGAACTGAGAAATGATGTTTCTGCTTGGAGTACAGTTTTACTCAAACAAAATAACCATTGTTATGTATTCGTGTGTTATTAGAATACGCGTATTCAACCAAACACATTAGTGCGCCTGGTCTCATGTAATTACCATATGGTTTTCATTACTTCTAACCGCTTGTCAGAGAAAACCATTTTGGACCAAGCCAGTTCTTCTTCTCGTGTATGGACTATCCAGTCAGTGTATAAATATAAGACCACGAAAACGTTAGTTTTCCAGTTCATCTGTTGTAGTGAATGCAAATCATATGACCGGACCATATGTGTATGCTAAACTCTGCAGTATCTATTATGTATATAAATGTGATTTGTTTATTTATATATTGATCTAATCAAGGCATTCAATACAGAAAGCCGAGAAGGGATGTGGATGATTACGTCCAAGTTTGGCTGCCCTAACAAGTTCATAACTATGCACGTGTACTGGACAGCGGATAAATCTCAAAAATTGTTCAAGTAACAAAAGGAGTAAAACAAGGATGTGTACTCGCCCCGACCCTGTTCATCGTGATGTTTCCGGTCACGATGACAGACGCTTCAGATCGATGGAGCTGGTATTCCCACAAAGTACCGCACAGATGGCAAGCTACTCAATTCCAGAAGAATAGAAGCCAAAACTAAAGTGGCTGGCCACATAATCCGAGAACTCGTGTTAGCTGATGACTGCGTTCTGAACAGCAACTCAAAACTGAGCATGCAGGTAGGAATGGGCCGGTTATATGCTGCATGCGAACAATTTTATCATAAATGCCGAACAAAAAAACCAAAGAATATAGTCAGCGGGCAGACGCTGAATGTCGTTGATAAATTCACGTATCTGGGCAGCAGGCTTTTTAGATCTATCAGCTACGATGATGAGATGGCAATCATAATAGCAAAGGCTAGCATAGCCATTGGTAGAATTTGCTCGATGGTGTGAGAGCGTCGTCGCATCAACGTCAAGGCCAAACTTAAAGTCGCATCAACGTCAAGGCCAAACTTAAAGTCGCATCAACGTCAATGCCAAACTTAAAGTCGCATCAACGTCAAGGCCAAACTTTAAGTCGCATCAACGTCTAGACCAAACTTAAAGTCGCATCAACGTCAAGGCCAAACTTAAAGTCGCATCAACGTCAAGGCCAAACTTAAAGTCAACCGTGTCACCATCATTCCAACCTCACTCTACGTCTGCGAAAGCTGTACTGTATGCTCTGGATATCCAAGAACATTAAACCACTTCCACATAGGTTGACTCAGGTGAAGACTCCACATCCGATGGCATGATCGTGTCACTAACATCGAGGTTCTTGCGATGGTTGCCATGCCTAGCATCAATGCACTACTCCAAAAAGCACGACTAGGAAGAGCCGGGCACATAGTTCGTATGTTAGACGAGCGGCTCACAAAAAAACTCCTCTGCGGCGAGCTGAGAGAGAGATGGCGTGAAATAGGGCGCCCAAAGAAACGTTTCCAAGTCAGTCTGAGCGGCTCATTGAAAAGTTGGTAGATAGATATCACCACCTAAGAATATCCTGCGCAAAATAGATATGATTGGAGAAGCGCAGTCAAAGCTTGCATAGCTACCAGCGATAACCACCGTGTTGTGAAGGCAGATTTGAGACCCGGAAATCTTGAACAGCCGAAACACCAACACCTTCTACAAACCCCGTGTGCCCGTCATGCAGCTGATGTTTTCGTGCCCGCATTAGCCTGTTTGTTACATGCGCACCCACACTCATCACGCTAAGCTGTGACAAGAATGATGTCGGTGGTTCTCATCGACAACGATGGACAGTTATTTTATGAATGCAATTTGGCGCTGATTTCTGTTCTTGTGGAGTAGTCCATGAGGAGATTTTTAGTATCTCTCACATTACCATTTCTGCAAATCGCAACTTCACTGTATGTGTTTTACGTTGCCATATATCGGTGCTAGTGTAATCATGTGATGAATAGCGTGAGTCCTTGATTTCACGTCTCTCGTTCAATAAAAAACTTGTTTAATGCTATTTAAATGTCGTATATGCTTCTATGGCTCAACACTTTAAGAATCGAAATATACTAAAAAACATCTCACGATATTTAGTACTCATTACAAAGTAAACAAAGATATTGATGCTAGAATTGATGGCTTCTGTAATAAATGAGGTATAGAGAGTTACCAAAAATAAATTTTTGTAGTGACTATTATAACATAACTCATTTTCCATTAATGTGGCTATAAAGATTGCAATTGCAGGCACAAAGCAGATAATAAAAATTGCAGATATCAGAACTACCATCTTCGCTATCCTCTGATCTCTTGTTTTGATAGATATATTTCCACTTGATTGTGCGTCTTTTGTGATAATTGAGCTTGATTTTCTCCAGGCTGCCTGTTGGTTCAACTTTACAATCAAAACAATCGTAAACAGCAGAACTAAGAAGAAACATGCTAATGGGATGATAACTCCAAATATTGTGAAGTTCAAAGAGTCTATCAGCCTTGTCGTTACGACATCTATACGGTAAATAAGCCCTATCAAGGTCTTGTTTTTGTCTGCGTAGAACTGCCAGTCTATTCCTAGAACGAAGTAAGAATGAATTGATGCACCGATGGTTACACAAAATATTGTCACCATAGCAACAATGTGTCTCTTACGTGTAAAAATATTTTTTACTTTTAAAGGAAGAGTAACACACATGCACCTCTCCATGCTGATAAACATGGTTATCCAGGCTGTGGTTCTGGTAAATGTTATATGTGGCCAACCTCCACTGATCACATTGATCTCGTCGGTTACTAGGGGAAGTGCCGAGGTCCTGAAAATGGGAGTGTAACAGAGATTGATCCATAGCAGAAACAGCAGAGACAAAAGATCAGACACAGCCAACGCCATGAGACTAATGTTTACGCAGTCCGTGAACCCTTGCTTGATGAAGACGACAATGTTAACAATATTGCTGATCGTTCCGAACACAGAAATGATTTGGCATATGACAGCCATGTTTATGGACATTACAAAGAAGTACATGTCATCGTTGATTATGCTAGACCGCTCTTTGTGAACATCGTCTGTAATGGTTGATGTTTGCTGAAGTGATTCGTCGTAATTAATTGAATTCATTTTAGGATTTCTTTGATCCACGTTTAGTTTATGTCTTTTCGATTACTGAGTTTGCAATACGTGAAATATATTGAGTCTTCCTGAACAACCTGAACAAAAGAACAAACTCTTTAACGTGGTTAAGAGCTGTATTTATTTATCTCTTGTAAATACAAGTCGAAAATAAAATTCTTGCGGGACATTGGTCAAGATGTAAATTGCGCATGTAATTTTGATAATTTCTAGTTCAGAGCAGTAAAAGCTATCAACCAACCAAGCGATCTTCTTCTTCTTCTTCTGCGTACACAGTCAGACAGTAACCATTATTTTCTCGAAAAAAGCGGCGGTCATCCTGAGACTCTCGCCACTACCATAGAGCTTGTCTTGCAGTTCCACTGGCAATGGCCACATCTGCTCTCTCTGATCCTCGTATGTCGGGCAGTTCTGCAGCAGATGTTCAGTCAACCAAGCGATCAATCATTAACCTTCAACAGACAAACGCCAAATTCGTCTTTTTTTTAGAAAACATTGACAACTTATTTGGCGGCTTCCTTAACATCTTAATGTTCGAATCGAGCTCCCATTTCTACGTTTGTAGTTAACTGCAAGATGTGTTGTTGGGGCATCTCTTCAAGAGTGAGAGTGCAGATCGTCGCTAATCAGAGAGGGACACACAGATCATCAACCGCCAATACGAGAATGGAAATGGAAGCATTAACTGTATCTGCAAGATGGCTCTATGGGACATGTATATCAGGGACTAGTGGTTAAGTGGTTAAGTGACACGGCTTACAACCCGAAGGTGCTGGATTCGATCCCCATCACAGCACCGACCGTTACCCCTAGGAAGTAAACCCTTAGAAAATGCAGGAGGAAGCAGACCCGTAGATAAAATGAATGCAGAAGTCGGATAGACTGGGCCGGCAAACGCAAAATAAAAACCGTAGTGCGACGCACACCGCTTTGGGGAATCAAGAAAAAAAAGCGAACGCAAAAAAAAGTTTGTTTTTTTTAATTAGTAAAAATGTAAATACTGTCTTATTCATTGTGACGTTCAGAGCAACCGACCGAAAAAGCAACATAGTGTCTTCATAATCACCAATTCACGAGATAGGAATTGGAGTGACATTTTGAAATCTATCAATTACTGTCTGTCCGAAGATGACACCGCAAACGATGAATCAGCATTTCACAGACTGCATTTTTTTTATATCTAACGATATTCGAGCAGACTGGAGCGCAAAAGAGGACAGAGCAGACGTGTTTGCAACCAACCAGCTGTACGAACCAACTGTAGTAACACTACTTGCCTTTATTTAAGAGAGGCTGAACACTTGTAGGTATAGCCAGAGAGCAATGGTCTACTCTTAGGAACAGAACACGTTGTTTTTGTTAAACTAGAGCGGCCGTGTGTATGTCAGGTTTGAATAACAAAACAGATTTAGGTAAGAGGTTTCAGGTTCGCCGCTCCTGAAGCCGTTTTCTTTGGCTCGCTAAACCTTTTTCTGTACCGGCGAAGTCGTTTTTTTTTTAGACCCTCAAAGCCATTTTATGTGGCCCACGGTGTAATTGTTGTTATAGGATAATAAAGAATATTTGGCATCATTTACTATTATAGGGGAGTTATCAGAATTCTAAAAATGATAACATGTGAGTTGACGGTACACAATAGATATATGATAGTTCGTGACACGCCAAAGATCTGAAGAGAAGAAATTCGACATCACATTTTTCTTCGGGACGTCGTGCAAACAGTAAAATCACGCACAAATCGCTGAGTTTGGATATGTATTATCCTTGACAGACAACAGATGGATACATATAACGACGTGTTGGTTGCTCTATGCCTGTACATGTCCAAGGACCACGCATCTATGCGATGGTGAAATGGAATGACCAAAGACCTAGACCCACATTGGTACAGCACTGCTAAAGATCAGGGCGCTAACATAATATTGTTGGCTTTCTCACATTCGTCAAACTTAACAGACTGACGCTGAAGATAATGTGAAACTTAACAGACTGGCTCTGAAGATAATGTGAAACTTAACAGACTGGCTCTGAAGATAATGTGAAACTTAACAGACTAACGCTGAAGATAATGTGAAACTTAACAGACTGGCGCTGAAGATAATGTGAAACTCAACAGACTGGCGCTGATGATTATGTGAAACTTAACAGACTGGCGCTGAAGATAATGTGAAACTTAACAGACTGGCCTTGAAGATAATGTGAAACTTAACAGACTGGCACTGAAGATAATGTGAAACTTAACAGACTGGCGCTGAAGATAATGTGAAACTTAACAGACTGGCGCTGAAGATAAAGTCAAACTTAACAGACTGGCGCTGAAGATAATGTGAAACTTAACAGACTGGCGCTAAAGATAAAGTGAAACTTAACAGACTGGTGCTGAAGATAAAGTGAAACTTAACAGACTGGCGCTGAAGATAAAGTGGCGATGTTCCATTCCTTCATAACAATGTTTTGGAATTTACATAAGAAATAAAGAAACACGACTGCATGACACCCCAAGCAGAGTCAGACTGTTACAAGAAAATCAGCAGAAAGGATATTAAGAAATAATGTTTTCCCCGTAGGTACGAATCGTGGACACTGAGCAAGCAAGTAATCAGCAAATGTAAAAAAAACAATTTTAAGATACATTTAAATTTGAAAAAATTAAAATGTATCGCGTCACATATTCACCGAAAGGTTGGCATAGTTCCTTAGACTTGGGCCTTTACCTTAACTCTTGCTCGTTTTTGACGATGGGGTAAAAATTGTGTTTTCCTTTATTGGGTAGTCGAGTTATGCATTCTGAAACTACATCCCTGGCGAACGCCCAGAAAATTTTGAATGAAGCCAACCAAAATACTACAGTGGAATGCGGAGGGAGTCATTAACAAAAAACTTTCCCTAACACACCACCTGCATGAAGGTAAGATTGACGTGACATGTATCCAGGAAACGCACCTCAACAATAACCATAAATTCTCAATCAGAGGATACCAGACCTTCCGTCTAGATAGAGAAGGCCACAAAGGAGGGGTCCTGATACTGACCAGAAACTGCATACGGAGTAGCGCGATATCTGTCAATCACACCGGACAAGCAGAAATTGTAGGAGTTGACATAATGGCTCAAGAGACGAAGCTCCGCATTTTCAATCTGTACGGACCACCAAATAGAGATCTATCGCTCTCGAGTATGGAGGTCAGAGACTCCAACTGCATAGTAGTTGGAGATTTCAACAGCCACTCGGAGAGATGGGGATACTCTGACACAGACAGCAGAGGTGACGAAGTGGAAGATTGGGAGATAGATGCAAATCTCTCCCTAATCAATAGGCCGGAGGATAGCCCTAGCTTCTATTCAAGAACATGGCATACCACCTCGACTCCAGATTTGGCCTTCTCCACACAGGACATACACCATAAAATAGACCGCCAGGTGCTAAACCAACTGGCAGGTAGCGACCACAGGCCGATCAGGCTAACCATTGACATGGAAGTAGGCCCACAGGAAACAAAACCGCTCCCACGTTGGAATTACAAACGAGCCGACTGGGACAGATTTGCAATCCTGACAGATGGGCTGTGTGAAACCATCAACACACGAAACACCAAAATGAAGCCCATGGTAGAGAGCCTAAGCAAGACAATAATGCAAGCCGCCACTGAAACCATCCCAAGAGGAGCTAGGAAAAACTATAAGCCCTACTGGAATGATGAGTTGCAGAAAGTGGAAGATGCAGTAACAAATGCTAGGAACATGGCAGAGCGAGAAAAATCCATGGAGGCAAACATCGCCCTCAAAGCCGCCGCGGCGAAGTACAAACACACTCTCAAGCAAACAGCAAGAGAAAGCTGGAAAAATAAAACGGAAAGTCTAAACCTGGACAAAAACGGGAACAAGCTATGGAAGCTAGTCAGAGCCATGAACGACGAAACCCCGGCAAATAAACAAATTACTATCAAGCAGGGCGAGAACTTGATCACAGGTAAGAAAGCCGCAAACGCCTTTGTCGATCACTATGCCAGAGCAAACCACATCGAGGTCCCTGCAGATAAGCATACAGACATTAGCGAAGAGCTAAAGGGACACGAAAACATGAATACGGCTCCTGAAGAGCACATGATGGTCAAACTAACAATGCGCGAAATGGAAGAGGCTATGAGAACACTAAAGAAAAGGAAATCTCCCGGAAAAGACGGGATAACAAACGAAATGCTGATGGGGCTGGGCCAAACAGCGAAGAAGAAACTGCTATCGGTCCTGAACCAAAGCTGGAAAAGGGCAATTGTACCACAGGCATGGAAAGATGCAATACTGGTACCAGTACCAAAAGCAGGAAAGGACAAAACAGATCCAAATGTATACAGGCCCATAAGCCTACTGAGCTGTGTCGGCAAGCTGATGGAACGGATGATAAACACCAGACTGATGTGGCATCTGGAAGAAAAACGAATACTAATTCCACAGCAAGCCGGCTTTAGACAGCACAGATCCACTGAGGACCAGGTCATCCTCATAGCCCAGGAGATAGAAGATGCCTACCAGGCACAGAAACACACAGTAGCCGTTTGGGTGGATCTGGAAAAGGCATTTGACAAAGTCTGGAAAGATGGACTTAGAGTCAAGCTAAGAAGAAGTGATGTCTGTGGGAAGATGTACAAGTGGATCAACCACTACCTCAAACAAAGAACGGCCAGAGTCCAAGTACAAGGGCAGATGAGCAAAAAGGTGACACTCGAGCAGGGAGTACCCCAAGGGGGAGTATTGTCACCCACACTCTTCCTGGTAGATATAAACGATATTACAGAGAATATACCAAGACGAGTCCATAGCTCAATGTTTGCAGACGATCTGGCTATGTGGACCTCTGAAAAGAATCTCACCATAGCAAGAAATCGGATGCAGACGGCCCTAACATCGCTGGAAGAGTGGGCGAACTCATGGCTGGTCAAAATAAACGAGGAGAAAACCACATGCACAATATTCTCGCTTTCATTAAAACCCCAAAGTACCAAATTAAGTCTAAATGGCAAAATCATGCAGCCAAACGACAACCCGACCTATCTGGGAGTCACATTTGATCGGCGCATGACCTGGAAAAGTCAGATTGAGATAAACCGAACGAAAGCCAGAGAAAGAATGGCAATCATGAGGAAACTTGCTGGCACAAGCTGGGGAGCAGACGAAGGCATACTAAAGAAACTGTACACTGGAAGAGTGAGACCAGTTCTCGAGTATGGCATTGCGGCATGGACAACAGCAGCGAAGGCGAACTTCGATAAAGTTAACAAACTTCAAAACCAAGCCATGAGAATTATAACAGGTGGCATGAAGTCAACGCCAATTGTAGAACTTGAAAAGATTACAAAACTGCAATCCATGACCGATAGAAGAGACTGCAGAGCCCAGCTACAGTCAGAGAAACTCCGAAGACTGACTGACCATCCAATGCACCAGAGACTAAACAATTTGGGAAATGGGAAACTAAAGCGGAGAAACTTTGCAGAAATAGCCAAAGCAAAGATGCACGAAGATCCCATAAACGCACTAACAACACCAAAACCCATCACTACTGTACGAAAACCTACCTGGAGGCAGGATATATTTCCAGAGGTGTTAGAAAATATACCAGGTATTGCAAACAAAAACTGCCAGACTGAAAAAGAAAGGAGAGATACTACCCTAAGCTTCATAACGAAAAACTACCCAAGCATGGACTGGACCCATGCATACACCGACGGTTCTGTAACAAACACTACACAGAACGGAGGGGCAGGAGCATTCCTGAACCTACCAAATGGCAGAAAAATAACACTGTCATTCGCTACTGGTAAGTACACAAGCAATTTAAGAGCGGAGGCAGAGGCACTGAGGGCGGCAGTGGAAGAAATGGTGACACACAGTGAAAATGAGAGCCATATAGTCCTGCTGACAGATGCTCTCGCCGTAGTCACAGCGCTAAAAAGCCAGAAAAACACTGAGCTTAATGACTTAAGAGCAGCACTTTGCAAACTGTGCCAGCAGTCCGCACCAAAAAGGGTAGTGGTACAGTGGGTTCCGTCACACTGCAACATCCAAGGCAACGAGGAGGCAGACAGACTGGCAAAAGAGGGTGCAAGACTACCACAAACAGATACCAGTATGACGTACGAAGAGTCAAAACGGCTTATCAAAGCCAGATACATGACCAAATGGGAAACCGAACATACTGGTTACACCAAAAACGATGCCTATTACCAGTTGAACCGAGGAGAGCAGGTCGTTGTCTTCAGACTTCGCACTGGCCACAACAGACTGAGGTACCACTTATTCAACAAATTGAAGATAGGGTGTACCGACGAATGCCCGTGCGGTACTGGTAAAATGACCGCTGAACATCTGCTGCAGAACTGCCCGACATACGAGGATCAGAGAGAGCAGATGTGGCCATTACCAGTGGAACTGCAAGACAAGCTCTATGGCAGTGGCGAGAGCCTCAGGATGACCGCCGCTTTTTTCGAAAAAATAATGGTTACTGTCTGACTGCGTACGCAGAAGAAGAAGAAGAAGAAGAAGAAGAAGAAGAATGAAGCCAACACATAATGAACAAATAGCAACAAGAGGACATAAATTAATAGGTTGGCAAGTGAGGCTGAGAAATTTACAGCTAAAGGTAATATGAAAGACCAGTAAAACCGCACACATATACTACATTTAAATATAAGCAATTGAATGGTGTTATTAAAGAAAAGCAAAGAAACGTGAATAGCATCGCAAATAAGTAGATAAAGAAAAATTAGGAACATTTCGAAGAACGATTAAATATACCAGCTTCATGGGATCCCTCGAACATTCATTTAACAAAATAAGAGCTGCCAGTTAATGTCCAAACAAAGAAGAAATTAATAAAACTGTAATTCGCTGAGAAATCATAAATTCACTGGCCCTTTCAATATTTCAGCGGAAACGATAGAAACAAACATTGACAGATCGCCATATATATTAAATAAATTACTAAGCTTAGTTTGGGAAGTAGAGGAAATACTTGCAAACTGGATAGACGTTGAAGTACTCAAAATGCCAAAAGAGGGATATCTGCAATAGTGTACACATTTATCTTCACCATACTCTGTTGGATCAGTCCCACAGCTGGTTGTGATGCTGTCTGAGCATGTCTCTCTCTTTGACCTTGTCCTCTGCGGCTCTATTCATTTCTGCATATATTTGTACATCATTGTCAATGTATCTGCTTGCCTGAGATATAAATGTAAGTCTTGGTTGACCCCTTCTTCTTTTCCCATCGAATTTGCCAAGTATCTTCTGTAGAAGACTTTGTGACAAAATTGTGTCTCAGTCAACTCAACCTTTGTTCGTTTTAAAATCATGTTCATTATTTGTCTTTGTGCACCTTCCTGGGTAAGGATATTGTCATAGGATATTCTTTCTATACACTCACTCTTTCCATTCTACGATAGCAGCACATGTCAAACGCTTCCAAGCATTTGTCATCCTTATTTACCATAGTATGTCTACATTTTATAAAGGAATACTGTTTTTAGTCTCATTGAAAAAATTGAACATTTACATTAGAGAGATAAAGAGAAGTAAAGGGCAAACAACTGGGAGAAGAAAAGACATGCTTTCGACAAATAGGTCCTTTGCAGATCACATAGTCACACTGAGAATAATAATCGAGTAAAGTGTGGAATGGAACTAACCACTTTATATCACATTCGTGGGTAATGGAAAAACATTTGACTACATAGTTAGAAAGTGCACAAGTGGCTGCCTCTGAAGTTGACACATGCAATTAAGAAACATATAATGATATGAAATGTGTTCTTCGGGCAGGATAGCTTTCGGACACCTTCAAATTAAAAACTGGATTTGTTCGACAGGGATGTCCCTTTTCTTAATTTGTTATTTTACTAACTATTGGCAGTATTGTGAAGACAATAACTTCAACCAATAACAATATGTTTTAATCGAATGAGACAAACCATTTTGCTGATAGGAACTTCGTCGGTGAATTGGCTCTGATGTCCTATAACTGCAATCAGGGAATGCATTTATAAGTTTACTCGATGACGAGTCATATAAATACTATAAGTATTTCATATACATAATATAATTATACTCAATGAGAGGTCATAATAATATAAGAATACTCAATGAGAGGTCACAAATATACGTATGCTCAATGAGAGGTCATTTGGGACTGAGCATAGATCAGCACGATCATCAGTTACTCGGTTCCCGGACTGTTTTTGAAGAATGTCATTATTCACTCCAAAGCCGTTCTGCCTCTGCTGCTCTTCTCTGCTCTGTGTTTGATTATACTACATTCCAGCAAGCCTTTGTTATAAAGGTATTTCTTGGCTGGCCTATGTCGCTCCTACCCTGCCTCAGTTAAGTACCTTATTTTCGCCTTATATATTGATATCCCCAATGCATGTATTCTTCTTTTCTTATATGCCTGGGGGAGGAACCTACCTCCTACCAGGCGCGTCAGCAGGGTTGCGGATTGCTGAAAGGCCTCATAATTTGGAGGTTAGCTGCGAATAAATAAGAAGCCGTGAACGAAAACGGGTCGGCAGGCATGGAGGCTGTAAGGAGGTAGCCCCTCGACCATGCAAAGACACCACATGCTAATCACCTGTTTGTCTTTAAAAAAACGATTACAAGATCTCTACACATCACGGTAGAAGAGGAGCGACTAAATAAGTAAGTACTTCTTCTATGATTCGCTTATTCACTATTGTTGACCTAGGTTTCGTTTGTGTTTTCGTCCCATTGCGGTTTCTGACCAAACCTATTTTGTACATGTTTTTCACTTTATGTTTTCTTACTCTATATATCCACAGTGCCACCGAAGCCTTGACCTACTTTAATTTTACCCTGTTTTTGAAGACTGTCATGTGTCTTTAATGCAATTTTCCTTCTGCTCTTCTGAGCTCTGTGTATGATTTTACTGCTACATTCGTGGCACATTCGTAATAACGCTTTTTCTTGGTTGCCCTCAGCCACTCCTACTACAATTTTGAAGGCTATGACACGTATCACGATATATGCAAAAGTCTTTACATTGATAGCCAGTGCTCTGTTAGGACAATAACCGGACTCAGGCAAATTTAATTTGACTTCTGAAGTACGGATGAATGTGTGCTATCCCCTTTGTTGTTCGCCACATATATGAAATCATGCATATGTCGCTATAGCAATATAGATAAGTATTGTGGTAGAGATAACGATGTGAACATTAGAATACAATATGTATGAAGAGATTACATAACATTGCGGAACTTTAACATTTTAAGGACATTAATTGACAACATCAAAAGTAAACATCTGTGAACTCCAATATAAAGTTCGTTCTATTATTCGATTATATCTCTGTAACACGGATAATAGCAAAAGCAACAATCAAGAAGGTACATACTTTCCTAAATACGCGTCTGCGTAGAATAGATATATTAAAATAACAGTATTTGAGCAGTAAAGTGAAAGAAAAATACACATATCACTGGAAAATCACCAGTGAGAAAGTAGCTGGCCTTATATGTGACACATATTGAGAAAACCAGATAATATTACAAGACAGTCTCTGTAATCCTCAGGAGGAAAAAAAATAGAGATAGATTAAAAAGCAATTATGGAACTGAACTCGAAACAAACGTAAAGAAATAGAGAAGACGAGGATATAATTGGAAAGGATGGCCGAGGACAGGGTTACGTGACGAATATTTGTTGAAAACCGGTGCTCAACAATGAACTCAGCGGTTTTAATTTATTCCATACATATTCAACAATAGTTGCACTTCTTTACCTATAATTATATTTTATCGCGTGAAACCATATCTGAACTATCTCGGATTTATCTCTTAGCTATCTCCGATTTATCTCTGAGCTATCTCCGATTTATATCTGAACTATCTCCGATTTATCTCTGAACTATCTCCGATTTATATTTGAACCAACTGTGAAAGGATCGGAAAAAGTAACTTATAACGTGTGCATTGAAGACCCAAAACAGATGTAAAGAACATGTGTGAATAGCAACCATATAGGTCATAACGAAATGGTACGGCTATTCGTTGTTGCTCCCTTGCCATTAATTAGAGCGGGTTACTGACTGTTAATGCCGCCATTAGATATTCACTGAGGGAAAATATCGAAATCACTTGGAAGCTTGATCGTTATACAATGATAATGCATTAGATTAATAAACAATCCTGAAAGCATAGGTAAACATAACCTAGCGTATGATGATAGTAAAGGGGGTTTGGTTGTGCAGGTGGGGCATGCGAAAATAGCTGAGGAGTGTGTATATCAAGCGAGCTACGGACACCATTAGCGCACATACCGATTGTTATTTGTTACACGAGACAAATTAGGCGGTCTGAAATACACTACTATATGTGGAACTTGTGTGCAAGCAATGAGTAAATCGCATTCCTAGTTCAACTGATACATATTTGTAGCCGTTTGTAAAATGGTGCCTTTATTTTATTTGTTAAAAGCATTTATTCATGAAATGAATGTCCTGATCGTTGATATTAATGTGTCCAGGTATTAAATAATATACAATATTTGTATTTGCTAAGTTATAAAACTTATACTGGGAGAGTGTATTTATCAACGATAAATGTAGCTTGAACAACAAGTTATTTTCGAAAAAGAACAATATAAAAGAGCTCACAACAAATAGAATTTAGATGGTATCAAAAGTACAAGTATATACATTACACAAGACATTACCTTGTGTACAATTATTTTCAATAAATAGCACATGTAGCTTTATGTAATTCTAAAATAATAATACAAAAACTAACTTTACAAGCAATACCCAGAAAACAATATCATAAATTAGCTTTGTTGTTAAGAAATAAGCGTTCTATTGAGCAACCAACCTTGCAATTCAATATCATTTTTCTCATAAGAATTGTTGTAGATTTCTATTATTTCTAATAATTGGATAATCTTTACTTATTACCAGTATTACATATAATTTACACTAGTGCACGAATAGATAGTAATCTGGTTATATAAAAATATTTTTGTAGTTACAATTTTTGTTTATGTAATTTTCAATCTATCCACCAGTGCAATGTGAAAGTAATACAATTATTTCCACATACAATTTATAATTTGTGTTCTATATTTTCAATAGACGCATGTCAGAACACTAATTGAAACGGTGATTTATAAAATCAATGTAGAACAAGAAAGTGTTTAAGAGTGTATGTAAGTCATATGATATGCCTGTCTTACATGACACATGAAAGACATTTGTCTCAAATCGAGATACGTAACGGCACATCTCAAACTGAAGCGATCACGCAATGTTAGCATTAAGTGTAGACGTGTTATGTATTGATTCATTTTCGTTTATCACGTGGTGGTGACTACACCTAGGTATTGAAGGTTGTTGTTGTAGTGAGACGTTTATTTCCCTTAAATTCTATCTTCTCCACCGTTTTTAATTTGTCAAATTTGTTAAGCTTTTTGCCATGATAACACATAATTGATAAAATATTTCCTGCATAATTTTGATCAATATGTAGAATGCACATGCTCATCACATAGTCTACAGCAGACGCCAACCAAACGAGGAAGCTACTCGATGGACAGTGCAGGAAAGCGGGACTGGAGATGAATGTCTCGAAGACCAAAGTATTGCGCAATTGGTTCGCCACTAGTGATACAGTACTTGGCCAGGTACGATAAGAGTATGTCAACGAGTACATCTATTTTCATCGTCTTCTCCAATTTGAGAATAATCTGGAACCTGAACTGACAAGATGTCGCCGCGTGGGTTGGGCAGCCTTCTCGTCTATTAATATGATCCTGGGCGGTTGCCATGACCTACGAACCTCCCTCTTCAACAACTACACTATACTCCCTGCGATGTGATACGATGCCAAGACGTGGACAATAACAGAATCACTAGAGAACAAATTGACAGTGACTCAGGCATCCGTTGAGAGACGCTTAGTCGGAATCACTCTCCGCGATCAACGTATGCAAGGTCTTCACAATTCAGACATTAGACGATTGCCCATGGTGAAGGATGCGATAATCCACGCAGACAAGGCAAACCATAGATGGTCAGGTCACAGGTTACGACGAAACGATGGTCGATGGAGCACAGCGACAGCGGTCTGGTACCCCCGAGGTAGGAAGAGACAATGGGGAATGCCTCTAATGCCTTGGTCAAACTACCTTGCTGTACGCTGCAACATCCGAGATGCCTCTGGATGAGAACTTACCACGCACTGGATTTTCGTGGCCCAAGGTAGGGTCCGCTGGAGAAGAAGTCGCGACAAAGAGCTACGCTGGGGAATTGGTCATTAAGATCAAGATATGTAGAATACCTGCCGCGCCTTGATGTATTTAGTCCCACGTCTGTTACGCGGTTGTTGTTCATTCTTAGAACATGTCCGATGTATGTCCATCGTTTTTTTTCCGAATGATAGTCGACACGTATATATGATTTGCCTCTTTTCTTATCGTGTCATTAGTTCATCTTCTTCTTCACCGTACGCAGTCAAAACATTATTTTTTTCGAAAAAAGCAGCGGTCATCCTGAGGCTGTCGACACTGCCATAGAGCTTGTCTAGTGTTGCCACTGGTGATGGCCACATCTGCTCTCTCTGATTCTTGTATGTCGGGCAGTTTTACAGCAAATGCTCAGCGGTCATTTTCCCGGTACCACACGGGCATTCGTCAGTGCCACCTATCTTCAATTTGTTGAATAGGTGGTACCTCAGTCTATTGTGGCCAGTGCGAAGTCTGAACACTATAACCTGCTCTCTTCTGTGCAACTGGTAATAGGCATCGTTTTTGGTGTAGCCAGTATGTTCGGTTTCCTATTTGGTCATGCATCTAGCTCTAATAAGCCGTTTTGACTCTTCGTATGATATACTAGTATCTGGTTGTGGTAGTTTTGCACCTTCTTTTGCCAGTCTGTCTGCCTCCTCGTTGTCTTGGATGTTGCAATGGGATGGAACCCACTGCACCCCTACCCTTTTTGGTGCGGACTGCTGGCATAGTTGACAGAGTACTGCTCTTAAATCATTAAGTTCAGTATGTTGCTGTCTTTTTAGTGCTGTGACTACGGCCAGAGCATCTGTAAGCAGGACTATGTGGCTTTCATTCATTTTACCTGTCACCATTTCTTCCACTGCCGCCCTCAGTGCCTCTGCCTCCGCTCTGAAATTGCTTGTGTATTTTCCAGTAGCAAATAACAGTGTTATTTGTCTGCCATTTGGTAGGTTCAGAAATGCTCCTGCCCCTCCGTTCTGTGTTGTATTTGTTACGGAACCGTCGGTGTATGCATGGGTCCAGTCCATGCTTGGGTAATTTTCCGTTATGTAACTCAGGGTAGTATCTCTTCTTTCTTTTTCAGACTGGCAGTTTTTGTTTCCAATACCTGGTATATTTTCTACCACATCTGGAAATATATGCTGCCTCCAGGTAGGTTTTCGTACAGTAGGGATGGGCTTTGGTGTTAGTGCGTTCATGGGGTTTTCGTGCATCTTTGCTTTGGCTATTTCTGCAAAGTTTCTTCGCTTTAGTTTCCCATTTCCGAAATTGTTTAGTCTCTGGTGCATTGGATGGTTAGTCAGTCTTCGGAGTTTCTCTGATAGCAGCTGGGTTCTGCAGTCTCTTCTGTCGGTCATGGATTGCAGTTTTGTAATCTTTTCAAGTTCTACAATTGGCGTTGACTTCATGCCTCCTGTTATAACTCTCATGGCTTGGTTTTGGAGTTTGCTAATTTTATCGAAGTTCGCCTTTGCTGCTGTTGTCCATGCCGCAATGCCATACTCGAGAACTGGTCTCACTCTTCCAGTGTACAGTTTCTTTAGTATACTGTCGTCTGCTCCCCAGCTTGTGCCAGCAAGTTTCCTCATGATTGCCATTCTTTCTCTAGCTCTCATTCGGTTTCTCTCGATCTGACTGTTCCATGTCATGCGCCGATCAAATGTGACTCCCAGATGGTTTGGGTTGTCGTTTGGCTGCAGGTATTTGCCGTTTAGACTTAATTTGGTGTTTTGGGGTTTGATTGATAGCGAGAATATTGTATATGTCGTTTTTTCCTTGTTTATTTTGACTAGCCATGAGTTCGCCCACTCTTCCAGCGATGTTAGGGCCTGCTGCATCCGATTTCTTGCTATGGTGAGATTCTTTTCAGAGGTCCACATAGCCAGATCGTCTGCAAACATTGAGCTATAGACTCTTCTTGGTATATTCTCTGTAATGTCATTTATATACACCAGGAAGAGTGTGGGTGACAGTACTCCCCCTTGGGGTACTCCTTGCTCAAGTGTCACCTTTTTGCTCATCTGCCCTTGTACTTGAACTCTGGCCGTTCTGTTTTTCAGGTAGTGGTTGATCCACTTGTACATTTTCCTACAAACTTCACTTCTTCTTAGCTTGATTCTAAGTCCCTCTTTCCAGACTTTGTCAAATGCCTTTTCCAGGTCCACCCAAACCGCTACTGTGTGTTTCTGTTCCTGGTAGGCATTTTCTATTTCCTGGGCTATGAGGATGACCTGATCCTCAGTGGATCTGTGCTGTCTAAAGCCGGCTTGCTGTGGAATTAGTATTCGTTTTTCTTCCAGATGCCACATCAGTCTGGTGTTTATCATACGTTCCATCAGTTTGCCAACACAGCTCAGTAGGCTGATAGGCCTGTATCCATTCGGATCTGTTTTGTCCTTTCCATTCTTTGGTACTGGTACAAGTACTGCGTCTTTCCATGCATGGGGTACAATTCCCCTTTTCCAGCTTTGGTTCAGGACCGATAGCAGTTTCCCCTTCGCTGTTTGGCCCAGCCCCATCAGCATTTCGTTTGTTATCCCATCTTTTCCGGGAGATTTCCTTTTCTTTAATGTTCTCATGGCCTCTTCCATTTCACTCATTGTTAATTTGGCCATCATATGCTCTTCTGGTGCCGTATTGATGTTGTCGTGCCCCTTTTGCTCTTCACTAATGTCTGTATGCCTATCTGCAGGGACCTCGATGTGGTTTGCTTTGGCATAGTGTTCTGCAAAAGCGTTTGCGGCTTTCTTCCCTGTTAGCAGGTTTTCGCCCTGCTTGATGGTCATTTGTTTGTTTGAAGGGGTTTCGTCGTTCATGGCTCTGACTAGCTTCCATAGCTTGTTCCCTTCTTTGTCTAGGTTGAGACTTTCAGTTTTGTTTTTCCAGCTCTCTCTTGCTGTTTGGTTGAGAGTGTATTTGTATTTCGCTGTGGCGGCTTTGGGGGCGATATTTGCCTCCATAGATTGTTCTCGCTGGCTTGGCTTACAACCATTTATTTCTGCTCATTATATTGCTGAGAAGTGTATTTGATGTCATCGTCAATTGTATTGGCAAGTCCATACATCTTAGGATCGGAGTTATCTATTTCCTATTCGTGTCAAATAAAAAACAACTTGGTTGTAATTCTTATACCAGGATCGGGGCATTTTAGAAGATCAGTTCTAGAAGATTACTCAGAACTTAATCCATTAACTTAACATGAAATGTTCTTGTTATCATATACATCAGCCTGACTTTCACCCCTTTAAATGATCCGTGCAATCAGAGGTCTGAACAATATTATCAACATCTTCTCTTCATATTATTCTCTCAATATTATCAACATCCTTCTCTTCATATTATTCTCTCAATATTATCAACATCCTTCTCTTCATATTATTCTCTCAATATTATCAACATCCTTCTCTTCATATTATTCTCTCAATATTATCAACATCTTCTCTTCATATTATTCTCTCAATATTATCAACATCTTCTCTTCATATTATTCTCTCAATATTATCAACATCTTATCTTCATATTATTCTCTCAATATTATCAACATCCTTCTCTTCATCAAACAAGTGTTTACTACTAAAGACCAAGTGAACAGTGGTCTGACTGCACTGGTCATTTCCAATCTGAACTCCTAGTTGTTTTTAATGTGGACCAACATATGACGCACTCCAGTGGTCATAGTATCAAACATTTATTTAGTTTCCACCATAGTCCAAGTGGTAATTTAAAGCTGGTCCCATGACATATTCACTCGAACATCAGAATGGATAACTGTTTTTATCAATTTCAGGAGGTGCAAGAGTTGTTGTTGTCCCTTTCGAATTAAATCAATCTTTACAAGATGAAAACATATTGTTAATATAGTAACTATGTGTGCATGGTTCTTGCAACCTTACCTTGTAAAAACCATTTCATTTGAACCCGCTCTTCATGTACATGGATTAATGCTTACATAAAGACCTTGTAAGGACAAACCCAATTCAGTGTTGCACCTATATTCCGCCAATTGGTAAGTGTTGATGATAATGATGATATTGGTAATCTGTACTGCGTACATTTTACTGTGCTTAAACTAGAAATTCAACTCAAACAAAAACATAGTTGGTCTTGTTTATCGTATGTACTTCTATACGAGAAAAATAATTGATTCCGTTGGCTATGCTGTCAGTGAAGTGTTTATACCAATAATGTGTTTTATCTAATGTCTAAAGGTACCTTTTCTGTCAAACTGAACTTTCATGTAACCTGCAAACAAAGAGGCTCGTGTATGGTATTGGACAATAAAGCACGGTTCAAATAGAAACTACTAGAGAACATAAGATAGCTAAGATGATAGTATTTATCTACGTTGTATTAATTATTATAGTCCTGTCGAAGACGTGTGCCTTCAAACTTCATCTAATGTCTACAGAACTCTAACCGGATCACCATGATTTGTTCCGTGTTTTCTTATATTTTCATGCAATTTTGATTTTATGATTTACAATTATACAGGTGTAGTCGTTTTCTGAAACCCACAAATTGCTGTGTACTTTTTAGACGACATGATTATTGTATCCCTTAAAAATATAAATGACTGCAACCCAAATAACACTTGCAAGGAGCCGTAATAATAATAATAATAATAATAATAACCGTCCAATGAAAGCGATGAAAACAACGGCAATCAGACATGTTGATTTGCACTCCATCGGTGAGTCCGGAGGCTGCTGTATAGTCAAATAATTCTAGCACGGAAACGTCTTGCACATATGTAGCATTTAAGATCAGAATTGGAAATGTGCGATTCAGTTATTTTATCTATTCGCAAAGTGCGTTTTTGCTGGTTTCGGAAGCCCGGTGTTTCTCTGCAATACATTTGCCTCTGATGGTGGTTCTACGCCATGCTTTGCGATCCTGTGCGACGCATTGACATTAGTTTGCATCGATATTGAAGCGTGTCAGAGATACTTTGAGGTAGTCTTTGTGGCGCTTCTTTTGGGCAGATAGACCTGAGACCAGACTACCCGATGAGGGTCAACTATCGGAAGTGGGTGGAGGATACACATTCTTCTGGAGTGGGCGAGCCAGTAACGATCATCGCAATTCTGGAATCAGTTTCGCCATCAAATCTACCAATTGCATGACCTCGCAAGGCTTCCAGGGGGAATAAATGACAGAATAATACCTCTACAAATCCCATTGAATAGACACCAACATTCTACTCTGATTAGTGTCTACGCACAGTCGATGGCCAATCTAGATCACAGCAAAAACACATTCTCCGAAGAACTTGACTGTGTTCTCTCGTCGGTTCCAAAGTCTGTGAAGCCAGTCATCCTTGGTGGCTTCAATGCCAGAGTGAAACTGACCATCGGAACTGACATAGAATACTTGGTATGCACGATACAGACAAGTGCAATAGTAATGGTCTCTTATTGCTTGGGCTATGTGCAGCCCACGACTTAGCAATCACGATCAGAATGTTTCGCTTGCCTACCCATAATAAAACAACATGGATACATCCACGTCAAAGCAAGGGCACTGAATTGATTATATCATCACCAGGAGGACTTACAGCCGCATTGTAAGAGTGACCAAAGCTGCGTGTGGTCCAGAGTGCTGGGCCGACCACAGGTTCATTGTATCAACATTTGGCTTCTAGATCAAACCCACGATGGTTGGATGGTTGGTTAGTTCGGTTATTGATCCGATTCCGGTCCTTTGGCCTAACTATAGGATGGAAGGCAAAAGAAAAAGTTAGACACTACAAAACTGCAAAATACGATGATCACTGAAGGTCTTGTAAGGGACCTAGATGGGAAGCTAAAGAATCTGCAGGTTGGTCAGACCAATGTGGATGAAGACTGGGCCGCTATTAGAGACTATGCATACTCCTCCGCCTCTGAACACATTGGAAACACGACACCTAAGCATCAAAGTTGTTTTGATGACAACGACGCAGTAATCATGTCCCTTATCAAGCAAAAAATGAACTATTTAGAGTTCATCAAAGGGACACATCGTCTGCAAGAAAAAAGATGGCGTTTACAACTAAACGAAGCGTGGTCCAGGGAAAGCTCAGGAAAAGAAAAGGACACGTGTTTGAGAAACAAGGCATATGAAATTTATGCGGACAAAAACGACACAAAACGTTTCTATGAATTTAAAAGTATGAAATATGCCATAGACGTATCTTCAATTGTCGCTTTCGAATATTTATACAGTAGTTACCAAATAATTTGCACTGTTTCTAGCTTGCAAATATATTTAAGAAAAGCAAATAAAATTTGTTTGTTCAAGGGAGCATACATCGAGTCTATTTCTCACCATTAAAAGATTGATGGTTGCTCTCGACTGAACGAAACGCAAACTATCCTTTTGCTAATAGTTCGCCTCATTTATTTGTTCAAGAGGCATCTTTTGAAATGCCTTTTATCTTGTGTCTGCTTTACAGGGGACAGCAATTCTGGTTTTAGATACAATTCGTTAAATTGCATTTTTCTTTGTGAGTCATTTATCTATTGCATCCTTTCTATATGATGTGTGTTTTGCTTGTTGGGTCACTACATTTTATTGTGATACATTGTATATTTTCATAGTTTCAACAATTTCGACCAAATGTTATAGCATTCAAAAGGGCGGCACGAGTTTCGAAACGAACTATAATACAAATATCAGTTATAACATTTTCTCACACATCATTGGCAGGGAATGTAGATTGTGCTCCAATGTACATACGAAGTTCGAGTGATAACTGATAAGTGATAATATTCTGGAGATTGATGTTACCGAATATATCGATAGTTGTGTACTCCGTGGTTATAAATCAGTTTGGGACGTCTCTGCTAGAGTAAGAGACATATGCGTTGCTTGAAAGGAACATGGTACACATAACAACCTCTATAATGGAAACAGAGATTGAGGAAGTAGCATCCTCTCTATGTTTGCTATCTGAAACCTCTTTAATGAGGGATCTGTCATCTTGTCTCACGCTTAGTCTCTGTTTCACAAGGTGGTACTGAAGTGCTGAATGTGGCGTGAGTGGAAATAGTACACAAAGGTATCGTTATTTCTTAATCTTGCCTGTAATATACTGTCATGCTGGGATTTATGCAGGAAGTGAACTGACACAGTGGCCTTCTAGGCACACTAGGTCAGGACGTTGGAAGGGTGGTACAATTTTAGGTTGATCAACGAGTCTGTTGGAAACTGATTCTACAATAATTGAACCAGCTATCCATAGTATGCAAAGTATGACGTCAAACAACTATAAACAATGGATGTGGCGAGGGGAGAGAGGGGGAGGGGGTAGCTGAGAGAAAAAAAAGCAGTAGTGTGTACAATCAGCAAGCTACATGAACTGTCAGAATCCGTACCCGTTGCAATTGCTGAGAGAGACTGGGTAACTACGGGTAAACCGGGAGTGCAGCGATGTCAGGTCTTAACAAACCATTAATCAAACAGCAAATCATGATCCAAATTTGCACCCGGTTATATCTATTCTCCCTATCATGAGTCAGTGCAACAGACAAACAGCTCTTAAGGAAACAAAGAAACTTGACAACAAAGATGGGCAATGGCAAACACAGGGAGATAGGTTTCAGACAAATGGCAAGCCCGATTTCAAACGACAGTATCAATCAACACACAAGAAAGGGTGCTTCTTCTTCGAGAATTACTAGGTAAGACACTTAACAACAACTAAAAAACACCTGCATATAGCATTACATGGTATTGGACCGAAGGGTAAGAGTGCGGATGTTGCTAGATCCGTAACAACAACAAGTGTTCTTAAATAGACGATATCACCTGAGAAAACCTAACGCTAACTAGCACACCATAGAAACGTGTACTCAAAAAGGGCTCTGTGGTCAGCAGCGAAGACCTTCATTTGCGGTCAGCCCAGAAAGTCTAGAGGGGAAGAAATACCAGTACCAACTACAGAATGTTTATTCCAGTCATAAGCGCGCCCAGTCTCATGGGAATGTTGGGTGTCCTCATCAAAGACGATGGACAAATAATTGTTATACAGATGTTCAGCTAGGTGTGAGACAATAATGCTTACTGTTCGCCTGTCCGTTTAACGTTTACTTAGAAAACTTTAAAAACTACAAAAGCGCCTTCAGTAATTATCGGCAAAGTGAAAGTGAGAATTCTAGATATCCAGATAACCCTGTACTGAAGAAAAAACAATTATCATAACTAACGAATCAAATTAAATAGTCAAGTCAGGGGACGGATTAGACATTAAGAATGTGAAAACGAGAAGTAATACAATCAACAAAGCACACAACAAAAGTTGCACTATAGATAAGAGTAAAGGATCAAAGTAAAGAACAGGCCAGTAATCTCGCATATCTTGGATGTAAACCGGAGGAAGGAAGATGTCAAACAGAAACCAAGAGGTGGTCAAAGCTCTTTGTAAACCTGAAAAACAATGGACGATGAAAAAACAGTTAGGCTGGAGATTTGGGGGTTTTGATATGTGAATATATAAAGTAAATTCATGTGGAGGATAAATAAAAAGATGGGCAAAGAAAATATGTAATATTGCACCAGCTACGATGTTGGAAGTAGTAATTGATTTACAAAAAAATAATGCATTTGGCCATTTGAATTCATGAATTCAGCAAATTTGTATCACTGAAAAGTTCCTGTCTACACCAATTTAAAGCTTTGTGTTCGTGGAAAAATGTAATTAAGTTTAACGTGACATGATTATCAAGGAGGTAAATGTTATTTTATTTGCCTACAATAAACAACAAAACAAGGTAGCTGCATATAAATACCATTAAAAACTGTAGACTATGCATGTTTGAACATTATCAGTTCAATTATGATATGCCTAAAGTTGAAAAATCGTTCGATCTAAAGATACGATATTTTCATTTTTAAAGCATATATATATATATATTGGTAGTAATTATAGTAATATGGTAAATGTTATGTATGGCTTTATCGATAATAATAATGGTTGTCAATAGCAAGTGAAGAGGCTACAGATGCTTCAACTACTACTTATGATGTTCATCTCTTGTTCCTCCATCACGTGTATAGCCGTTTGGAAAATCGTGTCATGCTGCTCTGTTCGCTGAAATGGGTGAAAGAGTTTCGCGGTGATTTGGGATAAAGTGAGACATATTTGCGCAATTTGTCAACCTCACTCTCTCGTCTTTTGCTACCTTTGTCCAGTCGCAAGATATTATCTAGAAGAATGGAGATGGTATAGGACGCAGATTTTTTCCTTAGGGTTTGCTTCCGAAGCCTTTCTTTTGAAGTTGGCGTGGGATGTTCATAGTAAATGCCACAGGAAACTGCAAGTACCAAATGGTTGCTTGTAATCCACCTGTTCCATCTTGACTATGAAACATCACAGGATATAATAATGAGAAGTATCACAAACAAGGTTAAAAAAGCGTTACAGTAGACACCGTCAATAAACGCATTAATCCGGCTTGCTTCTAGATGATGAAATTCACAGCACCTGGTAATAACACGCTTCCAGCCATGCTACACAACAGCAGTATTTGTACAGAGATGGAGTCATATCCAGTATATAACTCAAGAAAAAGATTTGTAACTTTCCGGATACACAAAAAGGTACCACCATTGTGGCCCCTGTGTGACGTCACATACCACTACTTCTCTAACAACGGCTACTATTAGTGCTACTACTACTATAACTAATACTATTACTGCTAATACCACTATTACTACAACTAGATAAAAATACTACTTCTACCACTAGTAATCATATTACTACTAATATTTCTACTGCTGATTCTACTATTACTATTTAACTGATACGACAACTGAAGCCATAACCACGCATATTGCTACATTTTCAGCTACCACTACTGTTACTACTACTATTAATCCTAGTTCAACTACTACTGCTACCATTAATGTTTCAAAAACTACTACTACTACACCACTGCTTCTGCTACTGCTGCTACTACTTCTAGTAAAACTACTGCACAATCTACTCTTACTACTACCTTTACTATACAACTGCTGCTGCTGCTTGTACTACTAGTAAATATTCGCTTATGCATCTAAAGCCCGTTGCCTCAAACGGCGCTCTGACAGACTTCCTCAACACTAGGGGTGGGGTGGGGGGCAGTTGTTATCTGTTAACTTAACTTAACGTCTTTATACTGGTTTAGAAGACCCTGCAGAGTCTGTATACAACCAGTTACATTTACATCACCTTGCTCTAAAATCTATGCGCATCCAGTTTATTCTTAAACGCATTAACTGTCCCTGCCTCCACCACCTCCCCTGGCAATGCATTCCAAGCAGACACCACTCTCTGACTAAAAAAATATTTCCTAATATCTAACCTGGACCTCTCTTTAATCAGCTTGTAGCTATGCCCTCGTGTTATTGTAGGTGGCTGTATTTTAAAAAACTTGTTATAGTCTAATTTATCGATTCCTCTGATCATCTTATAAACCTGTATTAAGTCACCACGAATTCTTCTCTCTTCGAGACACTGTAGGCCCGTTTTTCTGAGTCGTTCCTCATAACTGTAATTCTGGAATCCAACTATCATCTTTGTCGCTCTTTTTTGTATTCTTTCTAGCATGTTTATGTCCCCTCTATGATAAGGACTCCACACCTGTACACAGTACTCCAATCTAGGTCTAACTAAAGCTTTATACAGTTTGACGATCACTTCCTTGCTCCTATGTTTAATATTTCTTTTTATCATACCTAACATTGCATTTGCCTTTTTCACTGCTACCTTAACTTGCTCACTCACCTTTCCTGTATGATCTATTATAACCCCTAGGTCCCTTTCCTTATCTATCTTTCTAATATTGTTTTCTCCCATTCTGTATTTATGTTCCATATTGGATCTACCCATGTGGATGACTGTACATTTATCTACATTAAACTCCATTTGCCAGCTTACAGACCATTCTCGAATTTTATCTAAATCCGACATCAATATATCCACTTCCGCTTTAGATGAGACACTACTGCATAGTTTTGTGTCATCAGCAAATTTTGCAATCATGGATCTCATATCAATGTCCAAATCATTTATATATATCAAGAACAAAATTGGTCCCAAAACCGAGCCCTGTGGCACACCACTTTTCACTTCACTCCACTCAGAGTACTCCTTATTTATGCCCACCCTCTGCCTTCTTCCTGTTAACCAATTTTCAATCCATTTGGCAACTTCGCCACCTATTCCATGTGATTTTAACTTTCGAAATAATCTTTGATGAGGTACTCTATCAAAGGCCTTTGCAAAGTCTAGATAAATAACATCCACTGGCTCCCCTTTATCTATGATTTTAGTAACCTCCTCCATGAATTCTAATAGATTTGTTAAGCATGATCTCCCTCTAGTAAACCCATGCTGACTATTTCTAATTAGATTAAATTTTTCTAAATGCATTACAATATTTTCTTTGATTATTGACTCTAACAATTTACAGACTATGCTCGTTAAACTCACCGGTCTATAATTTGCCGGATCTGATTTTTTGCCTTTTTTGAATAAGGGGATCACTCCTGCATCTTTCCAATCCCGTGGAACAATCCCTTTTGTAAGTGATTGAGAACATAATATAGCCAATGGTTTTGCTAGTTGGTTTCTAATTTCATACAGCAATTTTGGGTGAATACCATCTTGACCTGGACATTTATTCACTTTCAACCCCTCCAATTTTTTAAAAACCATTTCCTCTGTAATACAGATTGATCTTAATCCCGCTGTATCCATGTCTCTTTGAAAAATATCTATAGGCTCTGGGATCTCGGAGCAGTCCTCCTTTGTGAAGACTGTGCCAAAGTACTGATTAAGCAGATTAGCAGCCTCCCTATTCTCACTTATTATTTTCCCTGTACTGTCTATGAGAGGGCCTACTTTGTCTTTCGTTCTTTGTTTATTTCTAACATAAGAAAAGAAGCTTTTACTGTCAGTCTTGATCCTCTGAGCAAGTTTTTTTTCAAAGTCTATTTTTGCTGTTTTATTCGCTTTCTGAGATATGTTCTGCTTGTCCAAATATTTTACATATGTTTCTTTTGATTTACCTGCCTCTATATATTTTTGCCATGCTTTATTTTTTGCTCTTCTACATTTCACTACAAATCTAGTTATCCACTTTTTACGCTTGGGGTTTACCTCCCTACATGGAACACATTCCTCTTTTAGCGTTTCTAGAACTGTTTTAAAACTTTCCCACTCCTGTTCAACATCTGTTCCTACAATAATATCTTTCCAGATTATGTGGTTCGCTGCCTCTTTCATCTTCTTAACATCTGTCTTAGAGTAGTCGTATGTTCGCGTGTTTATGTTTACTTCTTTCCCTGCAATAAGATCCCAACGGATGATTTGATGGTCACTTGAGCCAAACAGTTCCCCAACGGTAACGTTTTCAATCATATTTTCCTCTGTGGTAAAAACTAGGTCGAGTATGTTTTTGCCTCTGGTGGCTGCTTCTACATGTTAAATTAAAAAATTGTCAGTTATGCACGTAACAAAAGGTTTTGACTCTACAAGTGCTTCTGCCATATCCCATTTTATTTCTGGATAGTTGAAATCTCCCATTAATAATAATTTCCCTTTACTTGCCTTTGCTATGCTACTAATCAGCTCCTCATCTTCCTCTTTTTGACTTGATGGACATCTATAGCACACTCCAATCACTGTTTTTTCACCCCCACTTTCTATTTCTCCCCATACACTTTCATTTTTGTTACCACATGATAAATAATCTTTGATCGTTATATTAACAGAATTTATACAGTATAATAAAACGCCACCTCCCTTAGTCTTGTCTCCAATTATCCTATCTTTCCTTAACATTGTATATCCCTCAATTTCAAGTTCACTATCTGCAATCTCCTCATATGTCCATGATTCTGTTAACCCTATTATATCTGGTTTTTCTTCTTCTACATACATTTCCAATTCTTCTCTTTTATTTACTATGCTTCTCACATTTGCATAAAAACATTTTAGTTTGTAATGTTGTTGGTTTTCCTCTTTTTGCTTCTGCTTTATCATTTTAGTGTTTGCTTTTCTACTATGTATTTCACACTTCCCTGACACCAAATTACCCCTTTGACTACATCCTCTATAGCACCCTATTGTAGGCCTATCTTTAGTCTCATACTTCATAGGCCTAACTAGTTTAAATTTCTAACACAATGATAGAACATATACTTTGCTACAACATGCTGTCCTATCACATTTAGATGTAAACCTCCCCTATCTAACATTTTACTTTTGTCTACTTTAACATCAATAAATTCCATCCCCATGTCCGCACACATCACCTGTAACCTAAGGTTGATACCTATTATTTTGCTATCTAGATAGTCTGACCCATCTGCTCTGTCTAAAATGCCCATCATTGTGACCTTTCTAAACGTTTTTTCCTTAAGTGTTCTCATAAGACTTTTATATTTATCCATAATTATTTCTGTACCATCTCTCTTTACATTATTTGTACCTGCCAATACTACCACATGACTGTTTCCTTTGTCATCTAACCTCTTTATTCTCCCCTCTATGTCCTCTATTTTTGCTCCCCCAATATCCATTCTTTCAAACATGTTGTGTTGTTTAGACAAATGTCTGCCAACCTCTCTCACCATTGAATCTCCTACTACCAAAACTGACCCCTCACCTATATGTGCATACTTCTCTCCAAAGCTCTCTGCCCTGTGAGCTGTTTCCTCACTCAAATCTCCCTTACTTCCTTGACTACACCTTGACTGCAGCTTCTTTAAAATTGCCTCCATTTTCACTTGTTTCCCTTCTATTTCCATCTGCCTCTTTTCTATCTCCTCTAATCTCTTCTCATTTTCCCTTATATTGTTGAAGCCACGTGTTTCGGGGACGACTTCTCCTGCGCTTCTGGCCAGCTGGTTGGATACCCTTAGCACTTTGAATTGCCTTGAGAAGGATCTGGTGAGCTAGGACTTCCTGATCCAGACGAACGATATGTTCAAACAGGGAAATGCGACGTCGGTCCAGGACTTCCGATACAGTTGGGAGGTTAGTCATAGTAGAGACCTCGACATTTCGTACGAGATAGCACTAACGAATTCCAAGAATACGTCCATGACTGCGCATATGAAAAGACTCGAGTCTTGAAATGTCCTTACTACTACTACTACTACACAATCTACTACTACTATTGCTACTACTACCGCTACTATTACTACTACTACTACTACTACAACTATCATTACTACTACTACTACTGCTGCTGCTGCAATCACTACTACTACTACTACTAATACTACTTGAAATAATATTTTTACTACTACACAAACAACAATTGTTACTAATGTTTTTGCTAGGACTGCTACTACTTGCATTTCTATTGCTATTACTACGATTACTTCATTTTATATTGATCTTTTTTCTCTTCCTCTCTTTGACCCAAATATGTCAGTCTAGCGACTTGGAAAGACAACTTTGAACTGTTCGTAAAACCTTTAAAGTAATTTCCTTTTTCACAACAGGATATCTGTAGTTTTCTTTTTGAAGAATGTTCTCACCATGATCATCCTACCGCTACCTCACTCCGTCCAATTGTTTTGGTAAGCACCCTGGTCTTCGTCTAGACCGTCTGTTGCTATTGTTGATGTAAGCCTTTATTGATGTGATATTTATATTTGAGTTGATATTGTGCCCTATAACTAGACTTATGTTCGTGCAATTGTAGTTCATTTATATGGTATGTGTTTCAATGCATTCGTACTAGATAGTATCATGTTTTTTATGTCCTTATTTTCTATTTATTATCTCATCCTGAGATAAGGGAATAGTTTATGGTATTTTATTTATGATGCATCACTTAAAATAGCAGCTTTCCAAATCTACATTGAGAGAATCTAATTTGTTCTAGTGTTAAGAATGTTAAAGATACTATGTAAAGTCTTTCTGTACTTCGTACTCATTGAAAAGTAAACGAAGATGTTGATACTAGCGTTGACGGCTTCTGCAGTACTTGATACAGACAGAGTCACTAGAAATAGGTTCCTGTTGAGACCGTCGTAACTTAAATGTGGCTCTGCGATTCCAGCAATGAAGATGGCTACCGCTGGGATAAAACTTGCAATAAAAATGGAGGACAACAGCACCACCATTCCCGCAATCCTTGTCTCCTTTGTGTTTACTTTCTTGTCCGTGTTGGACTTCTGATTTGTTTGATACACCACAGAGCAGTTGGTGTTTCTCCAGGTTGCATTCTGATTTAGTTTGACTACGAGAACGGCTGTGCAGACAACTATGCACAAGAAGCAGGACATGGGCATAAGCACGCCATTGATTGCATAAGATACAGAATAGATAACTTTTCTTCCACGAGCGTCCATGTGATAAATCAGTCCAAGAAGAGTTGCGTTTCTCACTGGATAGAAAGCCCATCCAAGTCCCACTGAGACATATGCAAGTGACGAGCAGGTTAGGGTTATAACAAAGATGGCAACCATTGTGATAATATGTCTTTGTCGCGTGAATATAGTTTTAACTTTAAGGGGGAGAACTATACACAAGCAGCGCTCAAAGCTGATGAAAGCTGTAATCCACCCTGTGGTTCTGGTAAAAATCACATGCGGCCAACTTCCAGTGATTAGATGAACATCAGTAGTGATGAGAGGGATGTCAGAATCTCGAACTGGTGGGCTGAAGCAGAAACCGGTCCACATTATAGATAAGAGAGAGCAGAGGTCCGAGACGGCTAAAGTTGTGAGACTCACATTTATGGAGTCTGTGAAACCTTGTTTGACAAATACAATGATGTTTATCACGTTAGTTATTGTACCGATAAATGAAATACACTGGCAAATAATGCCAAGACTAATGAACATGACAAACAAGTACAATTCATCGCTGATTATAGACATGTGTCTTTTATTCTACAAGAAAATACAAATGTGTAATGTAAGAGAAACTGCTTTAAAAAATTGTTATTGAGTAGGAGCGCATCTACATACAAGGTTAAGTATGTGAATGTTTTCGTTAAACATTGTGAATGTAATATGCATTTCTAACTGGACATACAAGCTTTCGATCACACGCAGTGATACGTTTGTGCACTTATTGCCATACACTGATTTTTCAATTTAAATGCGAGTGCAAAAACATATAAATGCATATGTCTTGCAATTATAAACGCAATGTACCTAAATGAGCGAACCATTACATGGATTTTCTTTTAGTACGTATTCATGTAGTTATCGTAGATGACGCAGACATGGCACAATAAATGTCGATTATCTACAATTTCACAATTAATCGAACATATTGGCACTTTGGAAAGTATTAAACAAATATATTTCTAGTTATATATTGTGCGTTCGTAAATTTTTAATAAATAATAACAACATAATTTACATTTGATTTTTTATTGTAGCTGACAAATTACTTGATCCATTTCTGAAAGTAATGATAAAGTATCAGTGTGTTCCTAAAACACCAGTAACTACATTCCTCTTTACAGCAATTACTGTAGGTCTGTGTAATTTGTAAATGAATCACTTTTAGTCAATATCTCCAAAATGTTAAACTATATAAAGTCATGAATATTTTGAGCATATATATGCTCAAGATATGCAGATCACATGGTTGTGCTGACTAAAAGCGAAAAACAACTAATCGAATACGTGATAGAGTAAAGGACACACATAAGGTGTATGTATTGTACGTTACAACCGAGAATGTGAAAACTATGATATTTAGCAAAGCAGACTAAATATATTCTCTAGATATAAATATAGATGATTAAATACTGGAACCTGTCAATATCGTTTACTGTCTTGTAAATATAATAACGGAACATTGAAGATGCGAAAACGAAATCAAGAATAGAGATGTTCAAATCTGTTTTCACCAACATGAGCAATGTTTTAGAATTTTTCAAAAGTCACCATTAAGTACAAAATGTGAGTGATCAATCAATAAAAGATCTGTCAGCTGCCTGTGGAGCATAGGTCATCAACAAATACTCGTCAAGTCTTCCTATCATGAACCATTGGGGTCAATTCTGTCCACGTTGTGTTTGCTGCATTTACATTTGCTTCCAGTTTCCTTTTCCATGAGTGTCTCGTTCTTCCTCTACTTCTCTTGTCCTGCGTATTCTAGAACAGTGCTTGTCTGGTAAGGTTATCCACTGGTTTCCGTAATGTGTGGCCTATCCATCGCCATTGCCTTTTCTGAATTTTATGCTCCACTGGTATGTTACTGTTTTTCCGATCAGTTCCACGTTGGTGATCTTATCGTACCATTTCAATCCTTGTAATATGCGCAGGCAACCATTTATGAAAGTCTGTACCATTTTAATAAGTGCATATGTTGTCTTTCATATTTCAGAGCCCCATTATAGAAGAATTCGTGGTGACTTAATACAGGTTTATAAGATGATCAGAGGAATCGATAAATTAGACTATAACAAGTTTTTTAAAATACAGCCACCTACAATAACACGAGGGCATAGCTACAAGCTGATTAAAGAGAGGTCCAGGTTAGATATTAGGAAATATTTTTTTAGTCAGAGAGTGGTGTCTGCTTGGAATGCATTGCCAGGGGAGGTGGTGGAGGCAGGGACAGTTAATGCGTTTAAGAATAAACTGGATGCGCATAGATTTTAGAGCAAGGTGATGTAAATGTAACTGGTTGTATACAGACTCTGCAGGGTCTTCTAAACCAGTATAAAGACGTTAAGTTAAGTTAAGTTAAGAACGGATTTTACGTTGGAGTTGAACATTGTTATTTTGGTGGTGGTTTTAATTTCTTCTGATTTCTATAAAGTTCTCAATGCAATTATTGATATGATGTTATATATCGTCGTTATTGTATGGGTAGAAATATGGACAATTAACAAACGATTGGAGAAGAGAATTTATCATTTTTAATTGCAATAGGACGTATCTCCTGAAAATAACAGAAAATAAATACGATTTTGATAAATTAGGTGTGGAAAACGAACAAAATCAGAGCGCGACAGTCACAATATTTTGGTCACATAAAAGGGAACACTTTGCTGAACACATTGCTGGAACTTCAAGTATGGAAGTAAAGGTTGAGGATAAATATGTCAGAGGTAAACTGCGCTATATGTAGGAGGATGACTTCAAAAGATGGACATAGAATAGCCTGACAGATTATAATAATAATAATAATATTGCTGCAGAAATGGCACCCGAATTGAACTGAAGTAACGAGTTTATTCGTACAATTAAATATACAAGAATAGTGTGTGTTGTACAAGTATAATTCTATAATTTTTAATATGCAATCCAACTTGCGAGTGTTCTAAACGCAAATCAGCCTTTAATCACGTCATTGCTTTCTCTTTTCTAGATGCATAGTATGATAAATGAACCTTTCAAGCGTGTTCCTAAATAATTATTTGTGCAACTGTACTGTTATGGTAACAACAACTATAGCAGTATTTATGTACTGCTTGTTGAAAGTTTCTAACGAAGTGACTGGTTGCCCATGACAAAACAGGAATATTCTATTTTTGTCGAGATATTTTAGTTGTACACTTTATCAAATAAACGAGAAACTACTTATATTTGATCAGACCATTATTTAGGACTGATCTGATAAATCTGCGCTACTTTTTATCCTTACTCTCTCGTCTCGTGTCGCCCGTCCCCAGTGGCAAGTCAAGGACAAGACGACTAGGGGGCGAGTACAAGATGCAGGGGACTCCGCATCAAGCACTCGCGAAAAAGATGGCGGAGTCCGGAGTCGAACCCACACTACCTGATCACGAGGACGACGGCTTAACCACTGCGCCACGGAATCTCCATGATTTATTTGACTGTCTTACTTAAAATCGACAGAGAATCGGAAATTAAGCTATTGGTCGACATGTACATGAGCTATCGCGAAAAGCTTTCACAAATAAATGGTTTAGAATATATTTCCAGAAACAAGATAAACTACATAATTGTACTGTAATAGTGTTTGGTTCAGCTACATTTGTTCGTGCGTAATTCAAGCCAATAAAGTAAATATCTGAATGCATCATTTACAAAAAAATCAGAGAACAGTAACTGGCAGAAAGTGATATTATCAATATATAGTTAAGTGCGTTCATCCTGATATAGGAACAGCTTAAATGCAGTATGTCTAGTCATATTCTCAAGTTGAAAGGGACAGTCGGGAGTTTGAATATCTACTGATTAGAACAGATAATTTATTGCGTAATGTTGTACATGCAGTTTAAACACATCAAATGGTTTATTTCATCATCTGAAACTTACGGTTGAAACACGTTTAATTGCTTACTTCAAGTTGTACATATATATTTAGTACAACTCATCGATCGTTTTTCTCGTAATGTTGTACATATAGTTAGAAACATATGATCGTTTGTTTCATTATGTTGCACACATACTTGAAGGTCTAAAAAGAAAACCTAAAATATATTGTATGGGTCAATTTATTCTGAAAAAATGAAACACAACTGTATCATTTTTGAGATATTCCCCATTGTGTTCGATATAAGTCACCCACTGCCTATAAAATTAATGGATTCCTGAAGAAAAAGACCTCTCTTGGTCGTGAGTGTAGTCACTCATACCCCACCTGCTGGACCTCTTCATCAGGCTTGAAAGTCTTTCCCTCCTAATGCCTATTTTAGTCGTCCAAAGACGTGGAAAACAGATCTGGTGAGTGCGGCGGATTTGGTAGATACTAAGAGTGGAGGTCTTTGATGGTTGCAACCATTGTTCTGCTTCAAAGCGCTGCAGAAGTTCCTGACATACATCGTAGGCGTCGATGTTTCAATTCTGGAGTAATATCCCGTAGCACCCAGCTTGCAGACACTTTGTGGTACTGTGGTACACAATGTATGGTGCGGTATGCTTAACATTGACTGATGTCCAGATGTGTGACAATTTCATTGAATCAATCTGTGATTTTTCTTTACGAGATAGTCACCGGCTACTATAGACTCTGGGGTCACTACATGGTGTGACTGACCTAGTTGTGGACAGTCTGTCACAGAACTCACGCCGTCTTGGAACTTCCTACTCCAATCATACACTTACTAGGGAGAAATGCATGCATCACCGTACTGGAACTTCATTTGCCGATGAATTTCTATAGGTTGCTAAAAAAAGTATAAACAAAACAGAACTAGCCTTATCTTTGGTGCATGCAAACGTGAGGTGGTCATTGTTAAACTGCAACTATCATGTCACGTTGGTCGTCTGCACTGTGATGGCACGTGCAGGACACTTTTGACATACTTAACAACCATATTAAGTAGTTACAATACCAAGACATGATTTTTCTAATTTCGATCCCACTTTTAAAGTTATCATTTGAAGTCTCCACGTAGTTGAAAACGTTTGATCGAGTATTTCGTCATGTTGTAAATGTAGTATGAACACGTCTAGTTGTTCATTGGACATATATTTAAAGAACTGAAAATTCCAGACAAATTTGTTTGTGCAAATTAATTCAGGCACACGTATAGTTTGCTTTGCAATGTATTTCATCGACATCCTATAGTCTTCTATTAATTATTCTCATACCCAGATGCGTGGTACATAGTGACATAGTAAGGACTGCGAAATTGCACGGATAATTAGTTTCGAATGTAAACGGATTGCCTGTTCCTTTTGTCTATATCTTCAACCTAAGCTTGTCATTGCATCACACTGAAATATGGAATATCAAATTTCGTTTAAGTTACAAAATTTAGAATTATTTTCTCACTTCACTTAATATGTTTAACATACCGTGTTAAATTCTTAAATATAAGACAATACTGGATGTATGTACAAAAGCAAAAGTGTAGTTTTTTTGCTTTCAATAATATTTTTAAATGCGTATATTACTTCTTTATTCCAGTGATCGTAGTCTTAGTGGACACGTACTTCTACAGAGACTGATGCCTTTGTGCAGGTTCAAGCTCTGGCGTGAGCTGGATGTAGTCGGGAGGAGGATTTCCTGCTTAGTGGGCTAGGTTCGATCAGCTTATTACTCCACTGCGTTGGGACAAGTGCCGCAGAGGCTGGTTAACTGAGGTTCGAGAACGTATTAATAGACTTAATCAATAGAGCAAAGTAGACCCGCAGACTGTTAGGCGACAACTTTGCTGCTCTTAACAAACTACCTAACTGTGACCGGTGTTATGCAATGACACATAGTTAGTCGCATCTTACGACATGCTCTATATAGGTCAGTGGTGCTATTCTTTTCCGTGTCATATACAAAGACCCCGACCAACCACTCGAGACTAAATACACTCCAGTGGTACATGTATGAAATGAATAGGAACCCACTAAGCTTCAAAACATGTAAGATGCGGCAAAAGAAGATCGCACACGGGACTAGCAGCCTCATCATTCAAATCTGTTGTCAATGAAACGGACACTAAAAATTATTGGATGTACACATCCTATTGGAGCCATGTGTAAGATGACACTACGCTTTACATGAAATGGAAAAGGGACATTATTATGACGAGGATCACGATTATGATGATACTTTTTCTCTTAGTAATACATGAATTATAGAGATGTCATACATGTGGTTCCTTAAATAGATTACACTATAGCGAAGTGGATATAATGTCCCGATATCATGACGCAACAAACGGTGTTGAACTATACACACACATATGCAAGACTAGCATTTCATCTGCTGGTGGCATACGCATTGATCATAATTCTAGGATGATAAAGAGTCTAGACAGGCTTATAACAGTAGCACATAAAGGAAACATTAGAATTACAATCGGGTCTGATGACGTAGATGTCAAAAAGATAAGAGCACACAGGGACTCATAGCTGGCTGCTTACATAAGAGACAGCGAATCAAAGCTGAAAAAGACCATATTCTATCTCGAAGTGGAAGCCCGGGAAACAGCCTGTACCCGTGCAGTTTTGCTAAGAGAATAAGATTCAAAGAGAGAAAGCAAACCTGGATCCCGGAATGACTTGGTGAAATCTGAGGAGTCTGGCCGAAAGATGCAGTAAACTATGACCCAACGTAACAGAATGCATTTTCAGGACGGACGCTGCTGAAGAAGAAGAAGAAGACAAAGAAGAAGAGGACGAAAAAGAAAAAAGGGAAGACAACTACATTCAAGCTAGATTAACTGTTTTACTCAAAAACAAATAACCGATACAAATAAATAAATGATAAAGAAGTTCTATTTGCTGTAAATGAACAAACTGTAAGGATAAATTTAAAATGTTCTTGAAAATCTTGACATGCCAGCCTGTCCCAAAATATGCCAATCTGTCCCAAAACACGCCAACCTGTCCCAAAACACGCCAACCTGTCCCAAAACACGCCAACCTGTAACAAAACACTCCAGTCTGTCCCAAAACACGCCAACCTGTAATAAAACACGCAAACCTGTAACAAAACATGCCAACCTGTCCCAAAGCACGCGAATCTGTCCCAAAACACACCAACCTGTCCCAAAACACGAGAACCTGTCCCAAAATACTTCAACCTGTCACAAAACACGCGAACCTGTAACAAAACACGCCAACCTGTAACAAAACACTCACGATCAGAGATATATATGACAACATCATAACTGCAAAAGTGACATTCTGAACAGTTGAGATCAGGTGCCATCTCCACAAATAGCATGGGATTAACAGATGGACTCTGTATTGATCCAATATGTATTCTAATACAAACAACAGCAAGCCACATGTGCTAAAATACCTAGATTATATCAGTAGACAATAAACAAACCATACCAAGAAATGAGGTAGATAAACCATTTAAGGTAGTGGAAATAGAAATGCGGAGAGTAATAACATCCTATGATAGTTATTTAAATATAATGGGACCACTTTAAAAGAAACACTAAACATAACTTGCAATATTATCCGCATAACATTTCCTCGTTATCAGTATCTCTTAGGAAGTGAAATCAATAACTACGTACCAACTATGTAACCATCAATATGATTATCCAAAGAAGGAAATGAGTTTTTAATTGTACCTGAACACTTACAGCTAAAAGCTGGGAAGATCATTGCTGAAGAACGGAACGGAAAATTGTTCTGGTAGAAGTACTACAGATCAGATATTCAACTTCAAATTAGAACAATTGATGTGTAACGAAAATTCACTAATTTCTTACAGACATTTCTCGATTATACAATGATTTTTTTTTTTATTAAACTGGAGATGTCGCTTTTTGAGTATTGTTAAGCAGTGCAATCTATGAAACATCTCAAGAAATTCAACAAGAGCTAGTATTTAAATAGAAGAAATCCGATTATCATCAATGGAATATGTGAGATATGTTAAGCTTAACATCTTGAGTAAATGATGATTTGCTGCTACATCTGTCATTCATGTTCCAAGTATTCCACAGTGGAGTAATCATAATAGGAGCACGCATTATCACAAACATGCGCTTCACAAATGTGGCTAAAACGTCACACGAAGAAAATAACAGTGCAAGTACTAGTACCAATGCATTACATTATTTCTTCAAAATATAGTATGGAATCCAAGATACAAAACATTGACTAACGACACACAATAATGAAAGAATCAAAGACATTCTGCCAATATTTAATTACCATCGTTTCATTAAAAGTCTGCGATTTCATTTGCATAATTAAACTTCCCCTCATTACTCTAGCAAACAACATTGATACATGTGTCAAAGTAGTGAAATTAAACAAATGTCCACTGATCTTTCCTATAAATTGTGTTTGATCACTGTTTCGAAATGTGAGGCAAAGCGTAGGGCAAAACGAACCAAGAAAGTCTACAATGTCAGTTTAATGTCAAGATCAAGTTGATGCTCATGGCTATTTTTAGATCACGTTGAATAGAAGATACTGGTTGTATACACATTCTGCAGAACCTTCTAGGACAGTATTAAATTATTTGTTGTAATGTGTATCCAACCTCCTGAAAAAGTAGTTATTTACACATTTACCATTGTATTGTTGTGAAGGTATTGGCTCGATGACTATGCGAAATTCAAGTTCGATGATACTCCATACGTGTCGAAATGTACAATACGATGAGTTTGCAGAAATGTTTACCGCACAGAATTTGACTCGTAGTCTCCTAATGTCTATGTGAACTGTATCCGACATACAATAAACTAATTATAACAATATTGCAGAAATTGCATCATATCATTATTTCAGATAAAACATGCAACGAAACGTAGCTCTATATTTTGTGCTCATTGCGAAATAAATGAAAACATTTGTGCTAGAATTGATAGCCTCTGCTGTAAATGATACTGAAAAGGTTACTAAAAATATATTCCTGTACAGCCCATTGTAAGAGAACTCTGGCTCTATATATCCAGCAATAAAAATACAAACTGCTGGAATAAAACAGGAAATAAATATTGTCGATATAAGCACAACCATCTTCGCAGCCCTGTCTCTTGAACTCAGAACGGTGCCACGATTAACGTTTTGATTTGTTTTATTCGTGGTTGAGTGTCTCCAGGAAGCATGCTGGTTCAGCTTCACGACAAGTAGGGCTGTGCAGATCACAACCAACATGAACGATGTCATAGGCATGAATATACCATTAATGGCGTAGGATACCAGAATTAATGAATTCCTCTTACTCGCATCTAATAGAGGAATAATTCCTAAAAGCGTTTGGTTCCTCTCTGGGTAAAATCTCCATCCCAAACCTACAATATTGTATGCGATAGAAAAACAGCAGAACACGGTTACAAGAAAGATGGTCGTTACAACAATGGCATGGACTCTCGCTGTGAAAATGGTTTTGACTTTCAAGGGAAGTATTACGCACATACACCTCTCAAAGCTGATAAACGCAGTTAACCAAGCTGTCACTCGAGTGAAGGTCGTGTGTGACCAGGTTCCAGTAATGAGCTGAATTTCACGGGCATCAAATGGTATGTCGGAGTCAACAAAAGCAGGTGTGAAACAAAGATTGCTCCACATTATAGTCAACAATGAGCAGAGATCTGACACCGCAAGAGCTAGCAAGCATATATTTATTTCATCCGAAAACCCTTGTTTGATAAATATAACAATGTTTAGTACATTGCTTATTGTTCCAAACACTGAGATTATTTGACAAATAATGCCAAGGGAGATGAACATAATGTGGGCATATAAGGCATCACTGATTAAATGTGCATTCGCAGATTCTGTCCCTTCTTGCACATTTTGTTTGTAGAGGACTGAAGTACTATTCATTTCTACTAAACGTGCTCATATAAATCGATAGAAGATATGTTTTTTAGATCCTACAGTAGACAAAATTAGATCAAATTTCAGATATGGACACAGATGGTGCTACCACTAACAGTACATTCATTAATTCGAAAGTTATTTTCTTTTGTGTGGATAACATTACCTTTAAATGAACTCTCGTGAAACATTCACATTAGTTTCATTCACTGAATCCCAATATAGTTTGTACACTTTTTGGACTAGCTTATCTATGAATACACAACTGCCAATTACATTTATCAAGTACAAATGTGTAAGTATTTATACTGGAGAAAATATTCGCTTCACCATGTCACTGTTACCGAAACTCGTGAATACCTTCGCCCTCTTTAAACTATAAACTGTTATGTTCCTGCACAATAAAACCGTCACTTCAATTAATGACTTGTTCCATTAACTTAAACCTACTAATACTTGGACTTCTGAGTGTTTAGGATAAGACTCATGCTGCCACTTACGGTCACTAGAATTTCAACCTATTCCTGTATCTTCCCTTCATTTTGTCTAAAAAAGACTGTATCATCAGCAGATGTTTTACAATTCACAACTGAATATAATATTCGTCTCATTTTAATTTAAAAAATGTTCGCCTAATATATGTAAATCTTCCTTTTCAAATTATGCCTTTACTTGTTGAAGAATTCTAATTTCGTAACAACTGCAACATCATGATAAGTATCAACTCTCTTCCAATCTTTAACGACACTGTTTCCTTTGACAATGCCAGCATTTCCGATGATATTCACTATCACATCCAATTTGTCTAGTCATACCATGTATTATTATTTTTCTCTGCTTCTCTAGCTTCCGATCTATCACGTTGCTACTAGGTTTCCGATTATTCTTTTGTCAGAGTGTGTTCAATTAATGTGCCTGTCCTTTTTAAATTTTAGTTAGCAATAATATTTTCAAATATTCTTTTTTTGCTTTTGTTGAAACCACATTTTTTTTAAATCTGCCTTTGGCGTTTCTGTCTGTTTAGCTGTAAAGCAATATTGGAGCTACATCAAATTACAGGTATTGGACCCGTCCCCTAACTCTTCTCCACTTTTAGATTTCAGGCATCTGTTAGTTGCAAGTTTGTTTTTTTAAATGTTCTACAAGTTTGCTTTTCAATGTGCAACTATGTTTCATTTGATGTAATAGTTCTTCTGTTCCTATTTATCTTAATGAAAGTGTTTGTTTCAATATATTTTCCTTAAACAAAAATATCGCATATAATTGTGTTTTATTTTGTTACGACGAATATATTCATTCGTTATTCTGTTAAATTAAAATACGCCACCGGCTAGCTATTCCCGTCGCAGCGATTTCATTGCACCTTTAACAGCACAGACGTGTCCTACATGATCACATTCTGAATAGAAAAATACTTAATCCATCCCTGTCTGTCCGAAACAGAGTCTGATCGCGGCCAGCTAAAAGACATGTCCTGGTGACGCTCCATTTCTCAACTTCCGTTTATTTTTCGGCTGTCCAGATGTCACTTATATACCTGATACCAAAAGGCAAACCAGGATCAGACAATAGATAGATGGATAGATAGATAGTTGGATAGATAGATAGATAGATAGATAGATAGATAGATAGATAGATAGATAGATAGATAGATAGATAGATAGATAGATAGATAGATAGATAGATAGATAGATAGATAGATAGATAGATAGATAGATAGATAGATAGATAGATAGATAGATAGATAGATAGATAGATAGATAGATAGAAAGATAGATATATAGATAGATAGATAGATAGATAGATAGATAGATAGATAGATAGATAGATAGATAGATAGATAGATAGATAGATAGATAGATAGATAGATAGATAGATAGATAGATAGATAGATAGATAGATAGATTATATTCAGACTTTACTCTCTATTTACTGGGTTAATCAATTATTGCAAGTAAGGTTCATATATCCTAAATAAGCGCTGCATCATGTTAATTATTCAACATGTGTCCCCATATTTTTATTCCTGACACGTTTTTCATTCTTTTTAACGCACCTGAATCGTTGCTTTTAAAGTCATGACAGCTTCCATTGATTTATCACAGAGATTTGGTGAAAACGTTTTTTAAGTCTTGCATTTAAAAAACAATTTAATTGATTTGTTAATGCTATTATCCACTTAAAATGCAGACACGTGGCTCTAATACATCTTCCGTGTGATCCTTATGTCTGAACAGTCTCATCGTGTAATATGTCCTTTGTAAAAGGTCGCTCCTATCATAACTTGTCTGAAAGAAACTCGATTTCTTGCCAGATCTCCAGAGTCATGCCAAAGCATTTCTTGGCATCTTGGTGCCATCACCTTCTTAGTATACCTCTGCCTCTCTTTCCCGGTTCCATACCATCCTTTGACGTTCTCTCAAGACCGTTGTATCTTTTGATGTGGTCAAGGAATTTAAATGTTGTGTTCATAATGCTATTCTATTTTTTAACCAGTTCTCGTCTATGCCCAACTCTTGTAGAATGTCTGTATTCTATTTTGTCTCTTCCATGGTATTTTGAAGACCTTTCTATAACATTTTGTTTCGAAGGAATCGATTTTCTGCCATGAGATTTTAACTATCCACATCTTGTAACATTTGCTGCCACGGCAACATAATTGATTCTCAACAATTTCATGTTTTGTTGTTTTGCTGACATGCTGCCATACTTTCCTCAGGCTGTGTAGTCTCTGCATTGCCGTTGCCAACCTTATTCTGATTTACTTTGAGCAGTAGCCATTGCGGTCAACTCTGAAGCCACTTGTAGTTCGTGACCTGTTCTATTTCCACACCTCCGATGTTAAATTTATGTTGACTTCTTGACTTGTCGGTGGTTATTATTTAGTTTTGTTTATGTTTAAGAATATGTTTTTATCTTTCCTGCATCTGTTTACCGATGCAATTAGATATTCAATCCACTCTGCACTGTTTGATAGTCACACAGTATTGTCTGGGTATCAGCTTGTTGCTCTTTATATAATAATCATATCATATGGAATACATGTACCGGAAATCCCATATCTATCGTGATTTTTTCATAATTTATGACGTTTTACGCAACCTAAAGCATTGATGCAATTGATAACGCATGAATACAGATCTACCATATACATTAGTCATAGATATACCTCCTATTACATATATGATCTTTGTCCCCTCTGTATATATTGAAGTATGCTTGCACCTCACAAATTTCACATTCACAATGTTTTTTTTCTATTATCCTCAATATAATCCACAAGAGGATCTTGCTAGCGTGACGTATTATCGCCATATTGGGGTGATTTGTATACAGTTTAGGTTGCCTTTCTTTGGGAGTCAAATATAGATTGATCTCTTACATATCTTTGACCACTCTGCGCTGTCCCAGATCATCTTGCTCAGTATGCGATCAATGGGAGTAACCCCCCTCCTCCCCCACCACTACGCCTCCTTCCTGCCTGTATTAGTTCAGCTGGGATGTCATCGCATCCAGTTACTTCCGTTGTTCTATTATTTTGATTGCCGTGTGTACTGTGTCAAATGTTGATTCTGGTTCGCTCTCTTCGCTCAATATTATTGTTAACTATGTGCTTTGAGGTGTGTTCATAGTACCACATGGTTCCACAGTACTCTCTCCATCTTTTCAAAATATATTTGTTTTCTGTTAATATGCTGTCCTCTTAAGCATCGATGGCATGGAGTACTGGGCAGAATTCTCTTGTCAGTGTTCTTATCTCCTTAAAGACATCTCCTTCTCTGCCATGTTGTTGTAGTTCTTCAATGTTTTAACATGTGTTCAGTGTGTACCTTGTCATGTTATTTCTTATTTCTCTAAATAAATGTGGTCTTAACACCATATTTACAAAACAACATACTGGCGTGTTAATGGGAAAAGTATTTTTTTCTTAATAGCTCTGGAGTTCTTCTCATTACTGGTCATATGAAATATATTGCAATCCTTAACCTTTCTCTAATCGTACATTCTTCTAGTACCTATGGTTTTATTATTAGTGTGCGTGTTCTAAACATGATTATTCTCAAAATAATGTTAATGTCATGACTCACAATACTGATTATTCTACGTTCGTCACATTTGAGCGTCCATCCTTTCTTGGGTAATGTTATATGATTTAGTTCACTATACCAGCTGTTATCTGCTCCTGTCCATAAACGCAGTTTAGAAGTCATATTACAGTGAGGAACTGCCACTCTACTCTTAAACAAGATGTCTTTGTACAATAAAGTATTTAGCACTCTATCACCGACAGCAGTTCATGATGTTGAACTATTGAGTACAGCCTTTATGCCAAGGTTTTTCAGAATTTGTCTCACTTTATAGATCATGTTTTTCCTTATTTCATGTTTCAATACATTTTCTATTGTAGTATTGTTGCAAATATAATTGTGTTATAATTTGGGAAAATCCGTTGCTTTATTCATCATCATACAGATAAGTAATATATTTTTTTTTTTTTTTTGTAGGAGCTATTAGAATTTGCCAATTGTTGCTGATAAATCTCCATGAATGTATTTAAAATCATTAATTATTATTTGTGAATGTCGTTATGCATCACATTGGAGTTTTACAAATGGTGTTGCGCTATGATGCTGCAGTGTTCGTTCAGTCATTTCCTTTTTACAATTTCTTTAATTTTTTCATTATATATTTATTCCCCTTTCTTTATATTTACTTATATTCATATTTATTTTATTTCCTCTAGTCAATCAGTAAACGCATTAGTCTTTATATGGCCTGAAAGGCAGCAAAGACTAGTAACAATGTAAACCTGCCAAATATGTCGACAGAAGCAAATGTTCTTGGTGCCATATCCAGTATAAAATCTTTTTTCAAACATATTCCAACAAATATTGACAATGCAATTAAAATTTAAAAATACAACGCAACCATCAAAGACAGGAGAAGACCGTATGTGTGGAAGGCTAATGATGCAATGTAGAAAAAGCGGTAATGAATCTGCATCGCTGTTTTTGTATAGGAAAACCTCCATAATTTTTAGAAAATTTCCAACAGGCAGTCGAAATGCAAAATTACAAATATGATGCCCTGGAACTCAATGAAACAAGGTGGACGATGAAGCTGATCATAAGTATCCTATTCAGAATCGCAACGACACTTACAATATGACATGGGAGAGGGCATGAGAGGTGGCAGTACAATTGAGATTGATATGAGTTACTTGCATAATTGCCAGATAGAAGATACATATAATCACTATGCAATGATTTTTACTAAATAGCGTGACGATAAAGAAGATTAAACGAAGGACGAATATATACCAGACCTCGAAATATAGTGAATAAAAGAAAACGGAGGTACATATCGATCTGAGATGCGAATAATAATTTCAGTCTGAGGATGACATATACTCAGGCTAACAAGGAATATGGAGATTTACTTTTAGACTTATGTGCTTTAAAACAGCTGTTGATTTGCGGTAGCAAAATATATACAAGAGCAAGAGCTGATGACATAGAAATAAGAAAGGACACATGATGAACTGATGAAATATTTTGATCATCTGGCAAGAGAGCTGAATAAGCTAAAATAAGAAAAAGGAAACACGAAAGACATGTGCAACAGCACACAGACACATTAGCAGGAAAATGTAAACAGTAAATTAGTACATAAAAGACAATAAACAAATTTGATTAGAAAAGCAGATGATAAAATGAAAATGTAGAACATTTTTAAGAATGATTTAATAGACTAGATCCAGAAATTCACAACATTCGCACGGCCTCGAGAAAGAAGACTTCAAGAAAGCCATTAGGATATTGAGAGATTTCCCAGAGACGGACTCAGTATCTGGAGCAGAAACAATTAAAGCATACATTTACACTTCAACATATATTGTGCAAATATAGTGTACATGCTGCTTGTAATATTGGAGAAATGAATTAAATAACAGCACACTGGGTGGAAGATTGTGTACACAAGATCTCGATAAAAGGAGGTCTGCAGTAGTGTACATATTATAGGCATTGCTGGTGTCACATCTTGGGAGTTACTTGTACAGAACCATTCCACTTGGCGCTCTTGCATCTCGCAAGGTGCTTAGATTGCAGAGTGTAATTCCATCGCCATCGAGAAAGCGTGCTGCTCGAAAGAACAAAAAGCACGAGTCTTCCACGGCGGACTCAAAACCATGAGTGTTCCTAGTGCGGCACGGTCTGCCGTGCCAGGATTGGTCTCTATAGTAATATGGGAACACATTTCCCAGCACTAGTCTGATTATGTGACCATTTCAGTTTGTGATGGGCAAATATTATTATTACACATTATATATGATTATTGTTGTTATCAGTATATGAGATACTGAATAGGATCATACTAGAGAGAATACAAGGAGAAAAAAGGGCAGCTGAAAAAGGAACACCCAGGCATTCTACAAAATAGACCCTGTATAAACTTGATAGCTTCCTACATTAAGAATACTAGCTGAAGAAAGTTTGGAATTAAACTAACCACTTTATATCGGATGTGTGCACTACGAAAACGCATTTGATAGATGACATGTTAGATTCTGGACGTACCTCATGCACAATGATGTACGCATGAAGTTCACTAACATAGTTAAGAACACGAATGCAGATATGTATTACAGAGGTCTGCATGAAGTTCATTTTTCTAGCCACTTTGTGATTGAACTAGTGTTTGACCTTGATGGCTCTTATCAGCACTTCCTATTCTGCTGGCTATTTATTGTTTAAGAAGACATCCACAATCAACTAACCGGAAATGGACATCTTTAGAATTTGACACAATAACTTGAATATCTGGACTTCGTTGATGACTTTTTCAATGACTGTCCTTCTGTACAAAATCCTCAATCAGATGGGAAATAAAATACGTGTACTTTATGAGAGGTCACATAAATTGAAACTCATGAAACACAATGAGGAAAAAATACGATTATGGGCATAATTGCAACACGCTACAATACTATCCTGTTAGAAGATGCATTACTACATGATATAGAAACATTCAAGCATTTTTTTATAAGAAATATATACAAATTATGAGATACAGATATAACAAAGAATGGAAAATACACGAGGAAATAGCATTGCAATTGGAACTCAAAATAAAAAGAAATTAAATTTGACCAGTTCAATGTCCACAGTCTTCTAATATGTTGTAGCTTTGTGGGTTTTTTTCAATATTCACTTTATATTTTCTAACCTATTTTACCAATATGTATATATATATCCTTCATTTCTCAGTCAGGCATGTGTCCTCACACCATCACTGTTCTGTCGTGCTACGGACTAGATCCTTGCGCAAATGGAAATTCTGGATTAGCACGACGGCAACAAGTTGCTTTAGAACATTATTTGACTTGATTTGTCACTCTGCCTAAATACATACAATTTTTCAAAACCATTACCTGGTTGATCAGTAACCAGACTTTGTCTGGGCATGTCTCTCCATTTAAGCTTATCTTCTGTATCTCTCTTCATTTTAGCGAATGTTTGTACTTTAATGTCAAAGGAATTTGTATTGAAGTTTTGTTCTTTTGGCGATATTTCATTGTTGTAAATATCATTTTAGCGCTGAAAAAGAAAATCGTGTAAAGTCTCTCCCTCTATTTTCAGAAGCCCATCTATCATTGGTGTTGTTTCGGTACTGAGCAAAATGGCTTATTCAATCAATTGTGTTGTGGTTACATATATCTCTGTTCTATTAAAGGCTTGTCATGTAAGAATTTTTTTAGCCTGATACAGGCATCAGTCCTTGTATTTCGTTAACATATTCTGTCCATCTCTGTTTATTTGGTTGTTAGTTAGTTGCCCGTCAGAACCGAAGATATTGACAGCCATGGTTATTCAGATATGACCCACTATGTCTGTGTAGTCCAATTAGAACATTGTTAGAAATAAAAACCTTTTATATTATGTCCTTTCGTGAAGCTCGCTTTTCCGGCGCCTCAGTAACAATTCTCTGCTACGCGATTCGAGCCATATGTGTGATGGCAGCGTGCCAGGCTCAGCGGTTCGGGGCAAGCTGCTCCTAGGCAGGGACATCGATGGTTGTAAGCTTGTTTAAGCATGTCTCACTGTGTTATCATATGCTCTGCAGCTCTTTTCATCTCGGCATAGGTTCGTACTTTAATGTCTAAATATACCTGAGAGGGAGACCCAAAGAAACACCCAGAATACCAATGACCAGAAAGAGTTGAACTATGGAACTCAGCACCATACACGATCTAAAAATAGTGGTATCACACCGTTCTAACTGGAAATCATTTGTTTCTGCCTTATGCGCCGTATTTGGCGATCAAAGAATATGGATAGATATATAGATATCTGAGATGTTAAAACTGTCTTAGTTGCCCTCTTCCATTTTCTCCATTGATCTTACCCTCTAGCCTCTTCTGTGCAAGAATGTCATGTCGTATATTTACATTCCAGCTAACTCAATCTTCGTTTTTGTACTATTTTTAATATTTGTCTTTGTGTGGGATCCTCCATATAGACATTACTGTTGTATTTTCCTTTTATCCAACACAATCGTTCAATGTTACTGTACCACCACATTCCAAATGATTCTAATCTTTTTTTAATTCGACTTTGTAACAGTCCATAGTTGTTTATATAATGTTTATAATTGTTCCCATGTGTTACAAGCAGTAGGAGCATATCTTCTTCTTCTTCTTCTTCGTACGCAGTCAGACAGTAACCATTATTTTTTCGAAAAAAGCGGTGGTCATCCTGAGGCTGTCGCCACTGCCATAGAGCTTGTCTTGCAGTTTCACTGGTGATGGCCACATCTGCTCTCTCTGATCCTCGTATGTCGGGCAGTTCTGCAGCAGATGTTCAGCGGTCATTTTACCGGTACCGCACGGGCATTAGTTGGTACCACCTATCTTCAATTTGTTGAATAGGTGGTACCTCAGTCTATTGTGGCCAGTGCGAAGTCTAAAGACAACGACCTGCTCTCTTCGGTTCAACTGGTAATAGGCATCGTTTTTGGTGTAACCAGTATGTTCGGTTTCCCATTTGGTCATGTATCTGGCTTTGATAAGCCGTTTTGACTCTTCGTAAGTCATACTAGTATCTGTTTGTGGTAGTCTTGCACCTTCCTTTGCCAGTATGTCTGCCTCCTCGTTGCCTTGGATGTCGCAGTGTGATGGGACCCACTGTACCACTACCCTTTTTGGTGTGGACTGCTGGCACAGTTTGCAGAGTGCTGCTCTTAAGTCATTAAGCTCATTGTTTTTCTGGCTTTTTAGCGCTGTAACTACGGCGAGAGCATCTGTAAGCAGGACTATATGGCTTTCATTTTCTTTATGTGTCACCATTTTTTCCACTGCCGCCCTCAGTGCCTCAGCCTCCGCTCTGAAATTGCTTGTGTACTTACCAGTAGCGAATGACAGTGTTATTTTTCTGCCATTTGGTAGGTTCAGGAATGCTCCTGCCCCTCCGTTCTGTGTAGTATTTGTTACAGAACCGTCGGTGTATGCATGGGTCCAGTTCATGCTTGGGTAGTTTTTCGATATAAAGCTTAGGGTAGTATCTCTCCTTTCTTTTTCAGTCAGGCCTTTTTTGTTTGCAATACCTGGTATATTTTCTACCACCTCTGGAAATATATCCTGCCTCCAGGTAGGTTTTCGTACAGTAGTGATGGGTTTTGGTGTTGTTAGTGCGTTTATGGGATCTTCGTGCATCTTTGCTTTGGCTATTTCTGCAAAGTTTCTCCGCTTTAGTTTCCCATTTCCCAAATTGTTTAGTCTCTGGTGCATTGGATGGTCGGTCAGTCTTCGGAGTTTCTCTGACTGCAGCTGGGCTCCGCAGTCTCTTCTATCGGTCATGGATTGCAGTTTTGTAATCTTTTCAAGTTCTAGTAGGAGCATATAACGAAATAATATTCACATTGATTGATTTATCTTCCAATATTACTAGCAGAACTTTGCCTGAAATAGTATACCATAGTATACTTTAAAGTCTTTTGCATGTTCGCAGGCTTAAAATTAAATCCACTACTCTGTCATGCGTGTCCCATCTCGTGTATAAAGTCGTGCACTTATTTAATGTAACGTGCCTACACACTTTCACCTAATTCCAGAATCATTACATGTATTGTTATTCTGGGCATTTCCGTTTGGAAGTTTTCTTTCTTTCCACCACTTCTGTTTTTTTTCTCTCCTCCCATGTGGCTTGACTAATTTTGTTTGCATTGCGTGAAGTAATTAGGACGATTTCGAGCCAACTGCAGAGCATAACTTCTCATACCGGACAAGAGGTGAAGTCTCCATTCAACTTGTTCTCTTTATTATTATTCATGATTATGTCTTTCATGTACTGTGGGTTATGTACTGTACCGATATGTATGAAGACAACACAAAGAATAAAGCCTTGATTACAAGTGATAAAGGGAGAGAGCCAGAACCCAAATTGGACAAGGTTCGTTCGGCAATAAAGGCACTGAAAAACGGAAGTCACCAGGATGTGACGATATACCAACTGAACTAATACATGCAGGAGGTGATGTATGCATCCACATGTGCCACACATTATGTACGAAGATCTGATAAAGTTCAGACTGACCCACAGCAATGAGAAGATCAGTATATGTCCACACAAAAAATAAAGGAAATCTAAATATATTCACCAACTAACGCACTGTTGCCCTGATAAACTATGCCAGCAAGATCGTATTTCGTATAATCATGTAGAGGCTGGAAAAAAGTTAGCGTATGAAATAGACGAAACACAGTCAGGTATCAGACAAGGCAAAGGAACACGAGATGACATCTTTCAAGATTGCTGCCACCCTCACTGCTAGAAAGCAACTTCAAGCATTCAGGGATCACCAACATTGATTTTTATTATACTAACCTGATTGGAAGAGTTAGATCCAAAAAAATTAAAACAAAACAACAGAAAGAAAATAAATGCAACTATGTATTCAGGAATAAAAAGCCTTCAATTCATCCCACAACTAAATGTCTGCTTAGGAGTCACTATTTAAGTCCCTCTCGTGTCTATCTTCCTTGTCCTTTGATACCTTCTTCTGTGTCTGTTTTAATATTATCCACAACTGATATATAATAGTTGCCACTAATTAGATTTTCCAGCGTTTTCATTCAAATTATGTGTGCAATAAAGATTGTTATCTAATGTTATAAAAGATTCTTGATTTGAGTTTTGTTAAATAATTTTCATGTTGGAACTTCCTAGATTAAATGTACGTTGTCAATGGTATACATAAAAACGATCACTTTAACCACGTCTATATATCCATAATATATATACATATAAATGGTTCTAAATGTTGTTATAGCCGGGGGTGGGATTGAGGAAGAACTCTCAGCACCAACTAAATGCACCCATGGCGTGCGTCCCATATAGCCTCTGACAAAAAAAGTCCAAATCCTGGCCTTCGAGGGGCAGAACTGTTTTTACTAACAGGAGAACGGACGGAAGGCGAGTTTTAAAACCCGTAGTTTCGGGTAGATGGGGATCGAAAGCCTAGAACGGCAGCTCATCAAGAGGACGAAAAACACGCAAGAGGATACAATGCCTTATCTTAGAGCGAGGAAAAACAACCTCAGCTGAGTGTTGTGTAAGGGCAGACAAGGCCCTTAGCCTTGGTTGGAGGCTGATCAAGGAGTCAAGCCCCAACAAACGAACAGATAGAGCATTGCTCTGCTAATCCGGCACCTTCTGTAGCTTGCCTTGTTCCAAATGTATTGGTATCACCTTTCCCTTGGAGTAAACAAGGCAGACCGAGAAAGAGACCATACTGCATGAGGAACACATGGTCTCTATATTTCTGCCCGGGCTTTGCGGTAAAACCACAAATACGATGACAAGACGAACAGAGCCAATGATATATACATATTTTTTGTAATTAAAAAACAAATATATATATATATATATATATATATATATATATATATATATATATATATATATATATCATATATATCTTTGTCGGATTATTAGTTAAAATTCTCGTGCATAAAATAGTATTATATCTTCATACTCCTTTATTATCTGTTTTCCCACTTTCATCAATTCAGACTTGACTGTGTTCGTTTTTTTCTAACAGATTGATTCAGATTGCTCACTTCAATGTCGTTTATCTATTGTGAATATTGCGAATTTCCTAAACATCTATTCCTGAATTAATAGTGTAAAACATAGACACTTTAATACAATGTTAACATTCTATAAATGACGCAAGTAAATTATACCTCAAATAACCGTTAATCTAGTTTTGAAAGAACATGCCCACATCTACAACGACTTAATAATCTTCTGTTTAGCGTGTAAGCATAAGTATACATTTTATATGTTTTCTCATAACTTGGCATTTCAGAACAAGCATTTTCTATCGAGAACTAAAATTACAGTAATTTTCAGCAGTACTCTATACAACATATCATTTGTTTACCCGGCATAGTTTTTATAACTATCATTGCTACAATTGTATGTATAACTTTGCAAAAACTATGATTACGCGCATCTTCATAGTTGCTTTTAAAAATGTAGGGAAAGACAGCCCTAAAAACATAAATTATTCATAAAAAGCACATCCAAACGAACATTTCTGACATAGATAATTAGCAAGCGTAGTGGAAGACAAATAGTTTATTATATATGATATAATTAGCAAGAGGTTAATTTATTGATTGACGAAGTTTTCTAATTTTTTATAAGATAATTAACGTTTGTGGTAACTGGGCTGCAGTATCTATTGACCACAACCTTGAGAGAATTAAATAATTGTTGGCTTCAGGAGAAAGAGCGCTGACATGACAGACACGGCATTTGACAAATGTTACAGCCACGGTTGGATCATATTTCTTTTGAGACCGATATGGTCGCTTACGCCCTGCACACCAGGTGTGTAATAACGAAAACAAACAGAGGAGGCCCAATGTTCTCTTACAGTTAGTAGTTCCAGGGAACTAACTCAACAAAACGGCTCATAACAAAGAATCTCTCACGTGTGAAGTACGAACCGAAAGAGAGAAGTGGAAGTTTGAACGCAATAATAGACCTACACAACTAGAAATTATAATGGCTCACAATGTGTCTTCCAAGGAACAGTGTAAGGCGGTGAAACAAAACGTTAGCTCAAGAAATAACAAAGTTGTCAAACGTGGCTTGGGGAGCAAACGGTGTTGCGTACCTTGGTCTTCACACTGTGCATTTCTGAAGTTAAACACTCAGGGTCGGTATGAACGAATCAGCACACACGAGACTCGTAGCTTTGGCAGAAATGAGGAATGTCGTATTGCAATAGGGTGTCTTAAGCCGACACCGAAGAGAACCATTTATGCAATAGCTGGCATTACACAACTAGAAATCAGAAGATGTGTTATTTCAGAAGTAAAAATGAGGCACCTCCTTTTTTAAATATTATCCAAAAGGGAGTAGACCGAAATCAAGGTAACGCTTTCTATACACTGAACAGTTTACAGATCAAAAACAGCAAAAATGGCCTCAAAATATTATGAGGATTGGATATATATCAAATAAGATCTCGCGGCAGGGCATAATATGTCATCATCTATGTGGAGAGCCATAAACAGATAACGAAAGGGATTTTCCAGATGTATATCGAACAGAAAAATTGGGATATGCGGACGACGATGTTTGCAAACGTGGAGCCGTCCAAGACCTCAGAACATCTATATAAATGTCCAAGAATGCAAGAACTAATTACTTTTGTGGAACTCATAACGACGAACGAAAGAGCTTCTGTTGGGACTGAATTCTTTTCAATATTTTGTGAGGTTGCCGGACACGGAAAGTAAGTAAATAAGTATATATATATATACTTGCTCGGAATCATGTTCTGGAGCTGACGCAGTTATTCACTCTGCTTTATACTGTTTGATTGCAGATGTATGCTGACTAGTCAGCACACAAAGGTCATCGCTGATCGCAATGTCCTGTTTTATTGCACCTACACAGACTGAACGATTTTGAGCCAGGTTTTGCTGATTGTAATGTCTATATAACGACATTTGAGAGACTCCTTCAGTCTGTCTACAATCGTTATTTTGGACGTTTCCGTAACTCCCTTCTTTAACTCAGCTGGCCTTACAGATGCATCTTTGGGAAACTCTCACTTAGAATCTGTTAAAGGCAGACAGTCATTATTTGTGAAATGGTCATGTATGTGAATGTACAGTATGTACCTCAGGCACGACATGTGAAAGTGATTTAACCTTCTGCATTTTCAGCGCAAATTGAGGTCGGAGTTTGGTTGTCCTGACATATTCATTGCCGTTGTTCGCAGATTAATGAGGGCATGATAACTCGAGTAATGTACAAATTGGAATTATCTATAGCCTTCCCAGACACCATCCGTATCAATCGGCGTTGTGTGCTGGCATCGACATTCTTTAGCATGTCGATGCATCAATGATCACTGATGATGAACACGGTGCTGTTACTGGGGACCATGCCAGGTACAGGACGTAAGGTCGACGGTTCAGCCATAGACGCCTGGAGTCTTACACCAAGGTTAGTAAGGACACGTTATTAAATCCCTTGTATGCTGACGACAGCGCCCTCAACATATGCTCAGAGCAAGAAATGATATCTACCATGACAAAATTTTCAACGACATACAATACTTTGGTCTCATGGTCAACACTAACATATCCGAGGTAGTCTTCCAGACTGCTTATGGAAAGCCATACATTGAACAAAACGTTTCTGCACATAACCGTCTCCAGATAGTCAATAGCTTCACCTACCTATACATTACTCTTAACCGAGAAGCAAAAAATCGACACTGAAGTCAACAGCAGAAATGCAAAGATGACGTTTGCGTTTTTGAATGCTGCAAGCAAGCTGGTGGAACCCACATGTGTCGTCATCAAGATAAATGTATTTCGTGATATAGTGTTAACCAATCTGTTGTATGTCTACCAAACATGGCCAGTGAATATCAGACACATCAGACAGCTTAATCGTTTTCACTTTAGCTGTCTTCGTGGACTGTTTGGGGTTGAGTGTCAGGAAAACGTACCTAGCTCTGAAATTATTAGCAAGACTAACATGTTGAGCACCCATGTGTTCCTGTGAAATGCCCCTTTAAGATGGACCTAACATATTGCTCGGATTCCCGATGAGTGCATCCCAAGCAGCTGGTATACGGTGAGCTCAAAACAGACAGACGCTCGTTAGAATGGCAGACGAATTGCTATGGTGACTCCATGAAAGTGTCTTTGAAAAGCTTCAAAATTGATATCACCTAAAGTTGCTTGTACAGAACCGTTCCATCTGGCGTGTTAGCATCACCAACGGTGTTCACATCGTAGTGCAAAACCTCATCACGGAGACTCAGAGGAAACGCGGCACTCAAAAGAGCATAACAACGACTACACAGCCGACTCCTAACATGAGTGCCCCGGGGAGCAGCACAGTCTGCCGTGCCAGGATTTTTCTTTATAGCCATATGAGTTATAACCATATCTCGCAGTTCAAGTCTAGTGATGTCGCTACCTTCGCTTGTTGTGCAGAGCACAGCGATCCGCAAATAAGAGTTCACTGACCTGTATCGCCCTAGCTTGGTTTTGACATTCAGTCAGCGGGAATTAAACAAACACGCATTCGTACAATACCTTACGGGAACGATAAACATTTTGTCCCCTAAGAAGTCCGCTAGTCTAGCTGAAATAATAATTCATACTATTTTTGGTGTTTACCTATAGAGGTCTCGCAGTCGTCATGTGTACGTGCGCGCATGCCTTTAAGAAACTGTTTCAGTCAATTGGCAAATGTGTCAGGGCAGTTGAACTAGAACATTATATGCCAAAGCTCACCGCTGCTGACTTCATCAAATGCTTTTGCTAGGTCAATGGCAGTCATGAACAGAACACGGTTTTATTCTCGATATTTCTCTAGAGGGTGACGCGCTGCAAATGTCATGTTTACAGGTCCACGACCAACTCTAAATCTACACAGAGATAAAGATCTAGCACAAGATGTTTTTTCAGGCGATTGAGCAGTGCACGCGCCATAATATTGCATGCAGTACATGACAGCGTAGTGGTCACACTCCTGGAGGTTGCATTTTCTAATGTTAATGTGTGCTGTCGATGCATTCTTCAATTATCGTGGAACTACTCCTTATTTCAACAGGAAGCAAAATACTTCAGTGAACTTTCTGGTGAGACACGTTCTCACCGATGTAAATCATCATTGGCCTTTTTTCGTCTTGAAAGACGATAGTAATTGTGCTTTTAGCACAAAGCTCGGGCAGAACTATAGAGACCATGTTTTGCCCATGCAGTATGGTCCCTCTCTCGGTCTGCCTTGTTTCCTCCAAGGAAAAGGTGATACTAATACATTGGGAACAAGGCAAGCTGCAGAAGCTGCAGTATCAGCAAAGCAATGCTCCATCTGTTCGCCTGTTTGGTTTCACTCCAAGACTAGCCGCAAACTAAGGTTAAGGTTCTGGTCTGTCCTGCCCCAACACTCAGCTAAGATTGCCTTTCCTCTCTCTAGGATACGGCATTGTATCCATTTGCGTGTGCTCTTCCCACATCGTCGGCTTGGTAGATGCTGACCAACTTTCAGAATGTCAGAAAAGAAGTTGCACAGCCGTATCTGACAATACCCGACAAGATACGCATTATCTTATCTGCAAGGCTTCAGGTGGTTTGAAATGTTTGAAGAGTTGGTATTCTTCTGATGAGCTGTTTCCCTAGGCTCTTGAACCCCATCTACCCGAAACTATTAGTTGAAGGCGTCAGTGACTCGCTTTCCGCCCTTTCTCCTATTAGACAAACCGTTCTGCCCCGCGAAAGACAGGAGATGGACTTTGTTGTCAGAAGCTACATGAGACCCACGCAATGGGAGCATTTAGTTGGTGTTGAGAGTTCATCTTCAACCTCACCCCCGGCTATACCAACATTTAAAAAAGCTGATATAAATACCTCTGCTGGTATTACGTCGGCTCCAAAGGTCTTTTCCAGAGAAAAGGGATCTGATGGCCCAGCGTACTTCATCTTCAGTGATGAGTTCATTCATTGCCATTTAATTTCCACCCGGAGCACACTACGGATGTTCTCTTCATTTATGGATGCTGGATTGTTAAACCATCAGCAGCAAGTTAGTCAGTTCGCATACTGGTATGTCAGCCATTGATCATATCAAGCCAATTCAGTCTGTTCGTTGTAGAACTCTCCAGATCAGCGTGTCTACACCCAGAAGTGTTTTGCTCCTCTGTGTGATGTAATAGCTTCTCGAATGTCTTCTTGTTCTTTCCCCTTGAATTTTGCCTTTCAAGTGTTTTAAATAATTGACGTCAATGACCCACATTGTGGCCAAGTCAAGATAATTTACCTTTTTTTATATTTCTCAGTATATGTAAGTCTACTTTACCTATATCGATAAGCACTTGCTTGTTTAACCATGTTTCTGTCCAGATAACTATAAGCAGCACGCATATATTGTAAAAGGTCTTTTCAACCTTTTTTTCATATATAGTTCATATTTCATAGCCATATAATCATATTGTGTTAAGAAGAATCGATGTCAATATACACCAGACAGACTCATGCGTGGCTAAGCCTTTCTCAATAAATGGTGCAATATGCAGATATAGATGGTCCCTGTAACTCGCTTATTTTATACAATTCTTTTCCCTCCTCTCTTGCACCACTCTCTGCTGAACCATATACGGGCAAGATGTGAGTGCTGATTATTCCTTCACGCATACTAATATCCATGTTACTTGATCTTATAAGTTTTAGTTTCGCATAGAATGGCTAATTTTGGTATTGTAATCCTAGTTCTGATTTCAGCTTCACAACGGGAATAATTTGTAATTAATTTTCCTAAATATGAATACCTATGTACATGTTCTTTGATGTAAGATATATATATATATATATATATATATATATATATATATATATATATATATATATATATATATTGGATTTACTTGGCTATTACTATAGTTTGTATTTGTTGATATCAGTCTTTATACCAAATAGCTTGGGTGTATTGGTGATCTTGGTAAGTAGCTTATTTGTAACGAATTCCTAAGTCCGTCACATAAATGGTATGCCTTCATTTTTAAAGATCTGGGCTATTTATGTTATTTTTATTCTATCAGCTTTTGCAAAAGTTACCAATCGCTGTGGATCATAACATGTGTTCAGCACCTCAAAGAACCTTTTACAATAGATGATTTCACCTTCTTTTCGTAAACCAGTCCGTCTGTTTGCGTGTGAATGGACCAACGTGTTTTAAGCTCTGCAGAGTAAATTGTATCTCTTAAGGTCACTCAGTTGTGACATGTCCTGAAATTTCCAAACTGAAGCTGATCCATTTTGTTTGATAACTCATACGTAACACTGCTGTTTCTAGTATGTTTCCATTTCATGTTTTCAGCATTTAGTTTCCTCTGTGGTTTTGTTGCTCTAGAGGGGTCCACTTGGTTTGACTTTTAAATTGAGCTCTATAATGACGAAGTAATGGTTAGTCCAATTCTCTGTGTCTCACATGCTCTTAGTTATGTTTACATCTTTTCGGTCTCGACATCTGACAGTGATGTAGTCGATAACATGCTGGTAACGGAACCTGGAATGCATTTATGTGGTCATATTTTGAGATGGGAGTCGGAAGATAGTGTTGATAATGATAAGTTCACGTTTGGCACAAGTCTTTAATAAGAATAGGCCGTTGTGTTATATTTGTCAATGCCATTTCGGCTTAGCGCCATTCTATGTAGTGTAATCTGCACCAAATCTCGCGCTAAAGATCTCATAGCTAAATCAGTTTGCCAGTTTTTGGAACTACAACGTTAAGGTACTCGATATCGTTATAGACCATGTCTTTACTTGCATCCAGATATGTCAACGTTTGAGTGTAGGCACTGCTGATTGCGAACTGCCGTTTTCCAGGTAGAGGAAGTCCACTTTTCATGCAGCGATCGCTGATTCCGTTAGGCACACTTTTTAATTCATTTACTATAGTGTCATTTATGACATTTCCAACCACAATTCCTGACTGCTGTTGCCTCTCCAGACGAAAGTATAGCCAGTGCAATCCATATAGAGTTTGACTTTCTCCACTAGGCGTGTTTCGCCCAGGGCGGCTATGCTAACGTTATATCTAGCCATTTCCCTTGACACCAGGGTGTTCCTCTGCTCTGACATGTCAGAGCAAATATTGTTCATGAGTGTGTACGCACACCCCATATAGCAAGTGCATTATAAACACTAAACTTTCGTTATTCATTTGTCGACCGCAGTGAATGGGAGCACCTCCAGTGGCAGTATGATGATCAGGATGTAGTGGAATATTGATTTTTAGAGCAATTTATCTAAACCTCCCCCCCCCCCCCTCACCCCTCCATTTCTTAAATGTTTAGCTAATAGTAATCATTGTTAACCATCACAAGCAAAGATGGCGCGTGATGTGACTGCAAGTCCTTTTCTGATGGCTATAAACTCTACAGTTCGGCAGCGTTATTAATTGGGTCGACTTGCATTCTGTTATTTCGTGCAGTTTCTTTTTTCTGTGAATCTTGATTGATACTCTCTTTAACCAAACGAATAAGTGTGTGATAGCAGTACGCCAGTCTTAGCGGTTCGTGGCAAGCAGTTCACATGGAACAACATCAATGAAGAACTCTGCAGATGTACTTTCAGGGAGTTTTTGAATCGTGTCTCCGTGACCAGCGCTTGGATGCTCTGTGTTCGCAGTACACCATTTGAAAATGATGGTGATCTTCTACTGAAAAATGTTGGCAGGGTCAATCAGATTGCAGAATGGTGGCAGACTCAATCAGATTGCAGAATGTTGGCAGAATCAATCAGATTGCAGGACGTTAGCGGATCAATCACACTGCAGAGCGTTGGCTGGATCAGATTGTAGAGCGTTGGTAGGATAAATCATATTGCAGAATGTTTGCAAGATCAATCAGATTGCAGAATGTTGGCAGGATCAATCAGACTGCAGAGCGTTAGCAGAATCAATCAGATTGCAGAACGATGGCAGGATCAATCAGATTGCAAAACGTTGGCAGGATCAATCAGATTGCAAAGCATTGGCAGTATCAATCACATTGCAGAATGTTGGCGGGATCAATCAGATTGCAGAGCGTTGGCATGATCAATCAGATTGCTGAACTTTGGCAAGATCAATCAGATTGGAGATCTTGGGCATGATCAGATTCCAGAAAGTTGGCAGGATAAATTAGAATACAGAAAGTTTGCAGAATCAATCAGATTGCAGAAAGTTGGCAGTTTCTATCTGATTGCAGAAAATTTACAGGATCAATCAAATTGCAGAATGTTGATAAGATCAATCAGATTGCAGAACATCGGCAGAATGGGACTGTAGAACTTTGAAATGATCATATTTGATAATTTTGACAACTGGATTGCAAAATGTTGGCAGAACAAGAATTGAGTAAGTTCGATTGAATCACGTAAGTTGGAGCAATGGATTTTATAGATATAATAGTCGGTCAATGCTTTAAAATATTTTAACGACATGTTTAACTTATAAGAACAGTAATTCTTCATTATTTGTAAGTTACTTCAAATAGTTAATAACTGACTATTATCTAAAGCAGTATTATAAACCTGCATCAGTTCGACGTACAATGAAAATATGACATTACAGTCAATTATTTAACTGAACTGTAACTAAAAACGAGTTTTTCCTTTTATTTTTATTTTCATGAGATATCATCTTGTAGCATGTCCTTTGTAGAACGTCGCTCCAATCACAGCCTGTTTGAAAGAAAAACTCCAGCCTCTGCCACAGTCATACTCAGGCATTCTTGGAAATCTTGGTGCCATCGTCTTCTTGGACTACCCATTCCTCTTTTGCCTGGCACCATACCTTCCATCATCGTTCTCTCGAGGCCGTTGTTGCTCTTGATGTGACCAAAGCATGATGCAAAGTATCATGTGATGATGCTTGTTTAATTTCAATTTCATTTTTATTGTTGTGTTCAGATTGAGACCTTAATAAGTTCAATCCGTCTAGTCAAAATAAGACAAGCCCTGAACATATCCTAGCAATATCAACCAATGTAATAAAGATAGATACATGCATATCGCAAATTGAATGAAATGTTCTAGATAAGATTTGATATCATCTGTAACATCATTTAATTACAAATGAAACTACATTATTCACAGAAATAAGGGCTACATATTTGCATGTACCAATTTGATGTAATTGTCCTCCTTACTCATTTCGTCAACCATAATCTGGATCTGGAAATTTGGGAAATGTATTTCTGAGAGACTGCCAGTTTCATCTAAAACGTTTCTTTTCAATCTCCAGTTATATTGGCTGTTGTGGATTCTGTCAAAATGATGTGTTTGCTTTTATATCTAGCCCGTCAATATTGCGACCAAAACATCTCGTGGATGAAGGATTGCAGTTTGCACACGTGACACATGTACTTACATTCAATTTTTCATCTCAATAGTGGATTTTACTGTAGTGTCTAACATCATAATCACCAAGATATAAAGATTACATGCAAAAAATGTGCAGATGTGAACACATTCAATAAACATATTATCTTTCGCATTGTTATTTGGAATGATTCTTCCTATAAAATTCTTCTCAGAACAGCTATCATCATGGCTTTTTCAAATTTATATTTTAAACCATTCAACCGTTGATAATGATGATGTTCGCAAATTCCTAAAATGGAAGTTTTAATGTCATTTTGACGTGTGTTACTTGGTTATTAGACGATCAATGGTTTATGCATCATTAATTCAATAAAACAATGATATAAAGCATTTACAATAAAAAAATGTTCTTCTATGTCAACTGCTTCTTTATTGACCTTTGTTCTTTGAAATATTCATGTTGCTGATTTGAGTAAACACGATGTCAAGACACCTATGTATTAAATTGCTTGTGACGAATATCTAAAATCAGAAATAAACGTAGTATTGTCCTTACTTCATAAAAATAACATAACAACTTTGGACAGACCATTTTAAATAAGTATTGAACAGACCGCAGGCACCAGTAACTCCTGACCCGGTAAATTAAACAATCATACCATTCATTCAAGTATTTAACGATTAATTTACGATTGTGGAGATTAAGCTAGCAATCGGCTAGAAATCAAGAATTTCAAAGTGGCTAGCCACGACGACATTACAGGGAAAATGCTAAAAGGAGCAGATGATGCTGTTCTGAGACACCTGTTGTCCATCACAAATGAAGTATGGAATTACGAAAACCCACCCCAACAATGGAAAGATGGAATTATTGGTAAAATACGAAAAGAAGCAACTAATTGCAACAACAGGCGAGAAATGACACTTCTATCAACACCACAAAAACTACTTTCTAGTTTAATGTTGAAAAGACTCCTTGAAAAAGTAGACATACTATTACGAGAAGAACACTATGGTTTTAGACCAGAGAGATTTTATTTCGACGTAATGTTTACTCTGAGGACAATTATTGAGAAATTCATTGAAATGCAATGCTTAATTATCATTAACTTTCTATGCGAAAGCCAACAAAAAAATGTCCTCTATTCATTTTAAAAGCTTTTGATAGTTTACATCCACCGACACTTTGGAAAATAATTTTCGGCTAAGGCTGTCCCTCAAAGTACATTCACACCATTGCAACTCTTTACCATGATTCCCACTGCTGTGTAAGGACATCTACAGGTAAAATTGATTGGTTTCAAAAAGAAACAAGTGAAACAAAGCTGTATTATGCCCTCATCTGGTATTTGACATAGCTATAGATTGGGATACAGCAAATTATACCCCTGCCGAACATTGTGGCATACAATGGATAGATGACACGTTTCTAGTGGACCTTGATTTCGCAGATGACTTGGCATTCTTAAGTTCCACTCCTGAAGAAACGCAAAACAGGTTGCATGGACTTTGCGGCCTATCAGAACAGATATGATTTCAAATCAATGCTTCCAAGACGCCAAGACGAAGGTCATGAATTTTACCAAGAAGCCTTATTTATTCAGTTGCATAGAGTATTACAAACAATTGACTGTTTCGCCTATCTCAGAAACAAAATTACTCAGGATAGAGATACATCTAAGGAAATTTTCACTCGCATAGCTCTTGCCACAGGTGCCTTTACCCAACTAACCAACGTCTGGAAATCAAAATCGCTGAGCGAGCACACAAAGCTCAGGCTATTTAACTTCAACATTTTACCAATACTCACCTTTGAATGTGAATGCTGAAAAATAACAAAGCCATTGGAAAAGAGGTTAAATGCATTCGAGAATAAGTGTCTTAGACAAAAAGTTGAATATTCGATGCGATGAATTTATAACCATCAAAGCAATAGAGAAGTCCTCAATCCAAAACATATTTCGTCACTCATAAAAACAACTGTGGTCATACATCGGAAATTTTCTTACAATGGACACCAAGCGTTTATGTCGTCACCATCTGGTAGATGGAAAAGAAGAAGAACGAAAAAACTATTAGCAGAATCTCTGTCGGTACAATATATACAGAAGGCTAGCTGCAAAAGGTAACGACACAACATTGCGCAGCAGAAATTATAAACACGTTATATAATTTATTTAATAAACATGTGTATTTTATGGTTGTAACTAACATAATTAATCAAATGTGCTTAATCAATTATTCAAAGCATGTAATTCCAGTCCAAATATATTTCGAAATGTAATGATGTACTTGGTACTCATTGTAACATAAACTAAAATATTAATACTAGAATTTATAGTTTCAGTTGTGAACGAGATGGACAAAGTCGACAGGTACAGGTTCCTATAAAGTGAGTCATAACTGAAACTTGGCTCAACGTATCGAGCGATGAACACACACATGCCTGGAAGGAAGCTCACAATGAAGATAATCGATATCAGCACGACCATCTTAGCGGCCTTAAGTTCCTTGGTACTAAGCATGTCGTTATTTTTTGTCTTTATCTGATTTTTCTGGTTGGTCGTGGAAGAATGTGTGTTCCTCCAGGTAGCTTGTTGGTTTAGTTTTGCAACCAGAAGGCCAGTAAAGGCAAGCACGGACACAAAACATGCTGTAGGCATGAGAACTCCACTGATCGCACAACCAACAGAATCCATGATTTTCCTCTTGTCTTCATCCATGAGATAAACTAGCCCTATCAAGGTAGCATTTTTTTCTGGGTAGAATTTCCAGTCCAGACCTAGAGAGAGGTATCCCAGAGAAAAGGAGCACAGAGTTACAACAAAAACTGTCACCATAAAAATGACGTGTCTTCTTCGTGTAAATATAGACTTAACTTTTAACGGTAGAAGCACGCACATGCATCTCTCGAAGCTGATAAAAGCGGTTATCCAACCGGTTATTCTTGTAAAGGCCACATGTGGCCAGCTCCCACTAATTGTATGAACTTCATAAGTAACTAAAGGGATGTCAGCGTCCCGGAAAATTGGTGTAAAACAAAGGTTACTCCACATTATAAAGACTAAGGAAAACAAGTCAGATATTGTTAGTGCAAAAAGAGAAATGTTCATGGACTCTAAAAACCCTTGCTTCACAAAAACAATTATGCTGATAATATTTCCTATAGTCCCAAACACAGCGATTATCTGGCATATGATGCCTAGAATGATGAACATAATAAACAAGTACATTTCATCGCTAATAATAAACAGTGATAATTCTGCTTTATTTAGCGTAGGGATTTCTAGAACGGTATGATTCATTTCAGCCAAGCCCTTGCCTATAGGAAACGCAAACGTGAAATCGCTAACTCTACTCAACAAAGATAGTTATCTTTTGTTTACCTAAAAGATTTGCAGTAAAAAGAACTTCGAAATGTTAACTAAATTAAGCTCATCAGAGGTATTATCAAATAGTATTAGAACTATCATTGAACTGGTGTTTATCTAAATATGTCGGCATGCTATATATATCAGTCATGACTTCAATAAGGTCGCATATAAATGTATATATCAGTCATGACTTCAATAAGGTCGCATATAAATGTATATATCATAAATGTATCATTTGGATAATGATAAGATAATTGTATGTCACATTTGCTCACTCCGCAACAAAATCTGTTTACTTATTATTCATTTGCAAATTGCTTGCCATCAATAATTATCATTTCTTCTATAGTATGTATACTTCACAGTAAAATACATACACACATAAACACACAATATATATATATATTATATACTATAATAACTGTTAATCTGGTGTACTCACTATATGTAAGAGATATATAATTAAATGAAAACAGCAGTTTCTACAGACATTATTACGCAATAGTTAGGCAGGCGGTCGTGCTAGAGGCACGAAATCAAATAATAAGATAGTTATTAATTCTCCGCGAGAGATGTAAATTATATGTACACATGGTAGCTATTAAATATACGCATCAAATACATGTGCAGTTACGTTCGATGACGGTTACTAAGTACAACTTACCACTTTACCGGAGAACTGTTTAAGTTGTCTGCAATTGTTGCTGGGAGAACAGCAGTCACCCCACCCCGTAAGCTCAGTGTGGATATACAATATATATTTATATATGTCTGGTTTTATGTGTGTATGTGTGCCTGCTCTGGCACACACAAAGCATGTGCTGTGGGCGAAATGTCAACAAGGAACTATCAGGGACTAGAAAACACCAGAACTGCACCGTCTTCACGAGAATGGAACAATCCATAGATTTACTATATCTCGCTAAATGAAGGGTAAACAGACGAACCACGGCAAATTGCATTGTATTGGCCGACGGAACGCATAGCTGAATATATGGTAATTATAAGTATTATCCAGCGAAAAAACAATTTTGAATAACCTCATAATAAAAGGATTGATAGTTTGTGGTAAGCAAACAACGCCAACAAATGGGAAGTTTTAAATCTTATAATTGCATCATCACTTGGGGAAACATGTTGCTCGGGACGCACTTCAAATGACCTTGTGGTGAGATGGAACATTTTGATGCTGGTAAAAGCCATTGTGATATTTGAGGTGTTAAATTTAGTATTGCTAGATGTCAAGCACAGAGTGCCCAGTGCTTTTGAGATTCACCTCCAGAATTGCAATATTCAGCTAGAGGTCAAAACTCATACTGAGCGACGCTGGATAATGCAGTGGTATTCACGCCACTGTGAGCGTTCCTGGGAACGATATATTGATAAGCTATTAAGTACTAGAAAAACAAGACAAACAACCAGAGTGTAATAAAATCATCACAGGATTTCAAGGCGGAAGTCTTATCGTTACAACCAATCCAACACTACCTAGGTATTTTTCCCGACGACAAAAGAAGTGAAAAAGAGGTTTATTTACTGACATGTAAAACTGCAGATTATAAACACTTGTTTCGCACTAACAACACCAAAACCCATCACTACTGTACGAAAACCTACCTGGAGGCAGGATATATTTCCAGAGGTGGTAGAAAATATACCAGGTATTGCAAACAAAAACTGCCAGACTGAAAAAGAAAGGAGAGATACTACCGTAAGCTTCATAACGAAAAGCTACCCAAGCATGGACTGGACCCATGCATACACCGACGGTTCTGTAACAAACACTACACAGAACGCAGGGGCAGGAGCATTCCTGAACCTACCAAATGGCAGACAAATAACACTGTCACTCGCTACTGGTAAGTACACAAGCAATTTCAGAGCGGAGGCAGAGGCACTGAGGGCGGCAGTGGAAGAAATGGTGACACACAGTGAAAATGAGAGCCATATAGTCCTGCTGACAGATGCTCTCGCCGTAGTCACAGCGCTAAAAAGCCAGAAAAACACTGAGCTTAATGACTTAAGAGCAGCACTCTGCAAACTGTGCCAGCAGTCCGCACCAAAAAGGGTAGTGGTACAGTGGGTTCCGTCACACTGCAACATCCAAGGCAACGAGGAGGCAGACAGACTGGCAAAAGAAGGTGCAAGACTACCACAAACAGATACCAGTATGACGTACGAAGAGTCAAAACGGATTATCAAAGCCAGATACATGACCAAATGGGAAACCGAACATACTGGTTACACCAAAAACGATGCCTGTTACCAGTTGAACCGAAGAGAGCAGTCGTTGTCTTCAGACTTCGCACTGGCCACAACAGACTGAGGTACCACCTATTCAACAAATTGAAGATAGGGTGTACCGACGAATGCCCGTGCGGTACTGGTAAAATGACCGCTGAACATCTGCTGCAGAACTGCCCGACATACGAGGATCAGAGAGAGCAGATGTGGCATTACCAGTGGAACTGCAAGACAAGCTCTATGGCAGTGGCGAGAGCCTCAGGATGACCGCCGCTTTTTTCGAAAAAATAATGGTTACTGTCTGACTGCGTACGAAGAAGAAGAAGAAGAAGAAGAACACTTGTTTCGAAAAGGATATAGGAAGCTGGCATATTTATTCAATATTTATTTAAACGGACACTCCTTAAACTAGGCAAGAACAGCGTAGATGTTTAAGTGTTGAGTAGATTTATAATATATAATTAATCTATTATTATTATTATATAATATATTATTAATTTATATATTATTGTGTTACGAATATGAAAGTGTTGCAACGGTTTCACGTAGACAGCGACCACAGACCAGTTAAAGTAGCGATGGATATGAAATATATTCCTCAGGAACGGCATTACAGATCCACACAACACGCGGTGCAGCTAACCTGAAAGAAGCATCGGGGACACAATTTGTAATGCATATGATCTCATACCTGGCAGCTCGAAACAGTTGATGGAAAAACTCAAACATTGCATCTGATTAAGAATTTAGAGTATAAAATACAGTCGGATCAGTCAGTATTCGCTTAAACTTCTAACAACAAGCAGATGCATAGCAACAGTTGCCTTCATGAATATAACACAAAATGCGAGCTGGACAAAAATATCAGTCGCAAACTGAAATATGGCTGATCAGCACAAATTGTACAACCTTCGTGTAGTGAGACAGTGCAGTGTTCTCCCAGACTTTCTTCGTCAGGCGGGCCATGTCGGTACTTGCTCTGCCACGCCTACTGGTTATCCTTTTTTCGAGCGAGAGAATGTTTGCTGATGGCAGGCCCCAATTATGTGAAACTGTTGACGTTCTTCAGAGTGACGCCATCAATCTTTATGGAGAGCGTAGTGGTAATGCCTTGTGCGCAGACCTTTGTCTTTTCCAGGCTTACAGTGAGCCCAAATTGCTCCCGCCCCTACCCTGGCGAATCTGTCTCCCAGTTTCTGTAAGGTCTCCTCACTAATGGTAACTAGAACTACATCACCCACAAAAAGCATCTCCCTAATGAGAACCGTCCTCACCTTGGTCCTCGCTCGCAGTCGGGACAAGTTAAACAACAGCCCAAATGACATGTTGTGCAGATAGACACCGTCCACAGATGTGTCATACGCGTAGAATATAGGAGCATGGAGAAGAAGATCCCAAAGAGGGTCGGCGCGAGCATACATTCCTGCATCACTCCACTCTTAGTGGGAAAAGAGTTTGAAGTTGATCCGTCGTATAGAACTGAGCCCTTCATATCAGTGTGAAAAGAAAGTATCATGTTATGCAGTTTTGGGGGGCAGTCGATCTTCTCGAGGAGTTCGAATAGACCCTTCTTACTAACCTAGTCGAAGGCCTTGGTGAGGTCTAGAAACATCATAAAGAATAGCTGGTAATGTTCTCTGCACGTCTTCTCGATTTGACGAAGCCAGAAAACCATACCCGTTGTTTGATCTACCTACTCTAAAGCCCCATTGGGATTCTGGGTACACCCTGTCCGCGAGCAGTCTTAACCTGTTTAGTAGCATGCGGGAGTAAACGTTGCCTACAACGCTCAGGAGCGTAAGGTCACCGAGGTCACCTTTGTTTTTGTAAATAGTCACAATGACGGCGGCACGCATATCTTGAGGGATTGCGCCTTCCTCCCAGCAGAGGCATAGAAGATCGAACATCGGCTGGAATAGTGCCGATTTCCTGAATTTTATGGCTTCGGCTGGATATCATCTCCCTCTGATGCTTTGCCATTTGAGAGGTAGTTGATAGCCTTATCAAGCTCATCCAGAATAGGTGGTCTGTCAAGTTCCTCAAAAAGGGGTAGGACATGTAGCCTGCACAAGGCCTCAACAGTGACCACCGTTTCCAGAGAGTAGAGCTCAGAATAGTGCTCCACGCCATCTGCTGGTCACGGTCCATGATTCTCACACCTGTCAGAGATTTGAGGGAGGGGGCAGCACTCTCGTAGTAAGGCCCAGTGCCATCTTTATGCCCCTATACATGCCCTGGATAACTGAATTTCTTCACACAGTGTCTGCCAGTACTCATTAGCACATTGTCTAGCGGTTCGTTTATTGGTGCTTCTGGCTCTCCTGGGGACATCAAGCGTCCTCTCATTTGGACATTTTTTATAAAGGATGAAAGCTTTTTGGTTTTACTGGTTCCATTCTTTCGAGATGTACATTGAACCAGTCGTGATTGGCCCCTTCCCTCGTGCCAAATGTACCTAATGTTGTATTATAGATGGAACTTTTCATAACGTTCCACTTAGCTGTGACGTCACACTCAGATCATCCCTGAAGAGCAAGATTGAGGCCAGACACAAACCTCTCAACCTTGAAAGGAATCACCAGTGTTGATGCGGCGGTGCCCCATCTGTTTGGAGCGACATATTGTGCAAGCTGCAAGCGCACCCTGTTGCATACAAGGGCATGGTCAGAGTCGCAGTCTGCTTTGTGATATCTTCTAGTGGATATGATCTTGTTTAATGCTGAACGTCTGGTGACAATCAAGTCGATTTGATGCCATCGATTTGACCTTGGATGTTTCCAAGATACTTTCTGTTGCAGCCTGCCCTTGAAGAAAGTATTTGTGATACATAGGCCTTATTGAGTGCACAGCTCCAGCAACCTCTGACTATTGTTATTCATCCTGCCAATACCATGATGTCCAAGGCAGGTGGACCATGCTATGTGGTCCCCACTTATTCTAGGATTGGTCGCCGAGAAGGATGAGTGCTTCTTTCCTGGGGCTGTTCTTGAACATTTCCTCCAGCTGTCCATAGAATTGATCCTTTGCTTCCTCCGGAGATGTCAGGGTTGGGGCATAGTCGCTAGGGATTTTAACAGGACCTGTAGCGGTGATGAGGCGAATGGCCAGTAACCTCTCAGAGCCCTCCAAAAGAAGAGCTAATGGCCATAAGTGTATTTGTAATAGCAAAACCAACACTATTCTGTCGAGATCCCTCAGGTTCACGTCCCTCCAGAAGAAAGTGTAGTTTTTGTCCTTAGTAAGCCGCTAGAGGCAAGTCTAGTCTTCTGTAGGGCAACTATCTCTACATTCAATCGCGAGAGCTCCCTATCAATGATGACTGTTTTCCTGGCATCTCGAAGATCATCGGAGATGCCTGTACACATAGTACGCACGCTACAGCTTGCAAATCGAAGAGCTGGTGGCTTCTTTTTATTGTTCGATTTTGTTGCAAGATTAACATCCGCTTGTCATGCATGCACTAAGCTTCAGGCACCCACTGGATCAGGCACATGTTGGCGAGACGACGCCCTACTGACCGAGGGGTGTCCCGGTGAAGCGCGCTGTAGTCGACCAGTGGGATGCGATGATCCCTCCCACCATCGAAGCTTCCCACCATCGGCGCAGAATATGGAGACCTTGTGATGTCCAAACTACAGGATCCCCCTCTCGGCCTCACTTGTGTAATCCAAAGGAATGCAAAGCATGACAGGAGCTGCCTGAATTATTTCGCGATTTTGATACCATCCGAGTTAGGAGTCCGGATTACCTGTCTGAGTTTACTCCCGTAGCCCTTCCCTCTCCCGAGGTATCCACAAAACAGTGGAATCGTTGCCCGCAGATGCTAGTTACTCGAGACATCCGATGATACTCTCAGCGTCACATGACTAGCCAGCACTCCCTGGCACTTGTGTGTTTGAAATCAGAGTTCTTCCTCTCCTAGGCGAACTGCCTGAACAGGCTAACGAGCTTCGTCTACCCGGGTTTAGAGTCAGAGTTTACCTTATCTCGAATTGGCTACCAACGAAGGCTAATTGACCAATCTGCCCGCACAGTTATACCGCCGCGTACTCGGTCACGCCCCACAACAGACTCTGTAACAAACAGGGGGTCCCGCAAGAAGGTGCTACTTGGGACACTATAATTTAGAAGAGGCCATTGCCATGGAAACTCCTGCATGGCAAGCCGAACAGTGAATCCAGCGGCTATAACAGACACTTAACTTTCCGTTAACGAGCCGGACGTCTCGCCTAGACCTCGCTATCCCCGATCAACAAATAGCAAAATGAAATAAGTGACTTACAAAGAGGCTTGTTTTTCAAATATGTTAAGTGGACATGTACTATTATATGTGATTTCAATCTAAAAATCTACAATTGCTTGTTCTGTTTTTTGTTTTTCTATTTTAAATCAGATACATACATTATCTATAGACAACATGTATGATATAACGAGTTAGTGAAACAATTGTTAGCCATTGGAATTATCTTACTCTGGAGAGACTACCATAACTGTAGTCATTAGTTAAATATCGGTTGTCTGACGTGAATGTAAATGTTATTGTTATGGTGGGGGAAAATGTTAATATAAGTGGAATTTGTTGTTTTGAAATATAAAAAGTCCAGTTGGATCTAATAGAAAAAGTGACATTTAAGTTATGAGAACGACTTTAGAATCATATAAATGCATAGCGTTTGCCTAAATTATGTTATTTTGTAATCGTGTAAGTGCCAGTCGCGTCCCATTGCACAGTCCTTTTGAAATCATTTTGAAATCACATGAATACGAGCGTACCTCGCGTAATTTAAATTTAGGTTTGTACTGAAGCATTCCAGTTGATGTTTTGATGTTGATGAATTCCTCTAAGTATTCTTGCTGTTCTGTCTTATCTTCTCAATAGACCAAAATGCATGCAGTCTCGGTTGTTCTTTGTAGGCAATCCAGTAGACGTTTATATAGTTCATTGGTCACTATCAGAATGACTTGTGGATAATATCTTTCGGGCAATTGAACTTTATGGATATGTTTCCATTCACCTACTTCCAACAACCTTTCTGCGATATCTCTTTCAGTCTCCAGACAACACATGTTTCTTGAAAATTTAATTGCATGGATTATGGACCATAGCTTGCAACAATTATAGATCTTAAACCCCTCATTATGACAGGTGATACTTAACGAAAATGACAACCCAGTAAAATGATATTTTCTCAAAATGTTTCAATACATCTATTCAGATCTCTAAGAAGTTGGGCAATCACAAAGAGGGACAACCACTCTATGAACCTGACAATATAAGAGACAGATGTGAGGAGTATTTCACAGACATACTTGCACCAGAAGTACAAGCAGGTGACGTTATATAATCTGTGCAACGTCGTTCATTGGCACAAATCACGAAAAATATTGAGCATAGCGACAGATTTGTACTCTAGCAAGAAGTCATAGAGGCAATTAGAAAACGTTCTAAATACACTGTCCCAGGGGTAGACATCAGCAGCTGCCATAAAAACTTACCACCATTTTTAATCAGGCTTGCATTGAAGGGAAGGTACCTGGTGATTGGCAAAGAGCCCGTGTGGTACATATTTTCAAAAACAAGAACATCAAGAACGATTGCAGCTCTTATAGGTGCATTTCCTTCATTAGCGACGATGGAAACATTTTCGCACGGGTCCTAGAGCAACGAGATCGAACTTTTGTAGAGCCGCTGCTCAGTAATTCACAATCAGTCTTTCGGAAAAGCAGAGAATATACGGATGCGATATTTACGCTCTGACAGTTGAGTGAAAAAAACCATACAATACAATAATAACTACGCGTGGCCTTCATGGATCAAGACGACTCAAAATGCAATTGACCGAGTAAACCGATGTAGGCTATGGGGGGTAATGGAGGAATATGTTGTGGAGGGTCAACTAATGGATGGCATTCGTGTATTGTACGTAAACAGTGAAGGTTTAGTACGAACAAATGCAGGTATGACAAACTGGTTTCCAGTGCTGAGGGGTGTACGACAGGGGTGTGTTCTTTCTCTACTTTTGTTCATAATTCACATGTATAAAACTACACAGTTGGTTAATCCTCATGAAAAGTCCCTCAATGAGCTCGTGTTTGCTGGTGATCAGGTCATCTTTTACCAAAATAGAGAAAACCTACAAAAACACCAGAATGAACTCAATGAACTCAATGAACTCGTGTTTGCTGGTGATCAGGTCATCTTTTACCAAAATAGAGAAAACCTACAAAAACACCAGAAATATCTCAATTTCGCTTGTAACGAATATGACATGAAGATCAACACAGGCAAGACAGAGACTATGTTGATTTCAGGTGAACAATTGCAGAGAGGTTTCCGAGTCGATGACATTGGCACTAAGCAAGTACGGGAGTTAAAATAGCTCGGTAGTGTGTTCATTGATGACGGCAGAGTGCACAGAGAGATTGCACATAGAATTCAGATAGCGAACAGTGTCTGCTATCAAACAGCACCGATTTTGAAACACCTTAGAGTGCTTCTTTCAACTAAGAAGCTTATAAATACACTATTTATTCTTACATTGTGTTACCGATGTCAATCTTGGTAATTACTAGCAATCTTTAAGAGTAAGATCCAGAGCTGTGAAATACGATGTGTGAGTACTGCAGCCGGAAAGACTAGCCGTGACCGAATCCGCAACATCACGCTGGGGCAGACAATAGGGACAAACCCAGTTAGTGCCTACATTGACTAAACAAATCAAGTGATTTGGTCATTTAGTCAGAATGCATTTTGACCAGCCTGCTTCAAGAGCATATCATTTGCAGATCTCCAGTCCACGAACAAGAGCCAGACCACTACGTCGATGGATCGAGGGTGTTTCTAACACTCTCAGAAAGTTACACCTAACGACAGAACAAGCCTACCACTTGGCAATAACAAGAAATCTACACATCACACCTATCTATGACGCCGTCGCCGTATAGCAAGAACCGTAGCACAAAAGAAGAAGATGAAGAAGAAGAAGAAAAAGAAGAGAAGTGTGTCAAAAGCCATTAACGCGAACACATTGGAGCTGCATTCCGTAGCACTAATTTATAATCCATTAGTGCGATTGCTTCGGTAGTATTTGGTTTGGCTTGGCTTGACTTCGTTCGTTCGCAATCTCCCACTACCAAACCCTGAAAGGGCTTAAGTAGCAAAATGTAGTCCAGAGAACGGAATTGCGTAGTGTCGTAGTTTACAGCTTGACTGCGATATTTGCACCTTTCGGTCCAACACATCCGACTTCAGCAAGGTATTTGGTTTGATGCTGTCAATTCACCTTCACAAATAATCAATATACCTATTCCTGTTAGTTAAATACGGCATGTAGCCCATTCTTTACATCTGCAATAGTTGTAACACAGAATAAGCCGACTGAAGATAGGACACCATTTCCATGTAAAGACCTACAGCGAACAAGTAGATGTTTTTTGTAGGATGGGAAGTTACTTGGCAGTGTGCTAATCCTCTCATCGTGTACAATTTCAATATTTATCGCCCGCAGAACAGATAACTTAACCAAACTAACGTTACTACTACCCTTGTTATACGCTATAGCTTAATAGTCGCCAAAACAGTCAGGATCACGTGCTCGTACGGCAGCCCATGATGAATCAATGCAACCGACCAATTTTCAACGCATCACGACAATGGTCGACCATTATAGCAGACGACTGATTGTGCGCATTATAAGAGCATGATTGTCTGCCGTAGACCACTCGTCTGGAGCTATAAAGATTAACATGGATTGTGTCAACTGGGATGATTTCTTATCATCCCAGATAGCCGTGTCTACTTTATGTGTCATTGTTTTGGTGTCTTATGTGGTCTGCAAAATACGTTGCTGCCTTGTAATTTTGAGCAGAAGTATATGCATATTATGTGATTACAGTGCTGGAGTTGGTGGTAAAATGTCGTACTAGGTGGATAGATACACAGACAGACAGAGACAACCAGCTGGACATATAGAGTAATGGACTGATAGACAGACAGACATATAGACTAAATGAACGACAAATATGTAGATTAATAGATTGATATAATGATAGAGAGACAGTTCGACAGATCGACAGATGGATAGATGGATAGATAAATAAATGGACGGATGGATGGATTGTAACAGTTCCCGCCGGAGCAAGGGGAGTTTAGGACAGGCGTGAGGTAGTTTTGGATGCTTGAACATGTTAAAGCTTAAAGCTACCTAAATGCGTGTCAAGGTCACTCACCGTCTCAACAAAGGAAAACAGAGTTGGGGTAAGGAATGTGAACAGGTGGAAACTGGCCGCTGGCCTGCCGATTTTGGTGGGGGGGGGGGGGGAGATTGATTGACAGACGAAATTGGCAGCGGGACTTGCTGCTAGAGAATGAGTGACAGGTGTGCAAAGTGTTTCGTTCCAATGGGACTGAAGATGGCCATCACCTGAGATCGATTGGTCAAGCTCTGGCCTTGCTTGAGACAAAGTTTAGCTCGAGAGGCTGGAGGAGAGATGGAGAGAGAGAGAGAGAGAGAGAGAGAGAGAGAGAGACTGAATGTAGATAGTTTTTTTAACTCACCGACTTAGATAGAGGAGCGGTTGATAGACTGTTGGACGAATGTTTAGTGATAGAACATGATCGCTCAAAAAGGTGTGTGAGTTTTGCATTAATAGATAATCTGAACATTGTAAACGAGTTATGGCTAGATCGCCGCCTGAGGGGATTTGAGTGAGGAAGAGTATTTGATAAGGTGTGTTTTGGACGCAGTTAATGTGTGTGTGATGTAATTGCAAGGCAATAGAACTGGGCTTTAGATAGTTGGGAATTCCATCAAGAGCTAATGCTTACAATTCCCGTTTTAGTAATATGTATATCAACATATATATAATAATAGAATGCTTAGTTAAGATGATATGTATTGTATTGTGTTTGTAATCTCTCTACTCATTATATGATATGAGTATGATATAATAAATATGCCACCTGCTGTGTGATATGTCATTTACTGAGTATGGTCATGAATGATGTGGAGGAGTGTGAGAATGTACTGAATTAGAATAACGGCCAGGGCAAACAGTTGGTCTGCTACAGGATCAGTATATTATTCTGACGAGACGTTAGTCGTCCACCCCTCAGGGCATTTAAAAGTGTCTGGGCAATTTCCAGAGCGATTCCATGTCTAAACTGGCAGATGCCTTTTCCTAATCTCCACATCTGTTATCAAGATATGAGTTCCAGTCCGCACTTCATTGAACTAGTATTCCCAGTGTAGCTGTCTGATCTACACAAGATCAATTTTGCTGAAGGACCGTCTATTCGACCATTAGCTGTCTGTCTATCTGTGGCCTTTTGCAGTCTCTCTAAAACAGTGTTTCTCTACCTTTTTCATAACAAATGTTTGTTAACGCCCTTTACTTGTTCGTCATTTCAACAGTCGTACCCAACAAAACATGTTACTTTGAATCACTTTAAGAAAATTTTGATTAATTGGTTTGATAAATAACAAAGTACAAGGTGATATGAACAGTAGTTTGTTTATTATAGAAGTAGTAGTAGCTCCCTTTCAGTCATGATGATGCAAACGGGGTATAGTAACTCTCTACCAAATCTTAAATTGTCAATTCTCTCGCGGCCTTGCCATCTCATTTCTCCGTGCTAAAATAGCTTCCTTTTATTCAGCGCAATATAATTCTTCAGTGTACATCTCTACTTAGATCGGTTTGTAGCTTCGTGTTTCCATGATGTCTGACTCATCTACAGTACCTTCATGTCAGGCTTTCAAACATATGTAAACTTCAGCTGTATAAACATAGTAATAAGCAGTTTACTTTCATGGGGTCGCTGTGGTAGAGAGGTAAGGCTCTCCTAACCTCTGAAAGCGATGAACGGAAACGGTAGGCTTCGAGTCCCACAGGCTTCAAGCAACCCTTGGGCTCAAAGTAGGTAGGACTAGAGTGCCTGCTTCCTGAGTTACCTTCAGCGTCTAAGCACAATTTCATTGCTCAGTGGAATAGAAGTAATTATGTCATTTGGATTTTCTGTTCGTCGTGGTACTAATGACCACTAGTATAGTTCGTCATATTAAATATTCTCCAAGATCATGAGGCTTACGACATGTAATAACTGTTTGTGCTATCATGCAATTATGTGTGCTATCCTGCAATTAGTTGTGCTGTCCAGCAATTACCTGTGCTTTGCTGCAATTATTGTTGCTATACTGTAATTGTGTGTGCTGTCCTGTTTTATGTAGGGTATCCTACAATTATTTGTGCTATCCTGCAATTATTTCTGCTATCCTGCACTTATGTGTGCTATCCTGCAATTACCTGTGCTATGATGCAATTATTTTTACTATCCTGCAATTAGTTGTTCTATCTTGCAGTTATTTGTGTTAGCCTGTAAGATATTATACATTTATCCGTCTGCTTAGAAACGTGTTCAAACATACTTACAACTATGTTTTGACTTGTAAACTTTTGCATTAAGTCCTAGACGTTAGAAACACAGTTTTCAACTAAATCAAAATGCTTCTTTATAAAAATGTTCATTCAATCTCGATAGTATAATTGCTTCTTTATAAAACAAGAAAAAACATATTGACACAAGAACCACATTGTTAATAGTTCATTTGTGGGGCCGACGTGGGCTAGGCAAAAGAAGGTGCAAGACTACCACAACCAGATTCTAGTGTGACCTACGAAGAGTCCAAAAGGCTTATTAGAGCCAGATACATGACCAAATGGGAAACAGAACATACTGGCTACACAAAAAATGATGCCTATTACCAGTTGAACAGAAGAGAGTAGGTCGTGGTCTTCAAACTCCCACAGGCCACAATAGACTGAGGTACCACCTATTCAATAAACTGAAGATAGGTGGCACTGACGAATGCACTTGTGGCACCGGGAAAATGACCGCTGAACATCTGCTGCAAAACTGCCCGACATACGAGGACTAGAGAAAGAACATGTGGCCATCACCAGTGGCAACACTAGACAAGCTCTATGGCAGTGTCGACAGTCTCAGGATGACCGCTGCTTTTTCGAAAAAATACAGGTTGACGTCTGACAGCGCTCGAAGAAGAAGAAGAAGAAAGAAGACGTGGGCTAGTGGTGACAAGGCTCACAACGGTGCTGGATTCGATTCCCATCACAGCATCGGCCGTTACCCCGGGGAAGCAAATCCTTAGAAAATGCAGGAGGAAGCAGACCCTTACATAAAATGCATGCTGAAGCCGGTTGCACTGGGCCGACATGCACAAAATAAAAACCACAGTACAACGCACATCGCCTTGGGGATTAGAGACATTAGGCAAAGGCAAAAAAAACAAAAGAATTCTTCATTTGTTACAAAACCAAATTTTGAAATACCGTAAAATCTGTCGTATATTTCGCACAAATTGATCTCATTTTGTTCCGTTGAAACTGGAGTGTATATTATACGAAAGAGCTAGAAAATGTCATTCTTGATACCGAAAGAAACCTATATTGGAAAATTTGTCACAATTTGAAAATGACAGGTAAATCTGTCATGTGTTTTCTTATGTATCAGACATTTTTGCAAAACGCATTTTGCACTCTTGGACTTCAATCTGTTTTTATATTAAATTTGAATGGGAAATTTGTCATTTTATTATTGATAGCCCTAAAAATGAAATAGAGAAAAAGTTATACTGCAGTAGAAAATCTCTTTGTAGTAATGTATACAGAATCAAACGTCAATCTGGCAGCAGGTCGAATTTTGTTTTCATTTTACAAGTGCAACATTCAATAGTGGCGGGAAAAAGAGTGAGGCCATGCAAATATTGTTGGAGTAAGAAAAATGTGATTAGAAGGTTACCACCAGATCTTCCGAACCTAGAAAAAAATTATTGAAGTGGATAATGGATTGCAGACAAGACATCAGTATTTCATACAAAGAAATCTGACTTACAGCTCTGCAAATGAAAATATCTCGTATAGGCACAACAGCTGTTAAAGCGGCATATAGATGGACAGTTCGTTTTATGAAACCACTTGGTCTTTTAGTTTTTCGAAGAACTACTGTCGCGTAGCAATTACCAAAATTTGTGGGAGAATGAACAGATGTCTTCTGAAGAAGATGAGGATGATATTTATTATGATGAAAGCAATAATGAAATTGACTCAACACCACTAGACGGGCTTTTCTCTAATGAGGGTGATGACAAGAAAGTCCAGATTACCTACAATTTCTTCTTCTTCTTCTTCTTCGTACGCAGTCAGACAGTAACCTTTATTTTTTCGAAAAAAGCGGCGGTCATCCTGAGGCTGTCGACACTGCCATAGAGCTTGTCTTGCTGTTCCACTGGTGATGGCCACATCTGCGCTCTCTGATCCTCGTATGTCGGACAGTTCTGCAGCAGATGTTCAGCGGTCATTTTACCGGTACCGCACGGGCATTCGTCGGTACCACCTATCTTCAATTTGTTGAATAGGTGGTACCTCAGTCTATTGTGGCCAGTGCGAAGTCTGAAGACAACGACCTGTTCTCTTCTGTTCAACTGGTAATAGGCATCGTTTTTGGTGTAACCAGTATGTTCTGTTTCCCATTTGGTCATGTATCTGGCTTTGATAAGCCGTTTTGTCTCTTCGTACGTCATACTAGTATCTGTTTGTGGTAGTCTTGCACCTTCTTTTGCCGTACCTACAATTTAAATGTTGTGCACCTATTTTGTTATTATCCATACTTGCAGCTTTTTAACAAATTTGTAATAAAGTAAAATCTTGAAATATCATTTACACGAATTATTTTTATTAATTTTACCACAATATGTTACATGTATTAGTGTGCACTTTACGCCAGATTTTACGACAATCAAGTGAAAATTATCACTTACTTGTAATATCTTAAATATATAATGAATTTTAATGCAACAAAATCAGTTTGGTCGGAGAATAATATGTGTTGTCATTTGACTCTGCCTGAAACGATGCTCCATTGTTTTGTTTTTTTCCTTCGAGCCGGTACTGATCAAGTACATCCAGATTTATTTTTAAAGTTTGAAAGCCAGTCTTACATCCATGATAAATAATCTCTTCAGACACGACATATTTTCATGCTTACATATTTTACTATTAATCATTGACAATTAAAAGTTAGAAAATATGTTTGTTCATGTCTTAAATAATGGTTTCCGCTTCATAATTAACGTTGTTCAAATACAGTCACTGGCACGATTCCAAATGATTAAAAAGTACTCCAAAATAACTATGATTATCAAAAACTTCTCCAAACGTTTACAAAATGCTCTCTGGAGGAGGTGATAGCGCTACGTGTGAGAAATCCCGCTTTAATGTGATCATGTTCAAAACATTCTCAGTCAGCGATAATAACATTATGCCTCTATAATGTGTACACTGTCGCATGTACGCTTTCTTCGATAGCTTGACTACATATCCTCCCTCCAGTCTGCTTACATTACTTCTCTTTCTAAAATATTACCAAGCGAATTGTATAAGCCCTCGTTGAATATGGCTGTCTGCTTTGATTTCCCTATCGAGATTAGTCGATACAAATATCTCAGGGATGGTCATTAAGAAAATAACATACACTTTATTACTAACAATGTTACAAGATTGTGAATCAGAAATTGTGTGTATTTTATTTTTCGACATAATACCAGTGCCTGGCAGCACACATTATCAACCTATCTACTAGTTTGTAGATACTTTCTAGAATAAAAAGTATTTTGGTGTGACCTTTACCCAATTTTGCACCACCTCCATTACTTCGGTGTCATCTGCAAACCTCTGACCCTACAAATGTTCGATCAAGGGTCCAAACATATGAAAGTTTGATGACGCCAAATCAGGACTGTACGCTGGATGTTTAAAGACCTCACATTTGAGAACACAAACTGTATCCACTGTACGCTGGACATTTGAAGACCTTACATTTGAGAACACAAACTGTATCAACTGTATGCTAGATGTTTCAAGACCTCACATTTGAGAACACAAACTGTATCTACTGTATGCTGGATGTTTCAAGACCTCACATTTGAGAACACAAATTGAATCCATTGTATGCTAGATGTTTCAAGACCTTCAATTTGAGAACACAAACTGTATCTACTGTATCCTGGATATTTCAAGACCTCACATTTGAGAACACAAACTGTATCTACTGTATGCAGGATGTTTGAAGACCTCACATTTGAGAACACAAACTGCATCCACTGTTTGCTGGATGTTTCAAGACCTTACATGTGAGAACACAAACTGCATCCACTGTATGCTGGATGTTTCCAGACCTCACATTTGAGAACACAAACTGTATCTACTGTATGCTGGATGTTTCAAGACCTCACATTTGAGAACACAAACTGCATCCACTGTATGCTAGATGTTTCAAGAACTCACATTTGAGAACACAAACTGCATCCACTGTATGCTCAGTCGAATATGTTCGGGCGTTGTCGATGAGCAGCATAACTCCTTTTGAAAGAAATCTCTGACGTTTCGATCGTCTCGCTAGCCTCCCCCTGTTCACTAGTATGTCGCTGTATAGAGCACTAGTCCCCATTTCATACTTTTCCTAGCAATGCACTACTTTTTATAACTTTCCCAACGGATGTCTGATGTAAATTTTTCTTAGCCGACATAGATGGCGCTTAACAGGCTGCAGGTCTACTTTGTTCTAGAGTTTGAGTCTATTAAGACGGACACGCACATCGGCTAACCACCCTGCGCGACACTTGTTCTGACGCAACGAAGTAATAATCTGCTCTGTCCTATCCCGCTAAGCAAGAAATCCTTCTCCAAGATGCATCCAGTTTACGCCAGTGCTTGGACCTGCATATGAACATCAGCCCCTGTAGAAGTACAGGTCAATTAAGACTAAAACTAAGATTTAGTCGGAGACAGCGAGAGTTTCCATTGCATCTACTGTCTCTTACTATGTAGTTCTTATTGGTTTAACCATTAATCGTCTCCTGTCACAATTTTATTTAGAAAAACATCTCCTTCACGAGCTTAACGGTTCAAATGCTCCTGACAAATTGTCTGCCGTACTCGCTTGTGATCATACAAGAGCTGTTTTGGGACCCATCTGCTACACTCTTTCTTATAACCAAGATCAACATGGGCAATTGTATAAGCAGTACCTTGACACCTGTTCAAATCTATGGCTGTTTCACTAATAGCGTTTCTTGTCTTTCTGCTGTTTTACTGTGTCAGTTGTCACGCTAGCTGGTCTGCTACGCCGCGGTTCATCAATGACGTTTTGTCTTCTGTTTTGAAATATATATAACCAAATCATACACTCTCCTATGATTTAAACAACTGTCTCCGTACTAAACCTTCATTATTCTGTAAATTTCGTCTCAAATATCGTCTCGTTGTTCTGACACTGTGCTTCTACAGTGGAACGTATATGTTCTACGCTGAACTGCACATGCGCGTACTGCTCGATTCCCACAATATCTACAAGGAATATTGCTAAAGAGCCATTTTCTGACCTGAAAAAAGATTTTCCGCCGTATGCACTTTTACATGAACTTTACATAAAATTGATGATACTTAATGACTTCCCTCGTATATAGGTAATTGGTCATTGACTACACTAGAACAGAATCAAAACGACACCTATGTTACGCCACAATGCCTTTGCCATAAACATGAAACGAACGAAATCAACTAACAAATAACTACAAAAAACACGAGATGATGTAATACGAACTGTTAAAGTTCACAACCAAACCCGAATGTGCCAGTAAAGTGTCAGACACAGTTTGCTAGTTATGAAAAAGAGTGCACCAAACAAAAATAGGTCAAAATGATGACACAGATAAATAGAGAAAAGAAAACATGAATAGTTCATAGAAAAACTAACACAAAAGACAGTAAAAAAAAACAAGGATCACACGTACAAAGATTTGGACAGATTTTGTCCGAGTTTAATCATATTGACCATTTTCTTTTTACCTGTATCGTTGAGCATTACCTTGGTTCTACTCATGTTCAGATATCGATTTTGCTCTTCGCGATTTTGTTTAACAGGTACGATCATTTATTGTAGTCACTCATCGATTTTTGATAGAATAATTGAATCATTATAGTATCTAAGCTATGGTATTTCGTTCCCGCCAATGCAAAAGTGTTGAACAGACATTTTAATTACTGTTTGTGTAAAAGATATTGAATTTATAAGGGAAGCGTTTGAATCCTTACTTTACTCCATTTTGCACTTCAGGCCAGTCTGATGTTTCATCAACTATACTGAACGCTGCTTGATGATCCTAATATAATCTTTCGATTAGGTAATCGATTAGTGTTTAGCATCCTCGCATTCTGCATCTTTGGAGGAGAATACGTCCCGACAGTATGGAACGAGTCAGCACACACGAGAAACGTCGATATAACTGAACCTTACTTAACGTCTGAATACTGGTTTAGAAGACTCTACAGAGTCTGTATGCTGGTTAGAAGACTGTACAGGTCCACGTTTATCAGCTCGCTTGTGATGTGAGGAAATCTTCGACAACCCGCCACTTAGCTGCCTTTTTAGGACGCACAAAAGAGTAAGCCTACACATAGTGGGCATTCAACAACAATTATTAACACTTACACAGTTACACTTTCTTGCATACATACCTCTTAAGGTTCTGATTGGATGTGACAAACAAAGATATGCATGCGTTTACCACGCATAAATTTTTGTCAAGTATTAACGGATCGCGACCTCTTATTAGCTATTTTTTTTTAAATTTTATTGTAAGCTCGTTTGGATTCAATAACTGTTACATCTAGACACAGCTACACACAGTAGACACGACTATCAATGGGAGGCTGATGAATCGACACGACTGTCAATAGGAGTCTGATGAATCGACACGACTGTCAATGGGAGGCTGATGAATCGACACGACTGTCAATGGGAGGCTGATGAATCGACACGACTGTCAATGGGAGGCTGATGAATCGACACGACTGTCAATGGGAGTCTGATGAAGTCAGAACAAAATGTATGTACCGCCGTTGAAGCTAGGTAGTTCAAGTTCTGTCATGGGCACATTCAGCAATGAAACGTAATAATGACTCATTTAGACGTCCACACACAATAACGTCGGTTCTATGAGCAAGTTTCCATTATCTTCTATTTCAGAATAAGTGTTATGGGGCATTTAGATTTTATGTTGACGAGAATTATTCCGTTTTTGAATTATCACAATCAAATGAACAACATAGTGCAAGTTAATCAAGCAGTGGATGGTAACATGTGTTTCATGGCAATCTAGCTATCAAATGTAGATATGAAAACAAGTATAATGTACATACTTTGGAAACATTTGTTGCATAATGATTTGCTGGTTCTATGAAGAAATGCAAGTGGTCTGTGAGTGCACGAGGGATGCTCAAGTATGTGACAGGGGAAACAAGCTGCTTTTGTGTTCAACAAGGAAAGCATTAAAGTTGTGGAAGATACGATCATTATTTTTTGTAATATCCTTTTTCCTGAATTCTGCTACTACTTGCAGTTTCAAATTAAACGTACATGAATCATAAGCACTGATGAATTTCAAATTAGCAGTGTGGGATGAAGCTTCAATGACTCGTGTACACACTTTTTTGTAGACATACTTCTTAAGGTTCTGATGGGATGTGACAAACAAAGAGATATATTCGCTTACTGGGTATCACTTTTTGTCAAGTATTAACTGGCATAACCAGAGGATCACGACCTCTATTAGTTGTTAGCTGTTTGCAAAACACCAACTATGGATCAAATTATATGGAATAAAATTGTTCCGATATTCTAAGCATGTGAAAATGATGATTAGAAGCGCATATAAGGACAACTGTTTTCTAACAAGTAAAACTATGTATTTCTATTAGATATGACAAATTCCATCCATTCCGTAATTCATTTTGTGAATGTAATGTCAGACCCCAAAAATAATCTCACCTAATGCACAATGTTACTTGCAGTTGTTTAAGGCTTTTATGAATGACTCTGAAAACTGCTACAAACTAAAACAATGACTGCAGGGCGCATGTTGAACTAATTCCCGATTGCCGAAACAGTTTAAATGACATGACCATTCGATAATCTGACATTCCAAACATAGCTTTTAACAAACACTTCTTGGTGTGGTATTTAGTGTTAGCTGAAAGGTGCAATGATAATTCCACAAATAAGGCCAAGCCGCCGTTCATCGTAGACTATGATGGCATTATGAATTTTGCTTTCGCAATGTTTAGTTAACTGCGCTACTTTTTATCCTCACTTTTTCGTCACCTGCCATCCAACTTCAGTGGCAAGTCAAGGACAAGACTACTAGGGGGACTACGAGACGTAGGGGACTCCGCATCAAGCACCCATGAAAAAGATGGCGGAGTCCGGAGTTGAACCCACAAAATAATATATATTTTAAAACTGTTGATCTTGAAAAGAAACAAACAATTTAAATATTACATGAAGCCAGTAATTATGTTGTTCTGGTAAGTTGAATTTACAAGGTAGTGACGCTGCTATGTTCATTATACCAAGACATATGGACGACAATCAGAATGACAGAAGAGCTAGACATAAGGAAACAGACAATTGTCAAATGTCAGTAAAAATGATTATTTAAATCCTAGTTCCAGCAGCAACATTTTTGTGTGTGTTATTTTAAAATACAACCTATTACTTGCCAAGAAAGAAATAGATAGAACAGATCCAAATTGATACAGGCCTATCAGTCTACTGAGCTGTGTAGGTAAACTGATGGAGCGTATGATAAACGCCAGACTGATGTGGCACCAGGAAGCAAAACACATATTAATTCCACAGCAAGCAGAATTTAGACAACACAGATCCACTGAGGACCAAATCACTCTCATAGCGCAGGAAATAGAGAATGCTTACCAAGAGAAAAAGCATACAGTAGAGGTTTTTGGGTGCATCTAGAGAAGGCATTTGACAAGGTGTGGAAAGAGGGACTTAAAATCAAGCTACAAAGAAATGAAGTATCTGGAAAAATGTACAGAGGGATCAGCAATTACCTCGAAAACAGAACAGCCAGAGTTCAAGTACAAGGATAGGTGAGCAAAAAGATGACACTGCAGCAAGGAGTACCCCAAGAGGGAGTACTGTCACCCACACTTTTTCTGGTGTATATAAACAACATAATTGAGAATATATCAAGAAGAGTCTCCAGCTCCATGTTTTCAGACGATCTGGCTTTGTGGACCTCTGCAGAAAATCTCACCGTAGCAAACAATCGGATGCAGCAGGCCCTAACATCGCTGGAGGAGTGGGCGAAATCATGGCTGGTCAAAATAAATGAAGAAAAAACAACATGTACGATATTCTCCCTTTTAAATAAACCACAGAACATCAAAATAAGTCTCAATGGCAAATATCTGCGAATAAACTACAACCCAAACTACTTGGGCATCACATTTGGTCGGCGCATGACATGGAAAAGTCAGATCGAGAGAATCCGAATGAGAGCAAGACAGAATGGCAATCATGAGGAAACTTGCTGGCACAAGATGGGGAGCAGACGAAAGAATACTGAAGAAACGGTACACTGGAAGAGTGAGACCAGTTCTCGAGTGTGGCATTGCGGCATGTCAACAGCAGCAAAGGCGAACTTTGGTAAAATCAGCAAACTTCAAAACCAAGCCGTGAGAGTTACAACAGGAGGCATGAGGTCAACGCCAATTGTAGAACTTGAAAAGATTAAAAAACTGCAATCCATGACCGATAGAAGAGACAGCAGAGCCCAACAACAAGCAGAGAAACTTAGAAGACTGACAGACCATCCAATGCATCAGAGACTAAATAGATTTGGAAAAGAGGGACTAACGAGGAGAAACTTTGAAGAAATAGCCAAAGCAAACTTGAGCGAAGAACCTATGAACACCATAACAACACCAAAGCCCAACCCTACTGTACGCAAACCCACCTGGAAGCAGCATATCGTTCCAGAGGTGGTAAAAAATATACCAGCTATTATAAACAATAACAGCCAGACTGAAAAAGAAAGAAGAGACATAACCCTGAGGTACATAGCGAAAATTTACCCAAGCATGGACTGGACCCATGCATACAACGACGGTTCTGTAACAAACACAACACAGAATGGAGGGGCAGGGGTATTCCTGAGCCTAACAAACGGTAGAAAAATAACACTGTCAATGGCAAATGGAAAATTCTAAAGCAAATTCAGAGCGGAGGCAGAGGCACTGTAGGCTGCAGTAGAAGCAATGCTGACAGGCGAAAGCAATGAAAGCCAGATAGTCCTGTTTACAGATGCCCTGTCCGTGGTTACAGCACTAAAAATCCAGAAAAATACAGAACTTAATGATTTAAGAGCGGTACTCTGTCAACTATGCCAGCAGTCCGCACCAAAAAGAGTAGTGGTACAGTGGGTTCCATCCCACTGTAACATTCAAGGCAAAGAGGAGGCAGACAGACTGGCAAAAAAAAAGGTGCAAGACTACCACAACCAGATTCTAGTGTGATCTACGAAGAGTCCAAAAGGCGTATTAGGGCCAGATACAAGGCCTAATGGGAAACAGAACATACTGGCCACACAAAAAATGATGCCTTTTACTAGTTGAACAGAAAAGAGCAGGTCGTGGTCTTCAGACTCCGCACAGGCCACAACAGACTGAGGTACCATCTATTCAATAAACTAAAGATAGGAGGTAATGGCGAATGCACCTGTGGTACAGGAAAGATTACCGCTGAACATCTGCTGTAAAATTGCCCAACATACGAGGACCAGAGAAAGCACATGTGGACATCACCAGTGCCAACACTATACAAGCTCTATGGCAGTGTCGACAGCCTCAGGATGACAGCTGCTTTCTTCGAACAAATTCAAGTTGACGTCTGACAGCGTACGAAGAAGAAGAAGAAGAAGAAGAAGACTTGCCAATCCTTACAAAAACGGGGGCCGCAAACCGGATCACGTGGTCGACACAGCCACAAAAAATGGGCACCAGAAATTTCTGTTAAGTAAGCCGACCACATCATCCACTTTGGGTTACAAAATAATCTGGGCCTAACATCCTATTTCCTATGCACCGCGTGACGTGCCGTTATCTTTACTGTACTTTTACCTGATAATAATGTGGTCTGGTGAGCTCATATCTAGAGACTAGAGACATTCTTCTTCTTCTTCTTCATCGTACGCAGTCAGACAGTAACCATTATTTTTTCGAGACATTCGAAATTATTATTCTACCGATATTATTGTTGCCCATCAGATTGCTGATAGAGAAATACTTTGAATACAATTATCATTTATGATATTTAATTGTGACCAGTTCTTTTTTTTTTTTAATGTCAAACACATGTTTATTATGCATCATTTGATGATCTCATATTTACACAATGTTACGGTTTATGTGCAGGCAGTCTAACATCATTGAATGTGTATAACAGTATGGTGTGTACAAGTGATAAACGATTAGTACAATCGTATTGCAGGGAAGAGATCAAGTTCGTCATTTTGGTAGCAGTACGCTTAAGCTAATCCAGCAGTAATAAATGCTCACTTGACTGACCTGAGGTAATTCAATCAAGGCAACAAAAAAAAGCATGAACTACGCTACTTGCTAAAACTGACGAACACGTACAATGAAGTCTCAAACAATTCATTCTGTCAATAAGTGTCATTGGATCGTTGCTGTGTTTCGCAGAAAGAATTATCGATCAAGGACGACCACTATTCATATGCTCTATTGACTACCAGAAAGCCTATAAGTGATTCCCCTGGTGCAAACTTGTTCCAGATGTTGCAACAAATACGTAATGAAAGATAACTCATTAAGTTAATCCAGAACCTGTATGAAAATCAAGAGGCAATTATTTCAATCGCAGAAAGTCTCTCGGATTCAGTTTCCATAAGACAGGGCTGCTTGCTTTCAACGAGTCACTACAAAGCATATTCTGAAATTATGATGGACAAGGAGTTCTAATAGGGATTCAAAGTTAACGGCATGAGAGTTAATGCCATTAGATTTGCCAATGATCAAGCGATAGTCTGATGATCAGTAGCAAATGCTGCTTGGAAAAAATAATAGCACAGGCAACGATTGTGGAATGAAGATAAACCCATCGAAGACAAAGATTTTGGTAATATATAAGCAACACAGGCAAATAAATATTATCATCATTGAAGAAAACATCGAACAAGTATATACGTTTACACATTTGTGGCAAACCATAACACAAGATGCTCGCAATTGGACATAAATTAATACAAGGATTGCAGTGGCAAAATAGAGCTTCAGAGAAAAACAGACATTACAACGATTCTCAGGACTGATCAACCGGATGATGATGATGAATCAGTTTCAACCATAGGAATTCCGTTTTATAACGCAACTTGCTGAAATATAACATTGTTATTCTGTGGTTGACTGTAAATCGTGATTTGTAACATACACGAGCTAATATGTTTGACATGCTAAAGCCCCTAATTAGAGTACTCCTAGGGCACTCGTTTTTCAAGGCAAATGTACTAGATTGAACTCTGGTTATCAGTACGCTTCAGTCGACTCAGCTGCAAATGTGTACCTGGTTTACTATTGTGGAATGAAAAACAGCATGAAAGGGATTATCAACACCCCTAACAAACAAGATGTTTCCTTGCAGAATGTGGTCTCTTACACAACATCGGAACAGCTGTATATGCTGTAGGACTACCTTGACCTTCGCTAACAGGCTACATATATACAATCGTTGTAGAAACGGGTATGTCAAGAAGAACTATTTAAATTTGAAAATACCACAAAAAGTGTTCCTGTATTTAGTGCTCATAGTAAAATAGATGAATATGTTAATGCTGGAATTAATAGACTCTGCAATGAAAGAAATCGAAATTATTGCTAGAAATGAATTCTTATAGACGCCATCATAAGTGAACTGAGGCTCTACACATCCGCCAATAAACACACAAACGGCCGGGATAAAACATGAGATGAACATAGTGGATATGAGTACCACCATTTTGGAGACCTTCATGTCCCGAGAAGACATATTTGTTTCGTTACTGGAACCCCGAATGGAGTGGTTGTTCACTGAGGAGCTTGCGTTTCTCCAGGCGGCTTGTTGGTTTAGCTTCACGACAAGGATGACGGTGCATATCACGACTAATATGAAAGATGACATGGACAAGAAGATGCCGTTGATTGAATACGAGATCTGATCAACAATTTTCTTTCTATTGTAGTCAAGATTAAAAATAAGACCGATTGCAGTTGTGTTTCGCTCTGGGTAAAATTTCCATCCAAGTCCCAGTGCAAAATAAGCTGAAGCAGAAAAGCCTAACGTTACCACATAAATAGTCATCATTGAAATGATGTGCCTTCTGCGAGTGAAAATATTTCTTACTTTAAGAGGTAGAATAACACACATACATCTCTCAAAACTGATAAACACAGTTATCCACCCAGTCGTTCTGGTAAATATTACATGGGGCCACATTCCACTTATCAACTGTACCTCGTATGATATCATAAAAACGGCAGCTTCTCTGAAAGCGGGGGTGTAGCACAGGTTGGTCCACATGATCGTCAACAGCGAGCACAGGTCTGATATGGTCAAGGCCAAGAGAGAAATATTTGTCGAGTCGGAAAAACCTTGCTTGACAAATATGGTCGTGTTGACAATGTTGCTAATTGTTCCGAAGAGGGAGATGATCTGACAAATTATGCCCATGTTGATGGACATGATAAAGAAAAAGAGCTCATCGCTGAAGAAGTCTGTCTTCTGTGCATGTGTATTGTCTGTGAAGTCAACTGTGCTAAGTTCAGCGGAAAATGTTATCACTTGTGTCGTCAGCGGTGAGTATGGAATTGAAGCAGTAAATGGAAGTAGCTGGTAATTCTGAGTAATATACTTTTCCATTCCGAAATGTTGAATTAAAGATGACTCACAAATAAAGCTTGAAGCAGATCCTTCGTTATGTTATAGGTATCTATAGAAATATCTGACTGCTTTCTTTATCCAGCGATCAATCCTTTTAAAGATGGCGAATACATATTGTTCACCATCATAAAATATCGTGCTCGGATATCGCTTTTATGTTAATACTAAGTTCCGTAAAAACAGCCATATCGAATGTGATATGAAGTGTCAGCATTCCGTTTATGTACACTTCCAAACAATTTGATAATTAGGTCGGATGCACATACACAAGGGGATGAATGAAAAAACGGATATATTATTTCCTGCTGCCATTATGGTCTTGTGGGAGGTTGCTGCACGTCATTATAAACATGTCAGTCACCGATGGCGTATTCAGCAAGATGAAGAAAGAAGATTACTAATGTTTTCCAAATAATTGCTTTTTTTCTAAGGTTTAGTTTTTGTTTGTCCGCTCACGTACATCAATTACTCACATACCTAAACATGGCTTGTATGGTTTTACTTTGTTACACAATTATTGGCAATCATATTTGGTGAGATTCGATTTTTTTTTCAAAGCATGCAAAGAGAATTACGTGCGTCTAATAGGATGTGCAATTTATCTGCAATTTGAGCTTGGGAAATCTGATATATTCACTATCTTTAATTGCAACATCAGATCTGAAAAGCAGTCTTACTTGTAGGAACTGAATAACAATGATCAGTGTCAAACGCACCTTATGTCACTGTGAATTTACAATTACAAATAATAAAAAGAAATGAGACTTTAGAGACGAATTATTTTATTAAAAAATAAGATTACTTTTTGTATAAACGTTTCCTAAATAAATTCTCCTACAAAAAAAGAAACCTTGGCAGATCTATAGGGGGCTAATTTTGTTTCACGTATTGTATGGGTAGTCAATAACCCTTGAATGTTGATATAAATAGTGCACAGTAAATATATTTTTTTTTATTTATGACTAGTATCTGAAACACTTGCATACAGTCCACGAGTCGCGACACGAGCACAAAAAGGTAACAGATTATCTGGTACTCAATGCAGAATTCGCTTTCGCCACTTTTAAATAGAGAAATGCAGATACAAATATATACAGTAGTACAATGTATTTATGTTGATAAGTTGACCATTTTTTCCTTTTATGTTGATTTGTTAGTTCAGTATTGTTGTACCTGACGAAGGCCTATTGGTCATAACGTAGGTTTTGTTTGTGTTCTCGTCTCGGTGAGGTATCTTACCATACTAATATTTAATTGTGATTAAACTCAACCTTAATCAACTTTTACAATTTGTGTTCATGTTTTTTTCCCATACAGTTCAAATATAAAAAGTAAAGAGAAAAAGTACATTCTTAAAGATTATATGTTGGCAATACATAATTCAATCTTTCTTTAGCTTGCACGTGCTTGACTGCGTTATTTGCACCTTTCGGTCCGACACATCCGTCTTCTGCAGTATTGCACCTCTAACTTATTTGCTGTGGACGTTTCAATTTGGTCCTAAAAGTATGAGATTAAAGCTAAATAATGTGCTCTGTTTTAATTTGGCTTTTCACAAAACCATTACAGACATGCACGTTCATTAAAATGTCGTGTTCATTCAAAAGTAGACAATCATATTCATGTTACAATGTATGGTCTCTATTGTAGACGCCATTGATATTACCACGAAGAATATATTTCTATAAGCCCTATTATAACTAAACTGTGGTTCTATGTATGTAGCTATGAAGATATCAACACTAGGGGTACAACACGTCATGAAGATGACAGGAATAAAAGCTATCATCTTAGCTACATTCTGGTCCTTTGTTCTTTTTTTTTATTTTTTTATTTTTTTTTTGATAAATGTGTTTCAGTCTGAACCGTGCTTAATTTATTTGGACAAATATAAATCTGGATATATCAACATTATATACAGGTTCAAGCTGACATCTAGGTGAATTAAAACATTGACACCAAAATGTAAAACGTTACAGTTATAAACATTCCATTGACTACATAGTCAAAGATATATGTAATTTGAATTATCGAAGATATTTATTAGATATATTATGCCACTGAACAACTTTGAGTGTCTTTCTGAGTGGAATGTCCGATACCGCGTTCCACAAAGACGTAAGGGAGTGAAGAACAAATTATTTTTACAACACAGATAATCACAATTGTAGCGTTGTGCCCACTTATGAAGATTGTTTTAATCTGCAAGTGACGAGTAACTATAAATGATCCTCTCGATGCTGATAAACGTAGAAATTCACTCTGTTATTGGGGTGAAAATAACCTGCATCCAACATCATGTGGTTCTCGTAAACTTTATAAAGATGAATCGAATGTCTGAAGTGCAACAACAGTTGTTAATATTAGAAACAACTGACAGAACAAACACAGAGTTTATGCTAACATGATAATGTATTCGTTGCTCGTAAACACTTGTTTGATTATGATCCCAGCAATGTTGCTTATATTGCTTACAAAACCGAAGACACAGCCGATCTTGCAGATGTTACCCAAGCTGGAAGACATAACAAGTACAATTCATTGTTAATTATTCGAGCTCTATGTTTAAGTATGTCTACTATAACTGTACGTGCATTTTAACACGATTATGTGCAGACAATTGCAACAAACAAAAAGCCGATAAACATAAGACGTAAAGAAACAAAACCAAACTATTTTAATTAAATACTACTTACTGGATATGTAGACGATATATATCAACTGGTGAAAGGAAGTTGACAGGAAAAACACGTAAGACGCGAAAGGAGCACATAGTAATGTATTACTCAACCAGAAAATAAGCAAATATAAATTTGGAAAAAGATCATGCTGATAAAACAAAACAGAAATTTTCTAATAAATAATGATATTTACAAAACATGATCCTTTGCATAACATTAGAACATTTGACACATTTTGATGCATGTATTTCGTGTACCTTGTGAATACATTTATCTCAATACGTACAAATATGTAATGTTACTCCCATAGCATATACTGCTACGGTTCTGAAAGAGACTTCATTGTATTATGTTTCTACGAGTTCATTTGATAGTTTAGTTCGACATTCTTTCCTCGGGTCTGCAATATCAATAGTATGTCCCTTCTCGTTCACAAAACGGTATTCGTCAACAAAGTAAATTAAATTTATTTGCAAAAGCAAGGACGTTACAAAGAAGCGAGGTACAGATTGTATGTTATATGTACAGTGCTATAATTTACACTTATGTGGCAAACGTTTGAAACTTCAGATCTTCTCGATGGGTGACCTAGAATACCATCATCGTTCATATTTAGTGCCCTTGAGTTGGTTACCAGCTTTTTCCTTCTGGTTTTTCTTGAAACATGGTCCACAGCCCATGTTCTCAGTCAAAGTATGTATTGAATTGTCTATATGCTCAGCTCATGAGAATTCCAGTTGTTTTGGATTAATTATACAGTGTTCTTCGCCATGTCCTGTTTTGCCTTCACACTCTTCCCATTCCTGTGGTTACCAATCCAGCACTTGTGTGGACAAATGGTTGATTTTTGTTATTGTTTGGCTTTATTCATCTATATCCTCTTTCTCTCTCCAACCTGTAAAAATGTATTGGTTGTAGTGATCTTCGCTGTGGACCGTAGTTAAAGTTCCATGTTACATTTGCTCATTGGAGCATAAATTCGAAAGGGTATATATCATTCAGGATATGTACACAAAGACTTGACAGCATCAATCCCTATCACAATACCTACACAAATCTAAAGAAGTAAATTGTACATATTATAGAAGAATCAGTCTAATGAGTCGCGTGACCAAGTCACTTCTCAAGATTATACAGGAACAAATTAGTTTAAAATATACAATGAAGTAAAGGAAGAGTTATTTGGGATTGAAAATAATAATGGCACTAAGAAAGTAATACCTTGTATAAGAATGTTGGCATGAAGTATACAGACGTACAAAAGAGTAACTTTATGTAGTAAAGCATTTAAAAAACTAATTTAGTGCTTCCAAGAAATTTATTTAGAAGGAAATGATGTTAGATCACACCGTACCTATATTGCGAACAGGTAACGTCAACAAGTTCTGGAAAGAATTATTAACTATATACTGATATGAAAATAAAGGTGCAAGACAGTGGCGTGTGTTGACCCCTTATAGGTTTAACCTCTACACAAAGATAATTTTCATACAGATAGTAGGGATCCCAGGGTTAAATATCGATGGAAGAATAATTAACAATCTAAGATATGGTGATAACAGGGTATTGTTATTGTTGACTGAAAGGGAACACGATCTGCATAAACTGGTGAAAACCGTCAGCAATAGAAACAAAGAATATGAATTGAACATGATCATTAGGTCAACAGAAACTATAATAATTAACAAAACATACGTGAAGTCCACAGCAAATAATATGATCAAAAGGGAGATACCGTAATACGTAAACAGCAGCTACTTGTACCGAGATGCGATAACAACAAGTGATGGTAGGTGTGAAAGTGGAGTGAAGCAGAGTATCTGATTTGTGAAAACTACATATAACAACATGAGAAATATATGGACATACCGAGTGAAGATGTGCAAACTTTGTTCGTGTTTCTTTTAGACTGTCAATCCATCTTGCTCTTTGTTTTCGTTCAACTCTTGCGCATTGTTTGTTATAAGTTCGTTGACTGGTAGATTATATAGACAGTTTTCTTACATGACCAGACCATTTGATTATATGTAAGAAAAGATTATATTGACTACACATTTAACATGAGTAATCGTCTGCACCAATATTTTAAATGGCACTACTGTGTTTATTTAACTTTTTCCTGCACTCATTTTCTTTTGTAATATGTAGAAAGTTTCATTTGGCATTTCAAGCTCACGATGAATGTAGTATCTTGAAATCGTGTTTTCGTTCTTCTTCGCTTGCTTTCAAACATCACCTTGAATGTATCTGACGATAATGAAAGTAGTGACAAGCCTGTGGCTACTGGTATCATATAGGTAGTCCAGGAATGGTTTTAATGAATGGTCAAATCTGTTTTCTCTGCTTCTTATGTGGTGGACACCCAGTAGACGCTCAACGGTTGTTTTAGCATTAACGCAGACACATTCAAATGTATTTCATATAAACAGTTTCTTGATAGTTTGATATCTCAATCTGTTCTTCGCGTGTTTCTCAGTCCACCTTTCTTCCTCTTCCACTATGGATTCAATCTCAGGACCTGCCTGGCCATGTTTGATGGTGATTTCCGAAGGGCGTGTCCTATCCAACCCAATTTCCTACGATTGATGTGCTGCGCTTTTGTTTGTTGTTACCTCCTTTCCCATAAATCTTAATTCCTCACCATTTCTTGCCGGCCTAGACGTAATTTTCTCCGTAGACATATATTGACACACGATTGGAGTTTCGTCTGTATTGCATGTGTCATTCTCCAAGTTTCTGCTCCATTCAGGAGTAATCACTTGACATTGTAATTAAACAATCTTAACTATTGTTATTAGTATTAGTTTTAATTTCCCTGGATTTCCATATTTTATTCAGAAGCGTGAATTTTCTCTTTGTCTCTCCAATTCTAACCCATACATATTCCCTTGTGCCCCCGGAAGTATTAATGGTGCTGCCCAAATAGGTGAAGGTTTTCACCTCTTCCAGAGCAATACGGTCGACCTGAAACTGCAATTGATTTATGCTGTCTGAATATGCTGTGGTATTAAAGACGATTTTCTTCTACGTTTAACATGTGTCTGGTATGTATCAGGGGCTTCATCAGTTTTCCCATACAGCTAACTAAACTTACATTCATGCTTCTTTTGATATTTATTAAGCTATTATCTTTCTTCAGAATGTGTGTTAATATATCCCTATCCAAATCCGGCGCACAGTTCCATTTTTGCAAATACAAGTTAGAACTGCCAGGAACATCTTCTTTCGTCTACTTTGCTCCAAGATGTTTTACAATTTCATTTGTTATTCCCCCTTTCCGGTGATTTTATTTTCCTTACTTATCGGATTACCAGCAACAGTTCATCATTTGTTAAATTAGCCATACTGTTCTCAACTGCTCGAAAAGTTGTGTTGCTATGTGTCGTTGTGTTAATCTATTGTGACTTCAATATGAAGTAGAGTGTTCCATAAGTGAAGTTTCAGCTTGTTTTCCATTTAGCATATTGTCACCCTGGTTGATTGTAAACTGTTTGGTATCCGATAGATACGTCAGATACTAACACGTTCCAAACGTTTGGTTCCTGTGCCTGTACGTTTATTAATTTCGTCTTAATTTACTTTCCAGCTGTTTCGAGTTGTTTAATTTAATGTTATTTTATAATTTGCAATTATTATATTGATAGTGAAATGTAATTCGGTTGACTGCACTCTCTCTCTCTCTCTCTCTCTCTCTCTGCCAATATTTGTGGCATTTGACAATACATCTTCGCGTTTTTATAATTCTTCAATTCATTTGGGTTTGTAATTAATCCTTGCTGCTCTGAAAATGGTCTCAGCTTGCAGAACGAAGTTATTAAGGCGTCCATCCATTGTTGTTATACTCCTGTTTCGCCAGCTTGGGGTCACGGAAACCTTGTCTGTGAGTTTGATAAATCAGTCCCATTCACCTCTTTTGTCATTTTCAAGAAACAGCGGTCATGTGTGTATGGGAAATATATTTTATGTTTATTATCAACTTTATCGGCCTGTGGTTGATACCTGCTAGTTGATCAGCTAGAACATCTCTTGCAATTTTATAACGTATTTCTGTGGAGAAGTTTAGATATTTAGTGGAGGTTGTGTGGCTACTTCTGGAGTAATAACTTCACTTGTCAATTGGCGTTATTATTGTTCGGAAATTTGCATATATTGTTCAAGGCACAGCCAATCATCTCCTCTATTATTTATGTGAATACCTCTATCTTTCTAGATACCTATTGTTCTCTTAACAGTTTGTTTTCAATCCCTTGACTCGAGCTTTGCATTTGTTGACTACGTCTGTTAATAGTTCGACGTGTAGAATAGGGGTTGGGAATTTGATTAACAATCCTAGCGTACCAGATTTTAATAACGTCATGATCAATTTGGCAGACTGGACATATGGATTTGTCTATGGTAGGACCGCATCTTCCAGTTACCCAGCTGTAAATGAGTAAATGGGTACAGGGGTGTTTACAGGCACCCTGGTAGCGACGGAGTTTATGCTCTTTCAGCACTGAAAGGTACTAGAAACATCCAGGTGAACTAATGTCAGTTTTATTTGCAATGTTCTAATATACGAGTACTAGCTCGTCAATTCATCAAAGAATAATACTTATTACCTTTTATGGGACACATAAAGTAAATACTTGCAGTAAACAGTTTTTCATTCAAACTATTTGATTGCTAGCGTTGATAATGTATGTTTCCGCTCAATATATTACTGTTAGAAATGATATACCACAAAACATGCGCCCTAATGTATGTCAATTGCTTCTTTTATAGTGCATTAGCATTTTGATAGAGTCCTGTTTGACGGCGTTAAGTGAGTTATATCATCTTTAAGAAAGACATTTTTTTATCGCATCATTGGTAAGGACTCGGCTGACTTTATTTCTTCTGTGGTTAAGCAAAAACAACAAACCAACAAGTAGAATAAGTTGCAGCTTTTTGTATTACACAAAACATGGATACGATGGAGTACAGTAATTCTACTCTCGGATGATACAAAACAATATGAGCTGCGTTAATCATTAAAGTGAACGTCGATAAACATGAGAGAGATGACGAACAAGGAAAGATATGATAAAAACTAATATTTTAAGACAGAGAGGTGAAAAGTACACCACATAGTTGACTGCAAGTTTTTTGTATAGTATACAATGTCTTTTCTATGTCAGTGCATTTTTGTTGAAGACCTCCGGTTAAAAGTTAAGTCTCTCCTTACACCAAGAAGACATCATTTTATGGTGACTATTTTCTTTAAAACTTGAGGCTGCTTTTCTCTGGTGTACTTCTCTGTTGGACTTGGGTGGAAATTCTACTCAGAGAGAAACTCAACCTTGATTTGGTTAATTTTTAGAATGGATGAACGAAAAAGTAAAATCGCAGTGGCGTGTTCATGCCTGTAGTATGTTTTATGTTAGTGGTTGCCTTTACTGGTCTTCTGGTGGTGAAGCTGAACCAGCAAGCTGCCTGGAAAACCACAAACTCTTTCACCACCAATCAGATGGATCACCGGTGATCAAAGAACAATAGCGCGCTTAATACGAAGGAAATGAAGGTGGCCAAGTTGGTAGTACTAATATCAGTATTATTCATTGTAAACTTTCTTTCAGCAGTTGGTGTCTTCATCCCTGGATACGCAGAGCCACGTATGAGTTTTGGCGAACTTTTCAGTAGCCTATACGTTGTGATTGTGTCAATCTTGTTTAAAACTGAAGCTATCAATACAAGTAATAATATGTTAGTTTATTTTATTACGAGTAACAAGTACAGACAATCTTTTATCAACATATTTGGACTGACATTTTTACAAATGGATTAGCAACGGATTTGAGTAAAGATTTAAATATATTTTATGTGAGGTTCAAACACAATAGGTCTTCAGTAAAATTGCACTGACATAGAAAAGATATTGTATACTATTGTTTACTTGTAGTCATCTGTGTGGTGTACTTTTCACCTCTTTCATGAAATATTGGCTTTTATCATATCTTTTCTTGCTCGTCATCTCTCTCATGTTTATTGACGTTCACTTTAACGATTTCTCCAGCCCATGCAATACCCACGGAGACTGTACTTGTATTGTTTCGTATCATCTGAAAGTAAGAATTACACTCCAGCATCATATCCATGTTGTGGGTAATACAAAAGGCTGCAACTTATTACACTTGTTGGTTTGTTGTTTTTGATTTATCAAAGAGGAAATAAAGTCAGCCGAGTCCTTAGCAATGAAGCATTATAAAAAAAATATAATATCATTCACTTAATGCTGTCAAATATGACTCTATCATAATGCTAATGCGCTATAGAAGAATCAATTGATTTAAATAAGGGCGCATGTTCTTATGGTATATCCTGTTTAACAGTAATATATTGAGCAGAAACATAAATTATTGTCGCAAGCAATGAAGTAGTTTGAATGAAAAGCGCCTGACTGCCTGTTTACTGCAAGTATTTACTTTACGTGTCCCATAAAAGGCAATAAGTATTACTCATTGATGATTTGATGAGCTAGGACTCGTATATTGGAACACTGCTAACAGAACCAACATCATTGCGCCTGGTTGCCTGCATATGTTCTCGGTACCTTTCAGTGCTGAAAGATAATGAACTCTGTCGCTACCAGGGTGCCTATAAACACCCCTGTATCCATTTACCGATTTACAGGTGGGTCCACTGGTAGAAGAAGTCTTACAATAGACAAATCCATATGTCAAAAAAGTGTGTTGAAGACATTAGCGAAGAACTGGACAACAATGTTAAAGAAGGACGTGAGCTAACGCAACATTATGCATTCGTAAACTCACGTCCTTTTTTAAAAGTCGTTGTCCAGTTGTTCACTGTTGTCTTAGACACTCTTTTGTCACCATACACTGCCTGCATTCCGCGATTAATGTCAACTGGTCGACATCCTTCAGCTGTTAGAAACCTTATCACAGCTCGCTGATCAACTATGGAGAAATTCCGAGTCACACCCGCCATGTTCTCAACGGTCTTCTGAGGTAACTTTTGGTCGGAGGATAATGACATTTTTCAAACTTGACGGTTGGTATGAGCTGTTTACACCTAAAGTGACGCCAGCATGCGCATCATACCTATGTTCACTTGTTGCAGTTTGGTCTAGTTTCATTTGAACACGCCTCGTATATTTGTATACGAAGCTACATCATTTCTGTGTTGGTTTCTGACATTTTTGATTTAATAGCTTTCTTGCTTTCTTAATTTTTTTATTTCATAATATTATTTTCTGGCATTTCTGTTTTAAAATCTTTTTTATGTAATAATATAGGACTACCTTAAAGAATTAAAGCGTTTTACATGTCAGCGAACCCGTTACTCAATTTACAGATGGCAACATATTCATAATTCCAGTAATATTGAAATTAATTAATTTCATAAGTATTGACGTGTTATTATTATTGCTCACTTACTAATATTCAGAAAGTATGTAGGAATTAATTATCAAACCACAATTCTTTTTTATCACGTCTTTGTTTACAGTTAATTTGTTTGCATTTTCTACACATCCTTCACTTTGCATTGCAACATTTCGAAATGCAATGCAACGTCTAGAAAAATGTTCAGTTCTCATCTGTATATATCGTCTAAAAAATATTATATTTTAATTGATTGATGTGTTGCAATTGAGAATTACAATGTTGAAACCGAAACCGTGTTTCTAAAATAAAACATTCATTTTATAGTATAATTTATGAAATCAAACGTATAGTTTAAAATGCATTTCTAATAAGAAAACCCCACACATTGAACAACCATTAAAATTATTGCAAGCTAAAAGCGTTCCCACAAATCACATAATTGTCGACGCCATGAAAAACTAACTCGTATCAAATGTTTCTGGCAGACATTACTGCGCCATTAAGGTATTGCGATTTTCGATTCTGTGAATCTAACAACTCAAACAATTTCGTTTAAAATGAGTACAAAAAGATTGTTTTTTTGTTCACGTAGTTTAAATGTATATTTAAAAATATCTGCAGATGAATTAATTTAAAACCAAACATGAGGATTTATTTTGATAGAAATAGTTTAAAAGTAACGAATCTTGTTAATATCAATACACCGTGCAATGCGAGAAATACATGCTGGGCCATTACATGCCATTAATTGTAGATTTGTAACTTTTTTTTTAAAGTAATTTTGTAATATAAAATGAATACCGAAAAGATAATGGGGATATGTACTTTCTTTAGATAGTCTTGTTTAGTTGAAAAGTGCAACGGAAACTAACTACATTTGAAATACACGAAACATATCAAGCTGCAAGGCGAATGAAAGACTTAACACTTGAGCAACGATACGATGGATTATATTCTCGAGGCAGAGCAGGTCACTGCAGCTGCTATGGAAGTCATACGTCAATCTCGCTCTGTAATCTTGAATGACGATACATTCTTTTGTATCATGTCAACGTATTTGGTTAATATACGCCATGTTCTCACTTTGTTTGGAATGATAAGCAATATAATCAACATCGTCGTATTCACTAAACAAGGGTTTACGGACTTCGTCAATATTAGCCTGTTATCACTGGCTGTGTCTGATCTTCTATCCCTGTTGTTTTTAGTCTGGACCAACCTTTGTCACATTCCTGTTTTCCAGAATTCAGTGTATCCTCTTGTGACTAAAGAGATTTATGTGATTATGGGAGGTTGGCCACATCTAGTTTTTCACTCGAACAACAGCGTTGATAACCATGTTTATCAGCATGGAGAGGTGCATGTGTGTTAGTCTTCCGCTGAAAGTCAAAAGTATATTTAAACGAAAAGTGCACATTGTTACTATGGTGACCATATTTGTTGTTACCTTAGGCTGCACTAGCTATGCTTACGTACTCCTCGGAATAGACTGGAAATTCTATCCAGTAAGAAATGTAACCTTGCTGGGGCTTGTATACCGTATAAACCTCATTAACATGAGATTACTTGATAGTATTAGCTACACGCCCATTGGAGTTACCTTGCCAAAAACATGTTTCATATCAGTCGTGATCTTTACCATTGTTCTGGTCATCAAACTCAATCAGCAAGTAGCATGGAAACAATCTATGGTCAAAGAGAATGATCAGAAATCAAATAGAGGATCCTCGAATAATACAAAAGAGCAGAAGACAGCCAAGATGGTAGTGTTTATTTCTACTATATTCATTATTTACTTCCTCCCCGCTACATATGTGGAACCGGAACTTGGCTACGATGGATTATACAAGAATATATTTATCCTAATTATGTACATCTCTTTTGCTGCCGACGCCATGAACTCTAACAGCAATATCTTTGTATATTTCTTTATGAGCACTAAATACAAAAAGACATTTAAAGAAATGCTGAAATGTTTACCTCATTGAAATGTAATAATTGACTTCATTTGTCATTCTGTTTGGAAAATATGACTGCCGATTGTGCTCACTGCTACTTGTTTTCTTGATTTTACTCTTCAGTTCCGTCCTGGACACTCCATCTGTCCTAGCCTTTTCAATCACCGCTCTGTATCCTACTAACTCATCTCTTTTCTTATGTTACAATCTATATTGATGAGCGTTGTTCCTAATGCGTGCTCTACATTTTTCGCTTTTCGAACTAACTTTCAGCTGTATTAGTTGTCGTGTTATTTGCTTTAATTCATGTGTCTGAGTTATACAGTAGATGTTTTCTCTGTGTGTAGAACAGTCAGTTCTTATTTTCCAAGTAATATGTAAAGCGAGTTCCAAACTGGAAAAGCCCATTGAAAAGAAATCTGAATTTATCAATCAAGGTGATGCTATCTTTCACTGATCTTTCATCTTCGTCGATGTTTCTGTTCAAATAATTAATGATGCGCACTTCTTCAATATAGACTATTATATTGTAACGCACCATCAATCTCCATGAAGTTTCATTATTTGTGATGTATTTACATTTTTTTTGTGTTCACATCGATTTTAAATTATGACTCTTCTTTTTTTAATTGTTACTTTGTTAATCATTCCTTGTATGTCTTGCTGATCATGCGATATGGCACATATATGGATTATACACTAAGATCTCCCAGTTTCAAAGAAAACCCAAGTGCCATTATATACCACGTTTACTGTCATCTGCTATTAGTCGCATCACCTATTCTTAAACCACTAGGATGGTTGTTGTAGACATTGTACCTTCATGATGATAGCAGTTAAGACTGTAAATGAGTATTTCAGTATGTATATGTACGAATTAAAATACAATCCAATACAATACTTCTTCTTCTGCGTACACAGTCAGACAGTAACCATTATTTTCTCGAAAAAAGCGGCGGTCATCCTGAGACTCTCGCCACTACCATAGAGCTTGTCTTGCAGTTCCACTGGCAATGGCCACATCTGCTCTCTCTGATCCTCGTATGTCGGGCAGTTCTGCAGCAGATGTTCAGTGGTCATTTTACCAGTACCGCACGGGCATTCGTCGGTACACCCTATCTTCAATTTGTTGAATAGGTGGTACCTCAGTCTGTTGTGGCCAGTGCGAAGTCTGAAGACAACGACCTGCTCTCTTCGGTTCAACTGGTAATAGGCATCGTTTTTGGTGTAACCAGTATGTTCGGTTTCCCATTTGGTCATGTATCTGGTTTTGATAAGCCGTTTTGACTCTTCGTTCGTCATACTAGTATCTGTTTGTGGTAGTCTTGCACCTTCTTTTGCCAGTCTGTCTGCCTCCTCGTTGTCTTGGATGTTGCAGTGTGATGGGACCCACTGTACCACTACCCTTTTTGGTGCGGATTGCTGGCACAGTTTGCAGAGTGCTGCTCTTAGGTCATTAAGCTCAGTGTTTGTCTGGCTTTTTAGCGCTATGATTAATAATGAACGTACGCTGGTATTAGACTCACGGATGACAAGTCAGCTCTCAAACACTCAAATGAAAGAACGCTACGGAAATCGTGTTTTAACTCCGCAGAAACCGCAGATTTCAAATACCTGGTCATTGACAAACAAAAGCCCTCAATAAATTCGTCTGACCAAATAGTGAACGGGTGCTGGAAATAGATCATCTGAAGACAGGTCAGTTTTACCCTACAAATGACAGGGCGTTGCTACGGAAAACCAGCTCAAATCGAGAGGAGCCGCAGACACTTTGGTCCACGTACCAGGCTGATAAGCCAAGGGCGCGAGGCTACCATGTGGGGGATTACGGCCGAACCCTTGTAAGCCGCAATCCCGCCCAAAATCTCAGCACCACTGCAATGGGAGGCTCCAACATGCTCGGGACCTGGGGCTTGCGCCCCAGCCCTATCAGGTAGAGCCACAGTAAGAGGTCCTTGCCGCCCGCCAATCAAAGCGGGCGGACAACTGCTTGATACTCACCCTAAACGGCGATGCGGTGCGAAAACACCAACCAAAGACTTAGTACCTGGTCGGGGTGTCGAAAACAGTAGAGCAGCCACCTCACTGTGAACTGTCAAGACTCAACCACTGACCATGAGAGTTGTCCGCACACCAGGCGAACAACATCTCTGTGACATTACCAGGCTTGTCCCCTGGCTGAATGCACTCCGGCTACGATATCTACCTCTGTACGTTATCAGCCATATAACTATCATGCTGGACGCAGAAGAGATGCAGACCAACGGACATTGCACACCTGCCCCACTGTGTCAACACCCCAGGTGGCGGGGAATGCTAGGCGTACCATCCCTGCATAGAAGCCAAGAAAATAAAGGGAAAAAGAGGTACCCCACTCACATGCAAATGCTACGTTTCTGGCAGGACGTGACGATCCTGGGATACAGACACACTGGACTGCCTCTCTTCCGGGTAAACCAGTCCATCTCATATATCATCACGTATCATCATTGCACCCTATAGACACGAGTAGTGAAGACTCGATAGTCTGGTAAGACAACTTCCATAAGAGAGAAAACTCTGATCGTAAACAACTGCTGCCTTGCAGATAGGCTGGGGACAGCCAAAGGCTAAGGAGGGCATCCCTACAGAAACGCCTGTTGAAATCGGATGCACGGGGCCGCAAGCCTAACAAAACAGTGCAACGTAAATCACAGTATGATGGCAGTACAACCTATTAGAAAAACGTATGGCGCTCATCCTGAGGAGACCCGCCAGGCAGCGATAGCGCCGGGCCTCACGCCTCGAAGGGGCCCACCCTTGACTACTGGTGGTCACCCACCCATGTGTCGTGGAGTCAAGGCACATGGCTATGGGGCAACGTCTATTGGCCAAAACCTCAAGACCCTCAAAATACTACAGTGGAATGCGGAGGGAGTCATTAACAAAAAACTTTCCCTAACACACCACCTGCATGAAGGTAAGATTGACGTGGCATGTATCCAGGAAACGCACCTCAACAATAACCATAAATTCTCAATCAGAGGATACCAAACCTTCCGTCTAGATAGAGAAGGCCACAAAGGAGGGGTCCTGATACTGACCAGAAACAGCATACCGAGTAGCGCGGTACCTGTCAATCACACCGGACAAGCAGAAATTGTAGGAGTTGACATAATGGCTCAAGAGACGAAGCTCCGCATTTTCAATCTGTACGGACCACCAAACAGAGACCTATCGCTCTCGAGTATGGAGGTCAGAGACTCCAACTGCATAGTAGTTGGAGATTTCAACAGCCACTCGGAGAGATGGGGATACTCTGACACAGACAGCAGAGGTGACGAAGTGGAAGATTGGGAGATAGATGCAAATCTCTCCCTAATCAATAGGCCGGAGGATAGCCCTAGCTTCTATTCAAGAACATGGCATACCTCCTCGACTCCAGATTTGGCCTTCTCCACACAGGACATACACTATAAAATAGACCGCCAGGTGCTAAACCAACTGGCAGGTAGCGACCACAGGCCGATCAGGCTAACCATTGACATGGAAGTAGGCCCACAGGAAACAAAACCGCTCCCACGTTGGAATTACAAACGAGCCGACTGGGACAGATTTGCAATCCTGACAGATGGGCTGTGTGAAACCATCAACACACGAAACACCAAAATGAAGCCCATGGTGGAGAGCCTAAGCAAGGCAATAATGCAAGCCGCCACTGAAACCATCCCAAGAGGAGCTATGAAAAACTATAAGCCCTACTGGAATGATGAGTTGCAGAAAGTGGAAGATGCAGTAACAAATGCTAGGAACATGGCAGAACGAGAAAAATCCATGGAGGCAAACATCGCCCTCAAAGCCGCCGCGACGAAGTACAAACACACTCTCAAGCAAACAGCAAGAGAAAGTTGGAAAAATAAAACGGAAAGTCTGAACCTGGACAAAGAAGGGAACAAGCTATGGAAGCTAGTCAGATCCATGAATGACGAAACCCCGTCAAATAAACAAATTACTATCAAGCAGGGCGAGAACTTGATCACAGGTAAGAAAGCCGCAAACGCCTTTGTCGATCACTATGCCAGAGCAAACCACATCGAGGTCCCTGCAGATAAGCATACAGACACTAGCGAAGAGCTAAAGGGACACGAAAACATAAATACGGCTCCTGAAGAGCACATGATGGCCAAACTAACAATGCGCGAAATGGAAGAGGCTATGAGAACACTAAAGAAAAGGAAATCTCCCGGAAAAGACGGGATAACAAACGAAATGCTGATGGGGCTGGGCCAAACAGCGAAGAAGAAACTACTATCAGTCCTGAACCAAAGCTGGAAAAGGGGTATTGTACACCAGGCATGGAAAGATGCAATACTGGTACCAGTACCAAAAACAGGAAAGGACAAAACAGATCCAAATGGATACAGGCCCATAAGCCTACTGAGCTGTGTCGGCAAGCTGATGGAACGGATGATAAACACCAGACTGATGTGGCATCTGGAAGAAAAACGAATACTAATTCAACAGCAAGCCGGCTTTAGACAGCACAGATCCACTGAGGACCAGGTCATCCTCATAGCCCAGGAGATAGAAGATGCCTACCAGGCACAGAAACACACAGTAGCTGTTTGGGTGGATCTGGAAAAGGCATTTAACAAAGTCTGGAAGGATGGACTTAGAGTCAAGCTAAGAAGAAGTGATGTCTTTGGGAAGATGTACAAGTGGATCAACCACTACCTCAAACAAAGAACGGCCAGAGTCCAAGTACAAGGGCAGATGAGCAAAAAGGTGACACTCGAGCAGGGAGTACCCCAAGGGGGAGTATTGTCACCCACACTCTTCCTGGTATATATATAAACGATATTACAGAGAATATACCAAAAAGAGTCCATAGCTCAATGTTTGCAGACGATCTGGCTATGTGGACCTCTGAAAAGAATCTCACCACAGCAAGAAATCGGATGCAGACGGCCCTAACATCGCTGGAAGAGTGGGCGAACTCATGGCTGGTCAAAATAAACGAGGAGAAAACCACGTGCACAATATTCTCGCTCTCATTAAAACCCAAAAGTACCAAATTAGGTCTAAATGGCAAAATCCTGCAGCCAAACGACAACCCAACCTATCTGGGAGTCACATTTGATCGGCGCATGACATGGAAAAGTCAGATTGAGAGAACCCGAATGAAAGCCAGAGAAAGAATGGCGATCATGAGGAAACTTGCTGGCACAAGCTGGGGAGCAGACGAAGTCATACTAAAGAAACTGTACACTGGAAGAGTGAGACCAGTTCTCGAGTATGGCATTGCGGCATGGACAACCGCAGCGAAGGCGAACTTCGATAAAGTTAACAAACTTCAAAACCAAGCCATGAGAATTATAACAGGTGGCATGAAGTCAACGCCAATTGTAGAACTTGAAAAGATTACAAAACTGCAATCCATGACCGATAGAAGAGACTGCAGAGCCCAGCTGCAGTCAGAGAAACTCCGAAGACTGACGGACCATCCAATGTACCAGAGACTAAACAATTTGGGAAATGGGAAACTAAAGCGGAGAAACTTTGCAGAAATAGCCAAAGCAAAGATGCACGAAGATCCCATAAACGCACTAACAACACCAAAACCCATCACTACTGTACGAAAACCTACTTGGAGGCAGGATATATTTCCAGAGGTGGTAGAAAATATACCAGGTATTGCAAACAAAAACTGCCAGAGTGAAAAAGAAAGGAGAGACACTACCCTAAGCTTCATAACGAAAAGCTACCCAAGCATGGACTGGACCCATGCATACACCGACGGTTCTGTAACAAACACTACACAGAACGGAGGGGCAGGAGCATTCCTGAACCTACCAAATGGCAGAAAAATAACACTGTCATTCGCTACTGGTAAGTACACAAGCAATTTCAGAGCAGAGGCAGAGGCACTGAGGGCGGCAGTGGAAGAAATGGTAACACACAGTGAAAATGAGAGCCATATAGTCCTGCTGACAGATGCTCTCGAAGTAGTCACAGCGCTAAAAAGCCAGAAAAACACTGAGCTTAATGACTTAAGAGCAGCACTCTGCAAACTGTGCCAGCAGTCCGCACCAAAAAGGGTAGTGGTACAGTGGGTCCCGTCACACTGCAACATCCAAGGCAACGAGGAGGCAGACAGACTGGCAAAAGAAGGTGCAAGGCTACCACAAACAGATACCAGTATGACGTACGAAGAGTCAAAACGGCTTATCAAAGCCAGATACATGACCAAATGGGAAACCGAACATACTGGTTACACCAAAAACGATGCCTACTACCAGTTGAACCGAAGAGAGCAGGTCGTTGTCTTCAGACTTCGCACTGGCCACAACAGACTGAGGTACCACCTATTCAACAAATTGAAGATAGGGTGTACCGACGAATGCCCGTGCGGTACTGGTAAAATGACCACTGAACATCTGCTGCAGAACTGCCCGACATACGAGGATCAGAGAGAGCAGATGTGGCCATTGCCAGGGGAACTGCAAGACAAGTTCTATGGTAGTGGCGAGAGTCTCAGGATGACCGCCGCTTTTTTCGAGAAAATAATGGTTACTGTCTGACTGTGTACGCAGAAGAAGAAGAAGAAGATACTGGTATCTGTTTGTGGTAGCCTTGCACCTTCTTTTGCCAGTCTGTCTGCCTCCTCGTTGCCTTGGATGTTGCAGTGTGACGGAACCCACTGTACCACTACCCTTTTTGGTGCGGACTGCTGGCACAGTTTGCAGAGTGCTGCTCTTAAGTCATTAAGCTCAGTGTTTTTCTGGCTTTTTAGCGCTGTGACTACTTCGAGAGCATCTGTCAGCAGGACTATATGGCTCTCATTTTCACTGTGTGTTACCATTTCTTCCACTGCCGCCCTCAGTGCCTCTGCCTCTGCTCTGAAATTGCTTGTGTACTTACCAGTATCGAATGACAGTGTTATTTTTCTGCCATTTGGTAGGTTTAGGAATGCTCCTGCCCCTCCGTTCATTGTAGTGTTTGTTACAGAACCGTCGGTGTATGCATGGGTCCAGTCCATGCTTTGGTAGCTTTTCGTTATGAAGCTTAGGGTAGTGTCTCTCCTTTCTTTTTCACTCTGGCAGTTTTTGTTTGCAATACCTGGTATATTTTCTACCACCTCTGGAAATATATCCTGCCTCCAAGTAGGTTTTCGTACAGTAGTGATGGGTTTTGGTGTTGTTAGTGCGTTTATGGGATCTTCGTGCATCTTTGCTTTGGCTATTTCTGCAAAGTTTCTCCGCTTTAGTTTCCCATTTCCCAAATTGTTTAGTCTCTGGTACATTGGATGGTCCGTCAGTCTTCTGAGTTTCTCTGACTGCAGCTGGGCTCTGCAGTCTCTTCTATCGATCATGGATTGCAATTTTGTAATCTTTTCAAGTTCTACAATTGGCGTTGACTTCATGCCACCTGTTATAATTCTCATGGCTTGGTTTTGAAGTTTGTTAACTTTATCGAAGTTCGCCTTCGCTGCGGTTGTCCATGCCGCAATGCCATACTCGAGAACTGGTCTCACTCTTCCAGTGTACAGTTTCTTTAGTATGCCTTCGTCTGCTCCCCAGCTTGTGCCAGCAAGTTTCCTCATGATCGCCATTCTTTCTCTGGCTTTCATTCGGTTTCTCTCAATCTGACTTTTCCATGTCATGCGCCGATCAAATGTGACTCCCAGATAGGTTGGGTTGTCGTTTGGCTGCAGGATTTTGCCATTGAGACTTAATTTGGTACTTTAGGGTTTTAATGAGAGCGAGAATATTGTGCACGTGGTTTTCTCCTCGTTTATTTTGACCAGCCATGAGTTCGCCCACTCTTCCAGTGATGTTAGGGCCGTCTGCATCCGATTTCTTGCTATGGTGAGATTCTTTTCAGAGGTCCACATAGCCAGATCGTCTGCAAACATTGAGCTATGGACTCTTCTTGGTATATTCTCTGTAATATCGTTTATATATACCAGGAAGAGTGTGGGTGACAATACTCCCCCTTGGGGTACTCCCTGCTCGAGTGTCACCTTTTTGCTCATCTGCCCTTGTACTTGGACTCTGGCCGTTCTTTGTTTGAGGTAGTGGTTGATCCACTTGTACATCTTCCCACAGACATCACTTCTTCCTAGCTTGACTCTAAGTCCATCCTTCCAGACTTTGTCAAATGCCTTTTCCAGATCCACCCAAACAGCTACTGTGTGTTTCTGTGCCTGGTAGGCATCTTCTATCTCCTGGGCTATGAGGATGACCTGGTCCTCAGTGGATCTGTGCTGTCTAAAGCCGGCTTGCTGTGGAATTAGTATTCGTTTTTCTTCCAGATGCCACATCAGTCTGGTGTTTATCATCCGTTCCATCAGCTTGCCGACACAGCTCAGTAGACTAATGGGCCTGTATCCATTTGGATCTGTTTTGTCCTTCCCTGTTTTTGGTACTGGTACCAGTATTGCATCTTTCCATGCCTGGGGTACGATACCCCTTTTCCAGCTTTGGTTCAGGACTGATAGTAGTTTCTTCTTCGCTGTTTGGCCCAGCCCCATCAGCATTTCGTTTGTTATCCCGTCTTTTCCGGGAGATTTCCTTTTCTTTAGTGTTCTCATAGCCTCTTCCATTTCGCGCATTGTTAGTTTGGCCATCATGTGCTCTTCAGGAGCCGTATTTATGTTTTCGTGTCCCTTTAGCTCTTCGCTAATGTCTGTATGCTTATCTGCAGGGACCTCGATGTGGTTTGCTCTGGCATAGTGATCGACAAAGGCGTTTGCGGCTTTCTTACCTGTGATCAAGTTCTCGCCCTGCTTGATAGTAATTTGTTTATTTGACGGGGTTTCGTCATTCATGGCTCTGACTAGCTTCCATAGCTTGTTCCCTTCTTTGTCCAGGTTCAGACTTTCCGTTTTATTTTTCCAACTTTCTCTTGCTGTTTGCTTGAGAGTGTGTTTGTACTTCGCCGCGGCGTCTTTGAGGGCGATGTTTGCCTCCATGGATTTTTCTCGTTCTGCCATGTTCCTAGCATTTGTTACTGCATCTTCCACTTTCTGTAACTCATCATTCCAGTAGAGCTTATAGTTTTTCCTAGCTCCTCTTGGGATGGTTTCAGTGGCGGCTTGCATTATTGCCTTGCTTAGGCTCTCCACCATGGGCTTCATTTTGGTGTTTCGTGTGTTGATGGTTTCACACAGCCCATCTGTCAGGATTGCAAATCTGTCCCAGTCGGCTCGTTTGTAATTCCAACGTGGGAGCGGTTTTGTTTCCTGTGGGCCTACTTCCATGTCAATGGTTAGCCTGATCGGCCTGTGGTCGCTACCTGCCAGTTGGTTTAGCACCTGGCGGTCTATTTTATAGTGTATGTCCTGTGTGGAGAAAGCCAAATCTGGAGTCGAGGTGGTATGCCATGTTCTTGAATAGAAGCTAGGGCTATCCTCCGGCCTATTGATTAGGGAGAGATTTGCATCTATCTCCCAATCTTCCACTTCGTCACCTCTACTGTCTGTGTCAGAGTACCCCCATCTCTCCGAGTGGCTGTTGAAATCTCCAACTACTATGCAGTTGGAGTCTCTGACCTCCATACTCGAGAGCGATAGGTCTCTGTTTGGTGGTCCGTACAGATTGAACATGCGGAGCTTCGTCTCTTTAGCCATTATGTCAACTCCTACAATTTCTGCTTGTCCGGTGTGATTGACAGGTACCGCGCTACTCGGTATGCTGTTTCTGGTCAGTATCAGGACCCCTCCTTTGTGGCCTTCTCTATCTAGACGGAAGGTCTGATATCCTCTGATTGAGAATTTATGGTTATTGTTGAGGTGCGTTTCCTGGATACATGCCACGTCAATCTTACCTTCATGCAGGTGGTGTGTTAGGGAAAGTTTTTTGTTAATGACTCCCTCCGCATTCCACTGTAGTATTTTGAGGGTCTTGAGGTTTTGGCCAATAGACGTTGCCCCATAGCCATGTGCCTTGACTCCACGACACATGGGTGGGTGACCACCAGTAGTCAAGGGTGGGCCCCTTCGAGGCGTGAGGCCCGGCGCTATCGCTGCCTGGCGGGTCTCCTCAGGATGAGCGCCATACGTTTTTCTAATAGGTTGTACTGCCATCATACTGTGATTTACGTTGCACTGTTTTGTTAGGCTTGCGGCCCCGTGCATCCGATTTCAACAGGCGTTTCTGTAGGGATGCCCTCCTTAGCCTTTGGCTGTCCCCAGCCTATCTGCAAGGCAGCAGTTGTTTACGATCAGAGTTTTCTCTCTTATGGAAGTTGTCTTACCAGACTATCGAGTCTTCACTACTCGTGTCTATAGGGTGCAATGATGATATGTGATATATGAGATGGACTGGTTTACCCGGAAGAGAGGCAGTCTGTATCCCAGGATCGTCACGTCCTGCCAGAAACGTAGCATTTGCATGTGAGTGGGGTATCTCTTTTTCCCTTTATTTTCTTGGCTTCTCTGCAGGGATGGTACGCCTAGCATTCCCCGCCACCTGGGGTGTTGACACAGTGGGGCAGGTGTGCAATGTCCGCTGGTCTGCATCTCTTCTGCGTCCAGTATGATAGTTATATGGCTGATAACGTACAGAGGTAGATATCGTAGCCGGAGTGCATTCAGCCAGGGGACAAGCCTGGTAATGTCACAGAGATGTTGTTCGCCTGGTGTGCAGACAACTCTCATGGTCAGTGGTTGAGTCTTGACAGTTCACAGTGAGGTGGCTGCTCTACTGTTTTCAACACCCCGACCAGGTACTAAGTCTTTGGTTGGTGTTTTCGCACCCCAACGCCGTATAGGGTGTGTATCAAGCAGTTGTCCGCCCGCTTTGATTGGCGGACGGCAAGGACCTCTTACTGTGGCTCTTACCTGATAGGGCTGGGGCGCAAGCCCTAGGTCCCGAGCATGTAGGAGCCTCCCATTGCAGTGGTGCTGAGATTTTGGGCGGGATTGCGGCTTACAAGGGTTCGGCCGTAATCCCCCACATGGTAGCCTCGCGCCCTTGGCTTATCAGCCTGGTACGTGAACCAAAGTGTCTGCGGCTCCTCTCGATTTGAGCTGGTTTTCCGTAGCAACGCCCTGTCATTTGTAGGGTAAAACTGACCTGTCTTCAGATGATCTATTTCCAGCACCCGTTCACTATTTGGTCAGACGAATTTATTGAGGGCTTTTGTTTGTCAATGACCAGGTATTTGAAATCTGCGGTTTCTGCGGAGTTAAACACGATCAATACAATACAATATCTACGACTTCAGTCCGACAGGTCTGCTGTATGCGAGGCAGTCAACAATGTCCTGTATGCAGTACGATCTTTTGCCGTGTCGTACCATTTCGGGCCTAGGTCTCTCAACAGACTATCTCGCCGTCGTATGGGCGGGCGGCCACATCATCGTGTATAATTATATAATTACATGACCACCGGGGGACGGCATGGGCAAATGGTTAAGTAACACGGCTCACATTCCTAAAGTTGGTGCTGGGTTCGATGCCCATTACAGCACCGGCCGTTACCCCGGGGAAGCAAACCTTTAGAAAATGCAGGAGGAAGCAGACCCTTACATAAAATGATTGCTGAAGTCGGATGCACTGGGTCGACAGGCGCAAAATAAAAACCACAGTGCAACGCACACCTCCTTGGGGAATATAGAAATATGGCGAACGGAATGTTTATTGTGTTTTTTTTAATATGACCACCAAAACGTCGTTTTGAGTGTCCATCAATTATCTGGCATGTGCACCACGTGGCCAGCCCAGTGGTATTTGAGAGACAACACAGCCTTCACAACATCTCGAAATAGAGTGCGTTCTCTGATTTCAGTATTTTGATTCGATCTCTGATCGAGATCCCGAGCACGCGTTTATCGATGTTGCGTAGATTACACACTTCACATCCGTAGTATGGTAGGTTTTTTTGGTTGTGTTATCATGGTTGTGTCCTCGGCCGCTGTCGCTTGTCGTTGCCGTATCACCTCTCTAAGCTGTGGGCCTAAGCTTGACCTGTAACAGCCCATCCCTCCAGGCGAGCCATGGCATGGTTAGCCTATTACCTCACGGTCATAGTTGCCCGGTCTGCACCCCGTGAAGGTGAGGTTGACTTGTGTAACAACTTTATCAATAAAATACTCATTTCACTTCTCACCCAGCCAAAGATGGAGCAACCGACTCTGACAACACTGACCATGTGCATTGTTGTGTGCTGCTCGTACGATATAAACGAAATCTGAACCGCAAACTTACCGTCGTTTTATCAGGGACAAGTGTCCCCGAATCAGTTGTGTCATTACCTGAATAGCATTCAGTGAAGCTGTACCATATCATCGCTTTATTAGTTTGTACCGGTATGTGGGCATTTGTTACAAACATACTTTAGACACATTTCAATAACAACCAACCTTTAGTTTCAAGACTCGTTCATAGTTCCATCATGTCGTCTTGACAAGTCAAACAACTGTTATTACAAATATTTATATGCAATATTTTAATAATTGTATCAGATAGAACTCCAATAGAAAAGCACATACGCATATCTAACATAGATGTATACTTTGGAAACTTTCATTGATAAAAAAGTTTAAATTTCATTGTGTCCACTCTGTGACATAAATTGTTTGATATATAATCCCATTTCCTATTGCTCGCTAGTAGCTCGACTCCAGGCTTGTACTCCACGCCATCTCAAGCCACAAACAAGATAGACTCTCACATGAAATAACATACAACATAGGATTGCTGTCTCAAAAAACAGATTTAGTCCTACAATGGATTCCGGTCCACTGTGGGATCCCTGGAAACGAGAAAGCAGATGAGTTCGCAATAGCCGGAAGTGGTGACACACAGATTCCCCATCCACAGAGCTATAAAGAAGCAAAGACACTCATCAAACGATCCATGAGGACAGAATGGAGAGAACAGCACAAAGAATACAAGCCAGAAAATGACATCCTAGACAAACTTGGCAGAGATGGGCAGATAAAGATCTTTCGTCTCAGAACGGGGCATTGTAGACTCAAGGCCCACCTCCACAGAATGGGTCTCATTGACACTGTCACGGGCGATTGTGGAGCACCCAAGCAAACACCAGAACATATTCTGCAAGATTGCCCTTCCTATGCAGACCAAAAAGAGGCAGTCTAGCCTCGAGAAGTGACATATGCTAGAAAAGCTGTGGGGGACCGACGAAGACTTGAAACGCACAGTCTCCTTAAAGAACCTCACCGGACTAGAAACATAGCATCAGTTGATCGATGAAGAAGAAGAAGCTGGCTAGCAATAATTATCATTCTGCTATAGTATATATACTTTAGCCTACGCTATAAATTGTGGTGTTTGCGTTATATTTTTTAACGTTATCGCTCAGCAATACCGCACTTACACACACATACATTCGCATTGTATACACAATTAGATACCTTAATAACATTTAATCAGGGCAATCTACTGTATGGAAAACATATATAATTAATTTAAAATCGCAAGTAGCCAACAAACAAAATAATTAGACTGGCATGTGTGCAAGAGACTCAGAAATATATAACAAAATCTATTTTCATTCTTCGTGACAGGCACACATAATATGTATGTGCAGTAGCTCTTAAACACGGCTATACATATCAAATACCAGAATCATTCTGAGGGATGACTGCCACGTGGTAAAACCTACTATGAGATATGATTTATTTTTATGTTATTGAGTCATAAATTATAAAAGTATTAAAGGAAGAAACGGGTTACTCGCTTTAAGAGCAGTGTTTGCGTATGTAATGCTCACATACACACACAAAACAAACATACGAACGCGGGCACATAGGAGCACACAAGTACATACGTATAAATAAATACATGCAATATATATATATATATATATATATATATATATATATATATATATATATATATATATATATATATATATATAAATATAATCCGCGAGTCCGCGTGACGGTCGCTCCGAAAATAATGCATCCCATTTTATTTCAAGAAAACAGGTGCTAAACCAATTGGCAGGTAGCGACCACAGGCCGATCAGGCTAGACATTGATATGGAAGTAGGCCCACAGGAAACAAAACCGCTCCCACGTTGGAATTACAAATGAGCCGACTGGTACATATTTGCAATCCTGACAGATGGGCTGTGTGAAACCATCAACACACGAAATAACAAAATGAAGCCCATGGTGGAAAGCCTAAGCAAGGCAATAATGCAAGCCGCCACTGAAACCATCCCAAGAGGGGCTAGGAAAACACTATAAGCCCTATTTGAATGATGAGTTGCAGAAAGCGGAAGATGCAGTCACAAATGCTAGGAACATGGCAGAGCGAGAACAATCTATGGAGGCAAATATCGCCCTCGAAGCCGCCACGTCGAAATACAAATACACTCTTATCCAAACAGCAAGAGAAAGCTGGAAAAACAAAACTGAAAGCCTCAACCTAGACAAAGAAGGGAACAAGCTATGGAAGCTAGTCAGAGCCATGAATGAGGAAACCCCTTCAAACAAACAAATTACCATCAAGCAGGGCGAAAACTTGCTCACTGGAAAAAAAGCCGCAAACGCTTTTGTCGAACACTATGCCAGAGCAAACCACATCGAGATCCCTGCAGATAGGCATACAGACATTAGTGAAGAGCAAAAGGGGCACGACAACATCAATACGGCACCAGAAGAGCATATGATGGCCAAATTAACAATGAGTGAAATGGAAGAGGCCATGAGAACATTAAAGAAAAGGAAATCTCCCGGAAAAGACAGGATAACAAACGAAATGCTGATGGGGCTGGACCAAATAGCGAAGAGGAAACTGCTATCAGTCCTGATCCAAAGCTGGAAAAGGGGTATTGTACCCCAGGCATGGAAAGACGCAGTACTTGTACCAGTACCAAAGAAAGGAAAAGACAAAACAGATCCAAATGGATACAGGCCTATCAGCCTACTGAGCTGTATCGGCAAACTGATGGAACGTATGATAAACACCAGACTGATGTGGCATCTGGAAGAAAACCGAATACTATTTCCACAGCAAGCAGGCTTTAGACAGCACAGATCCACTGAGGACCAGGTCATCCTCATAGCCCAGGAATCAGAAGATGCCTACCAGGCACAGAAACACACAGTAGCGGTTTGGGTGGACCTGGAAAAGGCATTTGACAAAGTCTGGAAAGACGGACTTAGAGTCAAGCTAAGGAGAAGTGAAGTTTGTGGGAGAATGTACAAGTGGATCAACCACTATCTCAAAAACAGAACGGCCAGAGTCCAAGTACAAGATCAGATGAGCGAAAAAGGTGACACTCGAGCAGGGAGTACCCAAAGGGGGAGTACTGTCACCCACACTCTTCCTGGTGTATATAAACGACATTACAGAGAATATACCAAGAAGAGTCCATAGCTCAATGTTTGCAGACGATCTGGCTATGTGGACCTCTGAAAAGAATCTTACCATAGCAAGAAATCGGATGCAGCAGGCCCTAACATCGCTGGAAGAGTGGGCGAGCTCATGGCTGGTCAAAATAAACGAGGAGAAAACCACATGTACAATATTCTCGCTTTCAATCAAACCCCAAAACACCAAAATTAAGTCGAAATGGCAAATTCCTACAGCCAAACGACAACCCAAACTATCTGGGAGTCACATTTGATCGGCGCATGACATGGAAAAGTCAGATTGAGAGAAACCGAATTAGAGCCAGAGAAAGAATGGCAATCATGAGGAAACTTGCTGGCACAAGCTGGGGAGAAGACGAAAGTATACTAAAGAAACTGCACACTGGAAGAGTGAGACCAGTTCTCGAGTATGGCATTGCGGTATGGACAACAGCAGCAAAGGCGAACTTCGATAAAGTTAACAAACTTCAAAACCAAGCCATGAGAGTTATAACAGGAGGCATGAAGTCAACGCCAATTGTAGATTACAAAGCTGCAACCCATGACCGATAGAAGAGACTGCAGAGCCCAGCTGCAGTCAGAGAAACTCCGAAGACTGACTGACCACCCAATGCACCAGAGACTAAACAATTTAGGAAATGGGAAACTAAAGCGGAGAAACTTTGCAGAAATAGCCAAAGCAAAGATGCACGAAGATCCCATAAACACACTAACAACACCAAAGCCCATCACTACTGTACTAAAACCTACCTGGAGGCAGGATATATTTCCAGAGGTGGTAGAAAATATACCAGGTATTGGAAACAAAAACTGCCAGACTGAAAAAGAAAGGAGAGATACTACCCTAAGCTTTATATCGAAAAACTACCCAAGCATGTACTGGACCCATGCATACACCGACGGTTCTGTAACAAAAACTACACAGAACGGAGGGGCAGGAGCATTCCTGAACCTACCAAATGGCAGAAAAATAACACTGTCATTCGCTACTGGTAAGTACACAAGCAATTTCAGAGCGGAGGCAGGGGCACTGAGGGCGGCAGTGGAAGAAATGGTGACACATAAAGAAAATGAAAGCCATATAGTCCTGCTTACAGATTCTCTGGCCGTAGTCACAGCGCTAAAAAGCCAGAAAAACACTGAGCTTAATGACTTAAGAGCAGCACTCTGTCAACTATGCCAGCAGTCCACACCAAAAAGGGTGGTGGTACAGTGGGTCCCATCACACTGCAACATACAAGGCAACGAGGAGGCAAACAGACTAGCAAAAGAAGGTGCAAGACTACCACAAACAGATACTAGTATGATGTACGAAGAGTCAAAACGGCTTATTAAAGGCAGATACATGACCAAATGGGAAACTGAACATACCGGCTACACCAAAAACGATGCCTATTACCAGTTGAACAGAAGAGAGCAGGTCGTTGTCTTCAGACTTCGCACTGGACACAATAGACTGAGGTACCACATATTCAACAAATTGAAGATAGGTGGTACAGACGAATGAACGTGTGGTACCGGGAAAATGACCGCTGAGCATCTGCTGCAGAACTGCCCGACATTCGAGGATCAGAGAGAGCAGTTGTGGCCATCACCAGTGGAACCACAAGACAAGCTCTATGGCAGTGTCGACAGCCTCAGGATGACCGCCGTTTTTTTTCGAAAAAATAATGGTTACTGTCTGACTGCGTACGATGAAGAAGAAAGAAGAAGATTTCAAGAAAACCACAACAGATAAAAAGAGGACAATATTACCATTTGATAGAGCCGTGTCTTGTCTTCAAAAAACTATTTTTCAAAATAGTCACCAACTTCGGCTATACATTTTCTCCAACGGTGCATATAAACATCTTCACCAAGTGAGTTGACCCACTGTTTCACAGCTGCTTTGGCGGCATCGTTGATAAGAAAATGTTGCCCACGCAACCCATATGCCATTTGCCTAAATAAAGGGAAGGCGTAGGGCGCCAAATCCGGACTATACGTTGGGTGTAGTAGGACAGTCCAGCAAAGACTGAGATCAACGGCCTTCACATTGGTATAGAGTCTGCCGTAATCGTGTAGTGTAGGTTGTCTTTTTTCTGACCTGACCTTGGAAATTCGAGCCTTCAGCTTAGTCAGCGTCGATGTGTAACGGTCAGAGTTGATGGTTTGCCCAGGAAATCAAGAAGGATTACCCCTTTCCTATCCCAATAGACATTGCACATCGCTTTACCCAGTGAACTTTTTCCTCGATGGGGAAATCACATGTCGCCACTCCATGGACTGTCGTTTTGACTCACGTTCGTAGTGGTGACACCATGTGTCATCATCAGTGATTATGCGATTCAAGAAACTGTCACCTTCATCTTTGTAATGATAATTTAAGAGGTCGTGGCAAACTAGCAATCAATGTTTTTTTTCTGTTCCTGTGTGAGCATTCCTGAGACCCACCACGAGCAAACTGTGTGATATCCCAACGTTGACACAATCGTTTCCAACACGGTGAAGCTTCGTTGCCAGTTTCCTAGTCGTAATCCGCTGATTTTTAAGTTTGAGTTAGTCGTGATGTTTTTTTATTGCGGAGTGTGATAGCTGTGCATGACCGACAGGAACGGGGCTTGTCCTTAATATCGCTTTCGCTACTGCTGAGACGCACAACCCACCGCCTCGCTGTGCTAACATCCACTGTTTGTTCTCCGTAAACGTTAAGCAAGCGTCAATGAATGTCAATTGGTGCAGCTTTTTTCCGTATGGAGGAATTCATTAACTCACCTCTGTGTATAACGCACGTCCATGGCATGCACCATTTTGTCAGACTTCTTCTTTTATTGCCACCTGTCACCTGTCAGACGGAAACACAATTTTACGGAAATTGGCGAGAAGCTTAACAGTACTGTCATTCTACTAAAAGCCACATTTCTGACATTGTGGGACATCATAAAAAATAGGAGGCATTACTTTCGGAACGCACCTTTTCCTGTGAAAAAATGGACGCTGGCGATAGGCTAGCGATGTTTTGTAAAATTAATAAGCTACTCCACTGCAATAGTTTCTTCAAGAAACCCCTCACAAGATGGATACTCACACGGGACCTAGTAAGCAGCGCAAGCATGAACTAGATCATGTCATAGAAAATCGAAACAGCGACATAGTCTCAACGTTTGCCTCCTTCTGCACAGGTAGCTACTATCGCCTTAACCGCCCATGCTTTCACTTCAACACAATGCATTGACAAGTTGCAGAGGCAGAAATCACGCAGAGGACCAGAAGCAATCCTAAAACCTGCGATGGCTGCTTTCAAAGCTGCTAACAAGAACCTTGCAGAACCCATCATGGCAGATATCGACTCCGATTATACTAAGCTAATTATAAAAATCCCCTCCATCTCAAAAAGCTGCTAGACTAACAGCACCAAACTACAGCGCAAATCGCATATCATCCACAACATGAGCATTGCTGGAGGAGAGTCGCAATTTGATTCGGTCCTCAGTCAACCATACAACTTTCAATGCCCTCAGCAAACTCGGTCACCAAAAACTAAAAAAAAGATAGATAGATAGATAGATAGGTAAGTAGATAGATAGATAGATAGATAGATAGATAGATAGATAGATAGATAGATAGATAGATAGATAGATAGATAGATAGATAGATAGATAGATAGATAGATAGATAGATAGATAGATAGATAGATAGATGGATGGATGGATGGATGGATAGATAGATAGATAGATAGATAGATAGATAGATAGATAGATAGATAGATAGATAGATAGATAGATAGATAGATAGATAGATAGATAGATAGATAGATAGATAGATAGATAGATAGATAGATAGATAGATAGATAGATAGATATGGTTAAAAAATGTAAAAGTGGATTCCTGAAACTATTAAAAATTTGTCCAGAGATAACTACGCGTTGAGTAGTGATTTCAAAAATAACAAAACACGATATCAATTTCTTCACTAACATGGAAGCGTTGCTTTGGCTCCATATAGACAACTACCACAGACCATATTAGATCAGCGAGAGGTATGAAAACTGATGCTCCCAAAAGATTGCCTCAGATTCTTACAAAAACATGACGGTGCAAAGATGACAAAACAAATTCAGTGATTTTATCAGTCTAAGCCCGTCACTCGTCTAGATGCATATACCATTGACAAAATCTGGCCAGCATACACTGTCCTGGAATGCTATTTCTGTCTCTCTCTGGCAATCATGTAATTTTAATTCCTTCTCATATTCTCTTCTTCGAATTTTTTTTATCTACCTCTCACTTTTTCTGGAGGGTTTCCTGTAATATTGCCTGGCTATGCAGGACAGGGCTTTCCATAACGTATCTCCTATCCAGTCCTACTTTAATCGCATAGCTTGTTGTTCCACTGAATTATGTTGGCTTCTTTCCCATAGGTCTTCATTTCTCACCGTGTCCTGCTACTGTATGTCCATTATCCTTCGTAGACATATGTTAACGAATGACTGAAGTCTTTCTTGTATGGCCTTGGTCGTTCTCTATGTACCGCTCCATACTTCTTCTTCTTCTTCTGCGTACACAGTCAGACAGCAACCATTATTTTTTCGAAAAAAGCGGCGGTCGTCCTGAGACTCTCGCCACTACCATAGAGCTTGTCTTGCAGTTCCACTGGCAATGGCCACATCTGCTCTCTCTGATCCCCGTATGTCGGGCAGTTCTGCAGCAGATGTTCAGTTGTCATTTTACCAGTACCGCACGGGCATTCGTCGGTACACCCTATCTTCAATTTGTTGAATAGGTGGTACCTCAGTCTATTGTGGCCAGTGCGAAGTCTGAAGACAACGACCTGCTCTCTTCGGTTCAACTGGTAATAGGCATCGTTTTTGGTGTAACCAGTATGTTCGGTTTCCCATTTGGTAATGTACCTGGCTTTGATAAGCCGTTTTGACTCTTCGTACGTCATACTGGTATCTGTTTGTGGTAGCCTTGCACCTTCTTTTGCCAGTCTGTCTGCCTCCTCGTTGCCTTGGATGTTGCAGTGTGACGGAACCCACTGTACCACTACCCTTTTTGGTGCGGACAGCTGGCACAGTTTGCAGAGTGCTGCTCTTAAGTCATTAAGCTCAGTGTTTTTCTGGCTTTTTAGCGCTGTGACTACGGCGAGAGCATCTGTCAACAAGACTATGTGGCTCTCATTTTCACTGTGTGTTGCCAGTACCGCTCCATACAACAGTATAGACTTGACACTGGCCTTGAATGTTCTAACTTTTCTAGATCTCAAAATGGTGTTTGGTGTCAGGAATGCCCCTCTTGCCTTTTGTAATTCTGATCCTTACATCTGCGTATGCACGTCCGAATGTGTTAATTGTTCTTTCAAAATAGGTAAAGGTATCCACTTCTTCCAACTGCTCGCTCTCTAACATGATTGGTTCTTTGCTGACAGTGTTGCGTTTAGGTAGCTTTTTTTTCTTCGATTTGGCTGATTCTTCTTTCTCTATCAAGTTTGTCTTGCAATAGACTCTGACGGCTTGACAAAAGTACCAGATTATCTGCGCAGTTTTACAGGTGTCTCTATCTGTTATTTCATCAAAGTCATCCGATTGTGACAATAGTTTCCAATGAATACCAGTTCTTTTCCATGTCTTCATTATCCAATATTATCCAAGAAGAACAACAACGGTGATACTGGTATTCCTATCTCACCTTTGTTTGCACCCTGAAGCTGTCAGTCAGTGCTCCTTCATGTACCACTGACTATATATTCGTACATATTATGATTGAGGGTTACGAGCTTATCTTTTATTCCTGAGTGTATGGCTCAACGGTTGCCATAGAGTACTACAATCCACACTGTCTAACGCCGTTTCATAGCTTATAAATTTGCTAATAGAGATGATGCCCATTCAAAATGTTGTTCTATTATGATACGAAAGTAACTATATGATCTGTACATTACCTTATGTGGCGAAATCCCAGATGTTCCTCTCCGAGTTGTTTGTCTGCTTCCGCTTTAAGTCTGTTCAACATTAATAGTAATAGCCCCTTTTCAGTGATGTCTGGCTATAGGTTGATGCGACCTTGGATTAGCAACTGTCTAGTGAGTTTGTGGTTTTCTTTTTCCTCTGTTGCATAAACTTATTTTTGCCCTGCAAAGGTTACTTTTCAGGTTATATCCAGTTGGGTCGGTCTGCAGCTATGTCTTCCCAAGACATATTCAAAGCTTTCATGTCCCACTTATATGTGTCTTTGAACCGCAGTTTTGGTTGGCCAGCTGTTCTTTTACCACACACCAGCTGGCCATAGAGAATATCGTTGGGGATGCAGCCGTCTTCCATGCGACGAACATGACCAAGCTATCGCAGTCTTCGTTAGCGAAAGAGGGTTACATACTTGTAAGACCGGTGCGAGAATGCAACTCCGCATTTCTAACCTTGTCTCTCTATGAGATACCAAGAATGGATATAATGGATCATAGGTGAAGGTGTTAAGCCTTTGCTCTTGATTGGCAAATGTTGTTCACGTTTTGCCGCCAAATAGAAGCGTACTGGCGAAATAGGCAATGTATACTATGTTCTTCGTTGTCTTGGGTGTAAGTGTAGAGTTTTTGCACACATTTTGTAAGACTAGAAAATATGGCAGCAGTTCTGCCAATGCGATTGCCAAATTCGGGGTCTATGGAGAGATTATCATTGATTAGCGATCCCAGGTAAGTGAACTTGTCCACGGTTGCCAGTTCATAGTTATTGATAGCATAGTTTTCTCTACGATCTTCTGTTCAACATTATTGTGTTGAATATCTTGCCTTGCACAGACAGCAATGTCATTTCCCTATAACTTCTGCAATCTTGTGCAGTTTAATCAGATACCCTTTGTTTCATTCTGTGGACATTCTCCCCTTTTCCCATTTCCTCTTAAATAATTATTGCAGTGCATCGGTGGCCTTATCTGCATCTGCCATTACAGCTTCTGCTGCTTTTCCACATGGCCCTGCCGCTTTCCCTTTCTTGATTTTATGTATGGGCCTTTAGATTTCTATCTTACTTCGTTGGTTGCAGTCCAAGTTCACGGTCTCCTCTGCTGGTAGGATGTTTGGTGTTTCTTGTGATGGAGATCTGTTCAGACTATCTTTGAAATACTCAACCCATCGTTTTTGTTGCTCCTGAAGTAAATAACTGGCTGCCCCTATCTGTTATTGGTGTGTCTGTGTGTATGTATATATAAATATATATGTCATTTTCTTTGTTAATGAGTAGAAATCTTTCATATTTCCTTTGCTTTCTTTTCTGCTCCCTACACCAAATTGTTAATGTTTTCCAATTTATGTATCCTTATACATGTCTTGGCCTTTTCGTATTTATCTATAATTTCTTGGTGTTTCTGCTTTGGTGATTCGGATTGGGCATCTGTTGAATATAGCTTTATTCTGTTTTTCTTGTTTCTATCGTCTCTGTTATGATTATGATTTTTTTTATACGTGACATATGTGTTAGAGAACTGTTTATTGCAGGTTATTAACATAACCGGTGGTAGAGTATCAAAGGAAAGAATAAGAACACTGGATATTATTAAACATGTCTTGAAAGTCGATGAGCGAGTGGCCGAATGGTTTCCAAGCTTGCAGGTTAGCAAGGAGGACAAAGGATCAAATATGCGATAAGGCACATGTTTGTTTGTTTTTTTCGTTGGGGGTGAAATAAACAACACAGCCATCACAAGACGTAGCGGTGGCGAATCGGCGTGTAGTCATGAGAATTAAAAGCCCCTTGATTATCCGAACAATTGGAAAAAAGTCGTACGGCAACAGAATTGAAAGTCGAGACGGCTGTACGTGAGGTTAGCAGCCGCATCATGTAAAACTAATTGCCACATTCACCCCCACTTCAGCAGCGTACGATCGTGCTTAGATAATGTCTTTATTATATGAGAACAACAATCACGTGCTTGCTACGAAACATATATAGATAGTGTGCAAATAAAAGTAATATTGAAAACAAAATATTAAACGTGCAAACTTATCTAGATGATACATTATATTTGCAGATACGTTTCGTATTACGATTAATTAATATATTTCATACGAAAAGAACTCCAGGTGAAAAGAATATAACATGACAGCATTCATAAAATTGGGATAAATACATGTAAAGAAGTTGATAATGGGATAGCAACATCATGAACAATAATGAACTGCTACACCACAGAAAACGAAAACTGTGACCGCTTTTGTACAGACCTTCATGTAAGAGGAACAACTGCAGACATAGCTGTATGGCTCGTAAAGAGTTAGGAGCCGAAAACGTCACGGAATTACTGTAATTATTGTGGGAAATACACACACACACACACACACACACACACACACACACACACATACATATATATACATATATATATATATATATATATACGTACTTTCCTTACGATAGGGCAGAAAATACATGTCTGTCTAAAAACTCAGCAACAATAAACGGTAAGCTCTAACGAGGCGACATTTTCACAGAACAATATGTCTGTAATTTCTAGATCATCGTAACTAATTTTAGCGGGTAACGGGTAACGGGGAATCAGGGTTCGATTCCGGAGAGGGAGCATGAGAAACGGCTACCACATCCAAGGAAGGCAGCAAGCGCGCAACTTACCCACTCCCGGCACGGGGAGGTAGTGACGAAAAATAACAATACGGGACTCTTTCGAGGCCCCGTAATTGGAATGAGTACACTTTAAACCCTTTAACGAGGATCTATTGGAGGGCAAGTCTGGTGCCAGCAGCTCGGTAATTCCAGCTCCAATAGCGTATATTAAAGTTGTTGCAGTTAAAAAGCTCGTAGTTGGATCTCAGGCGCAGGCGGGCGGTCCGGCTCGCGCCGGTTCACTGCCCGTTGTCTCCTGCCCTACCGTCTGCCGGCTCTCTCCCACGGGTGCTCTTCGCTGAGCGTCCTGGGTGGCCGGCGCGTTTACTTTGAAAAAATTAGAGTGTTCAAAGCAGGCCTCGGCTGCCTGAATAATGGTGCATGGAATAATGGAATAGGACCTCGGTTCTATTTTGTTGGTTTTCGGAACTAGAGGTAATGATTAACAGGGACAAACGGGGGCATTCGTATTGCGGCGTTAGAGGTGAAATTCTTGGATCGCCGCAAGACGAGCTACTGCGAAAGCATTTGTCAAGAATGTTTTCATTAATCAAGAACGAAAGTCAGAGGCGCGAAGACGATCAGATACCGTCGCAGTTCTGACCATAAACGATGCCGACTAGCGATCCGCAGGAGTTGCTTCGATGACTCTGCGGGCAGCTTCCGGGAAACCAAAGTGTTTGGGTTCCGGATGAAGTATGGTTGCAAAGCTGAAACTTAAAGGAATTGACGGAAGGGCACCACCAGGAGTGGAGCCTGCGGCTTAATTTGACTCAACACGGCCAACACTGAAATGACTGACATGCCGAGACCACTTTTCTGGGGTCTAATATCGAACTGGTGCTGGATTTAGACCCTCAGAAATATGGGGTTATGCCCTCTGAGGCTCGGTTGGTCTGCATCCAGTGTTTGATAAAGGAATTGACGGAAGAGCACTATCAGGAGTGGAGCCTGAGGCTAAAATTGACAAAACACGCCAATAGTGTAAAATGACTGTCAAAAGAGAGCACCTCCGGGGGGGGGGGGGGGGTCTAATAGTAAACATGTGCTGGAATTAGACCCTCGAAAATCTGGGGCCACCCTCTAAGTAACTTGATTGTCTCGCTAAAGGAATTGACGGAAGGGCACCACCAGGAGTGGAACATGCAGCTTTATTTGACTGAACACGCCAATACTGTAGAACGACTGACAAATCGAGAGCACTACCGTTTGGGTCTAAAATGAACGTACGCTGGTATTAGACTCACGGAAGACAAGTCAGCTCTCAAACACTCTAGTGAAAGAACGCCACGGAAATCGTGTTTAACCCCGCAGAAACCGCAGATTTCAAATACCTGGTCATTGACAAACAAAAGCCCTCAATAAATTCGTCTGACCAAATAGTGAACGGGTGCTGGAAATAGACCATCTGAAGACAGGTCAGTTTTACCCTACTAATGACAAGGCATTGCTACGGAAAACCAGCTCATATCGAGAGGAGCCGCAGACACTTTGGTTCACGTACCAGGCTGATAAGCCAATGGGGCGAGGCTACCATGTGGGGGATTACGGCCGAATCCTTGTAAGCCGCAATCCCGCCCAAAATCTCAGCACCACTGCAATGGGAGGCTCCTACATGCTCGGGACCTGGGGCTTGCGCCCCTGCCATATCCGGTAGAGCCGCAGCAAGAGGTCCTTGCCGTCCGCCGATCAAAGCGGGCGGACAACTGCTTGATACTCACCTTATACGGCGATGGGGTGCGAAACCACTAACTAAAGACTTAGTACCTGGTCGGGGTGTCGAAAACAGTAGAGCAGCCACCTCACTGTGAACTGTCGAGACTCAACCAATGACCATGAGAGCTGTCCGCACACCAGGCGAACAACATCTCTGTGACATTACCAGGCTTGTCCTCTGGCTAAATGCACGTCGGCTACGATATCTACCTCTGTACGTTATCAGCCATATAACTATCATGCTGGACGCAGAAGAGATGCAGACCAGCGGACATTGCACACCTGCCCCACTGTGTCAACACCCCAGGTGGCGGGGAATGCTAGGCGTACCATCCCTGCATAGAAGCCAAGAAAATAAAGGGAAAAAGAGATACCCCACTCACATGCAAATGCTACGTTTTTGGCAGGACGTGACGATCCTGGGATACAGACACACTGGACTGCCTCTCTTCCGGGTAATCCAGCCCATCCCATATATCATCTCACATATCATCATTGCACCCTATAGACACGAGTAGTGAAGACTCGATAGTCTGGTAAGACAACTTCCATAAGAGAGACAACTCTGATCATAAACAACTGCTGCCTTGCAGATAGGCTGGGGACAGCCAAAGGCTAAGGAGGGCATCCCTACAGAAACGCCTGTTGAAATCGGATGCACGGGGCCGCAAGCCTAACAAAAAAGTGCAACGTAAATCGCAGCATGATGGCAGTACAACCTATTAGAAAAACGCATGGCGCTCATCCTGCGGAGTCCCGCCAGGCAGCGATAGTACCGGGCCTCACGCCTCGAAGGGGCCCACCCTTGACTACTGGTGGTCACCCACCCATGTGTCGTGGAGTCAAGGCACATGGCTATGGGGCAACTTCTATTGGCCAAAACCTCAAGACCCTCAAAATACTACAGTGGAATGCGGAGGGAGTCATTAACAAACAACTTTCCCTAACACACCACCTGCATGAAGGTAAGATTGACGTGGCATGTATCCAGGAAACGCACCTCAACAATAACCATAAATTCTCAATCAGAGGATACCAGACCTTCCGTCTAGATAGAGCAGGCCACAAAGGAGGGGTCCTGATACTGACCAGAAACTGCATACCGAGTAGCGCGGTATCTGTCAATCACACCGGACAAGCAGAAATTGTAGGAGTTGACATAATGGCTCAAGAGACGAAGCTCCGCATTTTCAATCTGTACGGACCACCAAATAGAGATCTATCGCTCTCGAGTATGGAGGTCAGAGACTCCAACTGCATAGTAGTTGGAGATTTCAACAGCCACTCGGAGAGATGGGGATACTCTGACACAGACAGCAGAGGTGACGAAGTGGAAGATTGGGAGATAAATGCAAATCTCTCCCTAATCAATAGGCCGGAGGATAGCCCTAGCTTCTATTCAAGAACATGGCATACCACCTCGACTCCAGATTTGGCCTTCTCCACACAGGACATACACCATAAAATAGACCGCCTTGTGCTAAACCAACTGGCAGGTAGCGACCACAGGCCGATCAGGCTAACCATTGACATGGAAGTAGGCCCACAGGAAACAAAACCGCTCCCACGTTGGAATTACAAACGAGCCGACTGGGACAGATTTGCAATCCTGACAGATGGGATGTGTGAAACCATCAACACACGAAATAACAAAATGAAGCCCATGGTAGAGAGCCTAAGCAAGGCAATAATGCAAGCCGCCACTGAAACCATCCCAAGAGGAGCTAGGAAAAACTATAAGCCCTACTGGAATGATGAGTTGCAGAAAGTGGAAGATGCAGTAACAAATGCTAGGAACATGGCAGAACGAGAAAAATCCATGGAGGCAAACATCGCCCTCAAAGCCGCCGCGGCGAAGTACAAACACACTCTCAAGCAAACAGCAAGAGAAAGCTGGAAAAATAAAACGGAAAGTCTAAACCTGGACAAAGACGGGAACAAGCTATGGAAGCTAGTCAGAGCCATGAACGACGAAACCCCGTCAAATAAACAAATTACTATCAAGCAGGGCGAGAACTTGATCACAGGTAAGAAAGCCGCAAACGCCTTTGTCGATCACTATGCCAGAGCAAACCACATCGAGGTCCCTGCAGATAAGCATACAGACATTAGCAAAGAGCTAAAAGAACACGAAAACATGAATACGGCTCCTGAAGAGCACATGATGGCCAAACTAACAATGCGCGAAATGGAAGAGGCTATGAGAACACTAAAGAAAAGGAAATCTCCCGGAAAAGACGGGATAACAAACGAAATGCTGATGGGGCTGGGCCAAACAGCGAAGAAGAAACTGCTATCGGTCCTGAACCAAAGCTGGAAAAGGGGAATTGTACCCCAGGCATGGAAAGACGCAGTACTTGTACCAGTACCAAAGAAAGGAAAAGACAAAACAGATCCAAATGGATACAGGCCTATCAGCCTTCTGAGCTGTATCGGCAAACTGATGGAACGTATGATAAACACCAGACTGATGTGGCATCTGGAAGAAAACCGAATACTATTTCCACAGCATGCAGGCTTTAGACAGCACAGATCCACTGAGGACCAGGTCATCCTCATAGCCCAGGAATCAGAAGTTGCCTACCAGGCACAGAAACACACAGTAGCTGTTTGGGTGGATCTGGAAAAGGCATTTGACAAAGTCTGGAAAAATGGACTTAGAGTCAAGCTAAGAAGAAGTGATGTCTGTGGGAAGATGTACAAGTGGATCAACCACTACCTCAAACAAAGAACAGCCAGAGTCCAAGTACAAGGGCAGATGAGCAAAAAAGGTGACACTCGAGCAGGGAGTACCCCAAGGGGGAGTATTGTCACCCACACTCTTCCTGGTATATATAAACGATATTACAGAGAATATACCAAGAAGAGTCCATAGCTCAATGTTTGCAGACGATCTGGCTATGTGGACCTCTGAAAAGAATCTCACCATAGCAAGAAATCGGATGCAGACGGCCCTAACATCGCTGGAAGAGTGGGCGAACTCATGGCTGGTCAAAATAAACGAGGAGAAAACCACATGCACAATATTCTCGCTTTCATTAAAACCCCAAAGTACCAAATTAAGTCTAAATGGCAAAATCCTGCAGCCAAACGACAACCCAACCTATCTGGGAGTCACATTTGATCGGCGCATGACATGGAAAAGTCAGATTGAGAGAAACCGAATGAAAGCCAGAGAAAGAATGGCAATCATGAGGAAACTTGCTGGCACAAGCTGGGGAGCAGACGAAGGCATACTAAAGAAACTGTACACTGGAAGAGTGAGACCAGTTCTCGAGTATGGCATTGCGGCATGGACAACAGCAGCGAAGGCGAACTTCGATAGAGTTAACAAACTTCAAAACCAAGCCATGAGAATTATAACAGGTGGCATGAAGTCAACGCCAATTGTAGAACTTGAAAAGATTACAAAACTGCAATCCATGACCGATAGAAGAGACTGCAGAGCCCAGCTGCAGTCAGAGAAACTCCGAAGACTGACTGACCATCCAATGCACCAGAGACTAAACAATTTGGGAAATGGGAAACTAAAGCGGAGAAACTTTGCAGAAATAGCCAAAGCAAAGGTGCACGAAGATCCCATAAACGCACTAACAACACCAAAACCCATCACTACTGTACGAAAACCTACCTGGAGGCAGGATATATTTCCAGAGGTGGTAGAAAATATACCAGGTATTGGAAACAAAAACTGCCAGACTGAAAAAGAAAGGAGAGATACTACCCTAAGCTTTATAACGAAAAGCTACCCAAGCATGGACTGGACCCATGCATACACCGACGGTTCTGTAACAAACACTACACAGAACGGAGGGGCAGGAGCATTCCTGAACCTACCAAATGGCAGAAAAATAACACTGTCATTCGCTACTGGTAAGTACACAAGCAATTTCAGAGCGGAGGCAGAGGCACTGAGGGCGGCAGTGGAAGAAATGGTGACACACAGTGAAAATGAGAGCCATATAGTCCTGCTTACAGATGCTCTCGCCGTAGTCACAGCGCTAAAAAGCCAGAAAAACACTGAGCTTAATGACTTAAGAGCAGCACTCTGCCAACTGTGCCAGCAGTCCGCACCAAAAAGGGTAGTGGTACAGTGGGTCCCATCACACTGCAACATCCAAGGCAACGAGGAGGCAGACAGACTGGCAAAAGAAGGTGCAAAACTACCACAAACAGATACTAGTATGACGTACGAAGAGTCAAAACGGCTTATTAAAGCCAGATACATGATCAAATGGGAAACCGAACATACTGGTTACACCAAAAACGATGCCTATTACCAGTTGAACCGAAGAGAGCAGGTCGTTGTCTTCAGACTTCGCACTGGCCACAATAGACTGAGGTACTACCTATTCAACAAATTGAAGATAGGTGGTACCGACGAATGCCCGTGCTGTACCGGTAAAATGACCGCTGAACATCTGCTGCAGAACTGCCCGACATACGAGGATCAGAGAGAGCAGATGTGGCCATCACCAATGGAACTGCAAGACAAGCTCCATGGCAGTGGCGACAGCCTCAGGATGACCGCCGCTTTTTTCGAAAAAATAATGGTTACTGTCTGACTGCGTACGAAGAAGAAGAAGAAGAAAGAAGATCGATTTAATTGAATTACATATATAACTGGTCTTAGGAGACTGAAAACAAAGAGATATACTATCAGTAGAACACTGCCATGAGGTAAGCAGAGGCGCACAAGCGCAAACATTCGTCTTGACAAGGGTCTAACTGATACAGTCTCAACATTGTATGGCGTCCTCCAGTCATGTGTTCTTCATTCATCGCTTTTCTGCAGTGCTTTGAATTGGTTCTTGAAAATACGGAAACGCATATCCCGGGATTCGCTATCGGATATTTTGACCGACCTCGATTACGCAATTGACGTCCTTATACCAAGTCCAGATTCTCAGGTCTTGACAGCCCTCTGGAGCACTTAAAACAGTCAGCTTCACATTCGAGTCTGTTTCTGTCCTGTGTGAAGATTCAAAGCATTGGCAGTTTCATCTTCGTCGGAAGTCACTGTCAACTGCAAGCACATAACTCCTAATTAGGACTTCATCTACCTGGACAGAAGTTTATCTTCTGATGCAAGCAGTGGCCTGGAAATCACTATGAGGATATGTCTTGATGTATCATCAATGAACTCTCTGCTCAGTGTCTGGTCCCATCAAAGGCTCTCCCTGTAATCTAGAATGCGTCTATATAGATCTTGTGTTATTCCAATCTTCTTGTTTGGCTCCGATAAGTTCTACATGGAGATCGGAAGCACCTTGAGGTCTTCCACGTGCGTGACAGACATCGTATCCTTGGCGTAATAGGCCAGCAACCTTCTCCGGGGCGCTCGCTCAATACCTGGAAGAGAAACATCGTAACCACTCCATTTGTCTTTCATGCAGCTGCAGATCTACCATCAACTATGTCTATGTACAAACATCGCGAATGACTGTCATTACTTAGCCTGATAACTGGGCAGGAATATCAATGATAAAGAATGACATCACCACATCAGCAAAATACAAACAGAGAAGCAAAATAGCAAAACCGAAAGGTAGATTACTGAGAAAAAAACATTCCAAATTGAAAAAAAATCTTAAAGAGAACCATTGACTATAAATATACGTTCCTAATAAAACAGAAAATGACGCAATCACTCAAACTACAAACGAATCGCGAACCTACAGGACAAGATCGGATGCCCCCAAAACCATGAATGCTGAAATCCCATTCAACAAATGGTTGCACCATTTCTTCTAGAAGGCATGCGATCTAGTGGGCATTCCTCCTTAAAAATGAAATATGTGCTTATTTGAACTTCTAAACAAAAGCAATCGTACCGTATATACTGTATATAAATAATAATATAGGGAATTGTGGGATGGCAGGTGCGGTTAATGTTAACCTGGGCTTCGACAGAGTGGTATGGTAGATGTTGGTTGTGTTATCATGGTTGCACCTTGGACCGCTGTCGCTTGTCGGTACCCATCTCCTCTCCATGCCTTGGGCTTAAATCTAACCTGAAAGATTCCATCCCTCCTGACGAGCTAGAGCGTCGTTAGCCTATCGTTAGTTGCCCGGTCTGCTCCCCGTGGAGGTGAGATTGACTTGTGTACCCACTTCATCAACAGGCTACTTATTTCACTTAGCAGTCCTCAGAAGATGGACTAGCCGATTCCGACACCACTGGACTGTATTGCCAAGCATGGACACACCATTACCCACCAGACGTGACTGCGGCGGTGACGATTCTGAAGAAAGGGAAAGCTGCTGGAGCGGACAATTTTCCGGCAGAGCTCATTCATGAGGGTTGGGATGCAATAATTGACATCCTGACATACATCTGCATATGGTAGACAGAAAAATGGCCGGCGGCCTGATCAAAATCGTTGATCTGGCGGATACCTAAGTCAGGACACTTAATGATTTGTCAAAACTATGGAACAATCATCTTCATTAGCCACACTAGCAAAGTCTTACTCCGAGTGATTCTCGACAGACTGAAACCCTAAGACGAGAACATCATTGTCTAAGAACAGGCGGGTTTTCGAATCGGAACAAGCGGAGTTTTATGGATGGAATAATGGGTGAATTTTTTACAGAATATCCGTCGGCGTAAAATAGGGGTATATGCACTCCTCGACACTCTTCAAAATATGCCTAGAAAGAATTTTGAGTGATGCCCTTAAAGATCATGTAGGTACCGAAAGGATAAGAGACAGAACGATTACCAACTTGCGTTTTCCAGATCGCATTGACCTTCTGGCGGGAACGGAGACAGAACTTCGATAATTCATAAGAAGACTGGATGTAACAGCACAGTGTTATAGTTTTGAGATACATGTGGAAAAGACAAAGTTCATTACCAACAACACTGAAGGAATCAATGATGTGATCAAAGCAAATGGGCAGGATCTTGAAACGGTGAACCGTTTCAAATATCTGTGCACAACTATCAGTGATGAGAGATCAAAACCAGAGGTCCTACCAAGGATAGCATAAACAACAGCAGCACTTGCAGGAATGAAACATATATGGAAAGTTAAACTACTCTCCCTCGCTACAAAGGTCAGACTGATGCGCTCACTGGTTCCTCGACATTCCTCTACGTCTTCAAAACATAGACTATTACAGCAGACCTCCAGAGAAGAGTCCAGGATATGAAGATGGGATGTATTAGAAAACTCCAGGATATCACCTACAAAGTCCGTATCACAAATGATGAAGGCAGACGTTGAATCGGGAATGCAAGTGGACTATACGACAACCTCCTCCTCACAACGATCAAAAAGCGAAAGCTGACTTGGTATGGCCACGTCTCGAGGTCCAATGGACGTGTAAATACTAGAGACACAGTACAGGGCAAGATAAGGTGAGCACATCCAAGAAAAAGATGGGAAGACAACATTCACGAGTGGACCAACTTACGACTCGATAAGGCACAAAAAGCAATAGCAGGCAGAGAGGGATGCGCCGAATTGTGGTGGTATTCGCAGGTGCCCCCCGTCGATCTCAAGAGGTTACGGGAGGAATTGAACTGAGCTGTTAGGCAATTAATCGAAAATTATACCCCCACTTGTGTTTTAAAACTTTTAATAACATTTTTAGAAAACAATCACGTTTAAGAGTAACCTGATAATTCGCATATCAATGGTGAAACTTAGAACCTCTTGATTGGCAGATATTAAATATATATATATATATACACTCAAATGCTCATATAGAATATTAACTGATATCATCAGGAACGTACACTGTCTACAACAACCATTCTAGTGGTTATGAAATAGGTGATGCGACTAATAGCAGATGGCAGCAAACGGGGAATGTAATGGCACTTTTTCTTTCAAACTTGAAGATCTTAGTTTACAAATCATATATATGCCGTATCGCATGATCAGCAAGACATGAGAGGAATTATAGACAAAGTAACAATTAAAATACCAGAGTCATGATTTAAGAACAATGGTAAAAAAAAATCATGAAATGAAAATACATCGCAAACAATGAAACTTCATGGAGATTGATGGTGAGACTATTCAAAAAGGAGACTGATTAATTATTTGAACAGAAACATCGACAAAGATGAAAGACCAAAGAAAGACATTATCTACTTGCTTGATAAATCCATATTTCCTTTCAAGGGGCTTTTTCAAGTTTGGAACTCGCTTTACATTTTCCTTGAAAAATAATAACTGGCTGTTCTACACACAAACAAAACAGCTCCTACTGTATAGCTCAGACACTTGAATTGAAGCAAAGAACACGACAACAACGAACACAGCAGACAGTTAGTAGGAAAAGCTACAAATGTAGGGCACACACTAAGAACAACGTTCATCAATATAGATTGTAACATAAGAAAAGAGATGAGTTAGTAGGATACAGAGCGGTGATTGAAAAGGCTAGGTCCGATGGAGCGTCCAGGACGGAACTGAAGAGTAAAATCAATAAAACAAGTAGCCGTGAGTACAATCGGCTGTCATATTTTCCAAACAGAACGGCAAATAAAGTCATAATACATTTCAATATGGTAAACATTTTAGCATTTCTTTAAATGTCTTTTTGTATTTAGTGCTCATAAAGAAATATACAAAGATATTGGTGCTAGAGTTAATGGCGTCGGCAGCAAAAGAGATGTACATAATTAGGATAAATATATTCTTGTATAATCCATCGTAGCCAAGTTCCGGTTCCACATATGTAGCGACCAGTGCTCCAATAGCTGGGATAAAGGAAATAATGAATATAGTAGAAATAAACACTATCATCTTGGCTGTTTTCTGCTCTTTTGTATTATTCGAGGCGTTTCTACTTGATTTCTGATCCTTCTCTTTGACCATAGCTTGTCGCCATGCTACTTGCTGATTGAGTTTGATGACCAGAACAATGGTAAAGATCACGACTGATATGAAACATGTTATTGGCAGGGTAACTCCAACGGACGTGTAGCTAATACTATCAAGTAATCTCATGTTAATGAGGTTTATACGATACACAAGTCCCAGCAAGGTTACATTTCTTACTGGATAGAATTTCCAGTCTATTCCGACGAAGACGTAAGCATAGCTAGTGCAGCCTACGGTAACGGTAAATATTGTCACCATAGTAACAATGTGCACTTTTCGTGTAAATATATTTTTGACTTTTAGTGGAAGACTAACACACATGCACCTCTCCATGCTGATAAACATGGTTATCAACGCTGTTGTTCGAGTGAAAACTAGGTGTGGCCAACTTCCACTAATCACAAAGATTTCTTTAGTCACAAGAGGGTACACTGATTTCTGGAAAACAGGAATGTGACAGAGGTTCGTCCAGACTAGAAACAACAGGGATAGAAGATCAGACACAGCCAGTGATAACAGGCTAATATTGACGCAGTCCTTGAACCCTTGTTTGATGAAGACTACGATGTTGATTATATTGCTTATCGTTCCAAACAAAGTGATAACCTGGCGTATATTAACCAAATAAGTTGACATGATAAAAAGAAATGTATCGTCATTCAAGATTGCAGAGCGAGATTGACGTATGACTTCTATAGCAGCTGCAGTGACCTGCTCTGCCTCGAGAATATGATCCATCGTATCGTTGCTCAAGTGTTAAATCTTTCATTCGCCTTGCAGCTTGATATGTTTCGTGTATTTCAAATGTAGTTAGTTTCCGTTGCACTTTTTAAACTAGACAAGCTTATCTATAGAAAGTACATATCCCCATTATCTTTTCGGTATTCATTTTATATTACAAAATTACTTTAAAAAATAAGTTACAAAACTACAATTAATGGCATGTAATGGTCCGGCATGTATTTCTCGCATAACACGATGTATTGCTATTTACAAGTTTTGTTTTTTTTTAACTATTTCTATCAAAATAAATCCTCATGTTTGGTTTTAAATTAATTCATCTGCAGATATTTTTAAATATACATTTAAACTACGTGAACAAAAAAAACAATCTTTTTGTACTCATTTTAAACGAAAATTGTTTGAGTTGTTAGAGCATTATTCACAGAATCGAAAATCACAATACCTTAATGGCGCAGTAATGTCTGCCAGAAACATTTGATACGAGTTAGTTTTTCATGGCGTCGACAATTGTGTAATTTGTGGGATAGCTTTTAGCTTGCAATAATTTTAATGATTGTGTAATTTGTGGGGTTTTCTTATTATAAATGTATTTTAAACTATAAGTGATTTCATAAACTATACTAGAAAATGAATGAATTTTTTTCGAAACATTGGTTTCGGTGTCAACATTTAAATGAACAATTGCCACACATCAATAAATTGACGTATACTATATACCAGACGATATATACAGATGAGAACTGAACATTTTTTCTAGAACTTGCATTGATATTGCGAAATGTTGCAATGTAAAGTGAAGGATGTGTAGAAAATCCAAACAAAATAACTGTAAACAAAAAATGTGATAAAAGGAATTGTGGTTTGTTAATTAATACCTAGATAAATATATACACTTTCTGAACATTAGTGAGTAAGCAATACTAAGAAGACTTTAATACTTATTAAATTAATTAATTTAAGTATTACTGGAATTTGTAATATGTTGCCATCTGTGGATAGAGTAACAGGTTCGCTGAAATGTAAAATGCTGTGATCCTTTAAGGTTGTCGTATAGTCCACTTGCATTCCCGAATCAACGTCTCCCTTCATCATGTGTAATACATACTTTGTAGGTGATATCCAGGAGTTTACTAATGCATCCCATCTTCATATCCTATGTTGTTACATAAACAATGATACTAAAACACAAATGTCAGAAAACAAAAGATATGAAATAAAAAAAGTCAGAAAGCAAGAAAGAAATTATGTAGCTACGTATACAAATATTTGTTCATTGTGTTCATGTCGGTGAAGGCTAGTGTGAAAAGAAAAAAAATGTATTTTTCTCCTACCTAATCTTGAATCTTGGACCAATGACTGGCAAAGCAGCATTTCACTATCCCAGCTGATGGAGGCTTTCAGAGCAGCAACCCCATTATCACACTTCAGTCAGTGTGCACGGCCATCCTTCGTACCATTTGCGCTCCATAATTTGTAATTCAGACAATTTCATTTTTGCCAAGAATTGTTATGTTGGGCCTCTCTTGGGCTTTTCTTCTTGGTTCCATTGCACGGAGTTCTGATAATAGTATTTAGGTGTCGCTCGATGCCATATGTCTCCACTTAGAACGTCTGGCACTTATACGAGTCTGTATTTGTTCTTGATTTTTCAGGAAAAGCAGTTCGATGTTTAGGATGGGTTTCCGCTACAAATGTCGATTAGATTTTGTGGTTTGAAAAAAAAACACTTAATACTCATTCTTAATGCGTTCAAACCTCTTATACTGTGTTCTTGATTGTGAGGATGCCCAGTATACGCGAATGTTCCAGCGTTACCCAGGTATGATAAGTTGTTCTATAGCTGTGCAGCATATCAGGTAGGATGCGCTCCCGTTCTAGGTAGGACATTATATTCCTGGCCAATATCTTCTACATTATGTATGGTGATTGTTCGATAGCTGCTGAGAACGTGGAGTCCTTAGCAGGTTCAGGCAGTGGGCACAGATAGCTATGAAACCAGTCCTCGGGGGCACAGATGATTGGTCTATTATGTGAGTGAACTCCTTCGCCGTTTGTTAGTTCACATAACCTAACAACGATCTTGTGGCCGCAAAGTGGGAATTGTTTGTCTCAGTCATGATATAGTAGTAGAGCCATAATATATATTTGTTTATGGACTCTTGACGGTCAGTATGCTCACATGTAAATGGATGCATTTTTACAAAAATTGTCTTTAAATTTATGTAAATATTTTTCGGAAATTTTTTTTTTCTTCAAAATCATATACTAAATTCATAAGTGAATGACAAAATAACAGGTTACAGTTGGTGTTGCTGTTGAATGCCCACAATAAGTAGGATTACTCTTATGTGTACTGTGAAAAGAGTAAGTGGCTGGTTGTCATAGCTTTACTCACATCCCGAGCATGCAGATGAAGGTGGATCTGGGTCGTCCAGGCGGTAGTGCTATGATTGGCTTTATATTCACGTCGCTCACTACTGCGAGTATTCCGTAGATCCCTGACCTTGTTAGTCAAGCTGCTATAAAAAAAATAGCTCGTTTCTAGGAAGGGCTACGGGGAAGCCAAGGTGAGCGTCTTGGGCAGTATATTTTAGCCTGACACTGACTAACATGTCTGATCAGTATGCTTTATCTGACCACACATTAGTCTTCCTTGCCTCCAGACTACAGTCATATGTTCCCTAAAACAAGCAGTAGAAGAAACTGGTTGAATACAGACTATGCAGAGATTTCTAAACTAACATATTGAGTTAAGTTAAGTTAAGCTAAGTTAAGTTAAGATAAGATAAGTTAAGTTAAGTTAAGATAAGTTAAGTTAAGCTAAGTTAAGTTAAGTTAAGTTAAGTTATGCTGTGTTAAGTTAAGTTAAGTTAAGTTACGCTGTGAGATAACAATAGCGTTAATAATAATAGTGAAATTACTAACTAGAGCGCTTGTCAAAATGTAAACTACAGTGGCTAGTTTAATGGACCTGCAAACCGATCTCGTTCAATCCCTGACATCGACGATCTCCAGTCTACTGAGTTGTATATGTGCACATGACTTATAGTTAGTAAAGACAAGGTGGCGAGAAAGAAAACGTCTCATCCCATATCAGAAATAAGATTGACTCCCAGCACAATGAAACCTGCAACACTTCATCTCTAACATTACTGCTATTAGGTGACATTTACCTTTCTTTGTGAAATTTTGCAGTTTATGGTAGTAGTTAGTTGCTCATCACAAACGATAAAGGGGACATTGTCAGACAGTTTTGAAGATGTAACTTGCACTGCCTATTGTTTATAGTGAGAAGAAAATTGTGCTGGTCATCAACCTCACTGTGTTGTCCCGAGCTTCCTTGGATCAGTGGCAAGACGACTAGTCGAGACGACTGAAAGTAACTCAGTATGCAGGCATTTTGGTATTACCTTCTTTGAGACCAATGGTCGCTTGAAACTTGCGGGATACGATCGCCCAACTGTTTCCGCTCATATCGTCTCCATTTGTTCTACAGACCGTTGAATTTCTAAAACGCCACACTTAATAAAGGGAGACACAGCAAATACGGAGAGTTGATGAGTGGTGGGGTGCAATTTACAGTGACAAGATCCTTTTTTTCTATTATAGATGCACCCAGTGGAACCTGAACGAACGTATTTGTCCATCATCAGACAAGGACAAACTACACGATAAAACTGCTGTGCTGATCAGTTCAAGATTGCACAGCTTGCGCTAAATAACAATTTTCAATTCAGTAGTATCAATTGTATGAGCGACTGAGATCAGAATGGTACAATTCTACTTGACAGAACATGGCCATTAGGTTTGATGTATGTTATCGACACGCTGCATAATACCCAGCAGTAAATTGGCACCTGGCAAATTGTTAGGTGAAGGAAATTCAACGAGGAATTGAATTACCTGTTACAACAAAATGTGATACACAGTGCAATGAATTCTTTAACACTTCATTTCCTTATGAGTCTGCCATGTGTGCATGTTGATGGCATTCATAATTCTATTAGTTGCTGTTGTATATATTTACAAATTGTCTTTAAGTGTTTAATTAGAAACGTTTGAAACTGCCGGTAACATCAAATGTTTGCAGCCTGTCGGGACATGTATTTGATCCTTCCTATCAATGGTGATTTCAACGTAGACCAAGAGTATACTTTCAGAAGTGGTAACAGAAATAAACTTTACTGGCTGTGATGGTAGAGTTTGGAATACGAGGCCAGATACCTGACAATGTCAGAGCGCTATACTGAGAAAACGAGAGCGTGGTGTGTACGGAGAACGGCTTCTTTTAGGCTTTTTTTCAAATCCCCAAGTGTGTGAATCAGGGATGTTGGCTATCGTCACGACTTTTTTAAACATTTAGATAGACTAAATTGTGTCAGAGGACTTTCAGGCTGCAGCATACGAACTGGATCATAATTCCATATGAATTTTTATTCGTAGGTGACTAATGCCTCGCAAATACAGACGAACAAAAATTTCAATATTACTTGGACGCAACCTGCAAAAAGTATGGTATGCGGAATGTCTAAGATGACATAACTCTGTGGGTGGAACATAATGCAAGGGCGACTTAACTTGAGCATTCAGAACTTGTCTCTCCAGTAAGTCCAGAAGGCCAGATACCTGGGCAGCATTTTCTCACAAGACATAAAGATAAATAACGCTTTTGTCAGACTAAAGAAAGGGTAAATGTAGATAAACTGCTTTACGTGTTAATGTGGAACATTATTCGTGATATTGCAATTGGGTAAATGAGAATACGGTGCTATCATCGTCATAAAAATCGAGCTAACTTTCTGAGGAAATACGATAACATTTTACGGTGATCTTAAATAGATCACAACCAACAATTATCCGTGATTTTGATTAAGGAACCTCACATCTACAGTGCTAGTATCATACAACACATTTACACTTATGGTGGTTCAATAAGCCATCAGAAAGTTCAAGAACCAGATCCCGAGGACGACGATAGAATTACTATTGACAGTAAGCAGCACGTAATGTTTCATTCACACATCTACTATGAAAGAAGTGTGGAACAATGAGAATTCACCTCAACATTGGAAAGACATCAGTATTGTTAAAATACGATATCAAAGAATGCTGGTGACAAATCATATCGCAAACCCTGCCGTGGTATAACACTGGTATAGGGATATGTAACGAGGTAAGAAGACTCATTGTAAAAGTGGAACAACTCTAATAGGAAACAGGCTAGTTTTAGACCAAAGTGATCGTGCAGAGACAAAATCATAATTCTTCGAATACTGTTTAAAGAATATGTGTAAACACAATATCAACTTGTCATTATCTTGATTACATTAAGACGCTGGTCAGTCTTCGTCGCCAATCACTTTGGAAAATTGTTAACAACTAGGACTCCATCCCAATATATTATTGTCATAATAGCACTAAAAACTGATACACAATGCTGTTTTGCAGACATCTGCTGATACATATTCGTGGTTCCATCTTAAAACAGGAGTAAAGAAAGGCTGCATTGTGTCGCCATCTGTGTTTAGTATAGACATTGACTGGTGGGGATTCCGCGGCCAAGTAGTTAAGCCGTCGGCCTCGTGATTAGGTGGTGTGGGTTCGACTCCGGACTCCGTCTTTTTCACATGGTGCTTTATGCAGAGTCCCCTGCATCTCGTAGTCGCCCCCTAGTCGTTTTGTCCTTGACTTGCCACTGGGGTCGGGCGGCTTGAGACGAGAGAGTGAGGATAAAAAGTAGCGCAGTTAATCCTTGTTAAAAATAGAGCTAGCAAAATTAATTATGCCATCATCGTCTACGATGCACGGCGGCCTTTTAGACTGCTGATGCCTAACTATGGCCTTATCAGACATATATGCACACTACCGAAGAAAGATGTGTCGGACAGATGGGTGCAAATAAGCAGCCAAACTGTAAACTAGCTTCGCTCAGATTGCAAAGACAAATCAACGAAGAATTTAGCAACGAGGAATGATGATAATGCCACTCCATTCACATTAAGGGCTCCATGACAAAAAATCTTCCGAGACTAAAAATATGGCTTTTGAAAACTCAAGCGTTGGCTTTGTGTGATTTAAAATTTAATTAAACAGATCTTGATCTGCTTGATCTTGATGACTCGTTCCTCGGCGTAGCTGCGAGTCTCAACTTCGTCTCCAGGATCTTGGGATACTAACGTCCAGTGGGTGATAAGAACTCCTCCATAGACGTCTCGGATGTTATTGCGTGTAGCAAAGGCGTCTGACATCGGTTATACCAGATTGATATCACCGCTCTCCATCCACCATCGTTTCGTCGAAACATGTGACCTGCCCATCTATGTTTTGCGTTCACTGCATAGATCACTGAATCCTTCACAACGAACTGTCGCCGAATGTCAGAATTATGGAGATTTTTGCATACTTTGGTTCAGGGGAGTGATTCCGACCAAGCGTCTCTCAATACAGACATAGGTCACTCACAATTTGTTCTCCAGTGAGTTTGTTAGTGTGCAAAACTCAGCACCGTATCACAATTCAACAAATAAGATAGAAATATGGACCATCTGACACGAAATTTAAACAGGCATTTAAACGATTACATGGAAATATTTTAAAAAACATGAAATCCAACCAGCAATCATGTTTTCAAGTGAGCTGAATATTATACAAAACAACAACAGCAGGACTGATAGGTTTATCATACTAAGAAGTTTGTACGATGATTACATTTAAAGAAGGTTAATCGTACGCGTCAACAGATATATGTGCTCAAAAAAAGTGATGGTCGACAAATCCTAGTGCTGGCAGAAACATTTTGTAAACAACCTGCAACTTGGCAGTGCTGAACCGCGTGTGATTTGATAACGTTTGATCTTGAGGACATGACAATCATAAAATATTGTAGTGGTTATATTTTAGTCATTATATTTTCTACTTATCTGCGACTAGAAAATAAGCCTACCGAAAATGTATGTACATCTGACAACCTAGACCAGGAAATCAACAATATACACACAATTGACAAGGAGATCTCCCGCAGAAGAGCTGAGATTTGGCTCAGCTTCGTCTGCATTAAACCGATATTCCAGCACATGACTGACGCGAAGGTCAGGGATCACACCTGCAATAGCATGGTTATCCCTGCAATGGAATATGGATGTGAGATTTGCAGGATACGCAAATCAAAGGCAGACAAGTTTCATTCTATTGAAAGAATAATGGAGCTGAGTCCTAAATAATTCCTTGAGAGACAACATCTTAAATGCCGACATCCGATGGCAAATAGAATTGCGGGATGTCGTCGGCTCGACATCAATACAGAAGTACAGATAGACCGACCATGTGGTCCAAATTACTCACGGTAGATGGACAAGAAGGGTATCTGACAGGTGACCTTACAATTACAACCGCTGCCGCGACCTGCCCCAACAAGATAGAGAGATGATATGCAAAATGCAATTGGACAGTCATGGGACCACACGTTGAAAGGGCAGACACGGATTCAAGCAGCGTTTAGCCACCTGACATCAGGCCACCTAGCCTGATTGAATACCAGGAATCAAATATTCAAGTATATTACTCGTTGTTAGACGCTTGGATCCAATGTACTCGTCCAGTCTTTTACATTTAGTTGAGTCCAGGTAGTTTTCATTATGTATCCTTTGCAATTTGATGATCTAATCTTTGCTTCAGTGGTATGGCATATGTGCGCGTAGTCTAACATGATTGTATGTTATTAACAGTATGGTGTGTATAAGCGGCAGAATGGTTAGAAGTTATTTATTGTAGTAAAGAGATTGAGTTAGTCACATGGTATCAGTATATCAAGCTAATCCAGTAGTAACAAATGCATACTTGGCTGCCCTGAGGTAATTTAAACAAGACAGCAAGAATGGGAATTTATAACTAATAAAACTGAAGATCAAGTACAACCACAATTGATTCTGTCAGTCAGAATCTGCCATGGCAATTCCGTTATCTTATATTACAAGCAGATGCATAACATTGTTGTGGTTAACTGTAAATGACGATACGCAAAGTTCATATTTCAATATGTTCTGGTTTTTAACAGATTACACGTAAAACAAGTGTTGTTCAAACATATATGTAAAGAAGAACTATTTTAATTTGAAAATGCCACGAAAAGTGTTCCTGTACTTGGTGCTCATAGTAAAATAGATGAATATGTTTATGCTAGAATTAATAGCCTCGGCAATGAAAGAAACCGATAATATTGCTAGAAATAAATTTTTATAGACGCCATCGTAAGTGAACTGAGGCTCTACACATCCGCCAATAAACACACAAACGGCCGGGATAAAACATGAGATGAACATGGTGGATATGAGTACCACCATTTTGGAGACTTTCTTGTCCCGGGAAGCCATATTTGTTTCGTTACTGGACCCCCAGTTAGGTTGAGTGGTCACTGAAGAACTTGCGTTTCTCCAGGCGGCTTGTTGGTTTAGCTTCACGACAAGAACAACCGTGCATGTCACGACCATTATGAAACATGACATAGGCATGAAGACTCCGTTGATTGCGTACGAGATCTGATCAATAATTTTCCTCCGCTCGTAGTCCATGTAAAAAATAAGACCGATTGCAGTTGTGTTTCTCTCTGGGTAGAATTTCCACCCAAGTCCCAAAGAAAAATAGGCGAATGCAGACAAGCCTAAGCTTACCACATAAATAGTCACCATTGAAATGATATGTCTCCTGCGAGTGAAAATATTTCTTACTTTCAGGGGAAGAATAACACACAGGCATCTCTCGAAACTGATAAACGCAGTTATCCACCCAGTCGTTCTGGTAAATATTACATGAGGCCAGATACCACTTATGAGTTGTACCTCGTATGATATCATAAAAACGTCAGCGTCTCTGAAAGCGGGGGTGTAGCACAGGTTGGTCCACATGATCGTCAACAGTGAGCACATGTCGGATATGGTCAATGCCAAGAGAGAAATGTTTGTAGAGTCGGAAAAACCTTGCTTGACAAATATGGTCGTGTTGACAATGTTGCTAATTGTTCCGAAGAGGGAGATGATCTGACAAATGATGCCCATGTTAACGGACATGATAAAGAAAAAGATCTCATCGCTGAAGAAGTCCGTCTTCTGCGCGATTATGTTGTGTGTTAAATCAAGTGTGCTAAGTTCAGCGTAATATGTAGTCTTTTTAGTCGTCTGTGGTAAGAACGGAATTGAAAATATAAATGGAATTAGCTGGTCGTTCTGTGTGTTTGTTTTCTCCATTATGAATTCGTTAATTGCAGATTTATAGAAGAAACTGCACTTGTCAGACTTTGTGTGGCAAGTAAATCAGTCAACTATTCTGAAACCTGATTATCACCAGAATGACCATAGATCGAGGAAGTAGTCACCCTTTTAATCTGTAATTCCGATATTCTTGGCAGTTTAATTTCCAAACCATAACTGCAGCACCTAAAGAGCTTTGATGCAAGCTGCATATACATAGGTAATGTGCAATGATCGGACGATGCTTATGAAACGGTGAGAAGGATAAGAACATTAAACACAAACGCAGTTTAATCAAACATGGTTTTACAATATTTAATGTCAGCATCTATAACTGAAGCAGACCACTCATGATTCTATATTTATATTTTCACATTTCAGGCTGTTTTCTTTAATCAAATATCACACGTTTTAATGACTAAATTAAATGAACAAATATAGTTATATTAATTGGAATATTGCTGTTATCAGTTTTTAAATCAAACCTAATTTGAGCATACAACGCATATCATGCGTGAGATCGAGTGTCAACATATCGTGTATGTACACTTGCATACAAATAATTTGAGTGCAACATAAACAGGAGGATGTATGGAAAAAACCGATAAATGAGTTCCTGCTGCCTGCATCGTCTAGTGTGAGGTAGCTGTTGCACGTTACCACAAATAATATGTCGGTCATGGGTACGGTTTTCGGTTGATCGTGAAAAAAGATATGGTTTATTTATACCATATAGTTACTATTTTCTAAGATTAGTGTTTGTCTGTCCAATCAAGTGTAGCCATTATCCAATTGCCTGAAAATATCTTTGGCTGCCTTCCTTTGTTAGCTAATCATTGGCAATCTTCTGTAACAATATTTGGTGTTTGCTTAAAGCCTGCAAAATGAATTGCGTGCATTCAATAGGATGCGTAATTTAGCAACAATTTGAGCTCTGGCAACTGATTTGTTCATTATCTCTAATTGCAACATCAGATCTGGAGATTCCCGTTAATTATAGCTCCTGATACATCATTATAAGTGTCAGCCACTCCTTATGTTCTTTTTTATATATTATTACTCTGCTGATATCATAATTTTGTAAACAATTTGTGTAAGAACAGATCTGGGGTAGTCTAATTGTGTTTCCCTTACAGCATAAAGATATCAGTGTCAAATCAATAAACTGTGAGTGTTAGTATAAGTAGGACACAGCAAATATATACTATTATTTTATACATGAGTAGTATATGTAGTAGTTGCATAGAAACCCTTGAGGTACACCAATACGGACAGAACCACAGGAAGTATAATCATTACACAATAAAAACAAACACGTTTTTTTTCGTTCTCCATTATGATTGCGTAGTGCAGCTACAAATAATTATTTCGGTATTAGACTCTGGACGTCCACAAGCAAATACTAGCTATAGACAAAGGTGTATTCCATGATAAATATAATTAAATTGAAATGTTTCAATATTTAGGTAACATTATATATTATGTTGATGCTTACGGAACGGCTAGGCTGACACAATTGTACTTTTCTGTGTAAAACCATTTGTAACACGTGTTTTCCGTCATAAACTTGCAACAGTATGTTTAGTACCGGTCCAGCAGAGACGTACAGTTACGGTTTGTATTAAGTGTCGTTCCAGCTTCATAATCCGCGACAACAGAAACACGTTGTTTGCCATTTCACTAAGATTCAGTTTTAAAAGTTGCAGTCTATTACAAGTTCAGATGTCATGACAACAGAAAGTTCCGCTCGTGGCGGTAAATTTATTCCGTTTTAACGTCTAATTACTTCATAATGTTTATCGGGTGTCCGAGCGGCTAGCATACCTGTCTTCTAGTCAGGACACTGGTTTGAACCCTGCTATGCTCCTATATTTTTCTAAGGGCAGGAAATAGCCGCCGAGACCGCGCTATGCATTTTAACTGCCTAGCAAGCTGTCTTTATTCCTTATACATGCAAATCCCTTAAACATAATGATCTGAAATCTCGTTAGACTCCTTAACATCATTAAACTTTGGGGAAGTGGACGGCTACAATCTGAGCAAATCTTCAAGCTGTTTTATTAGAATGTATATCATTAGATGAGACTGATGGTAAACTCTAGAACGGTAACATATGAAGACTCACACTCATCGGACATATCTATTGAATGCATACGAAACGCTTTAACAATCATATCCTGTAGAAATACACATAGCAACACACAGATACTAACGGTCAGCTGAAACGATAAAAATAGCCAGGCACACATAACATATTTAGTCTGGCATGAAGGGGTTGTGAATAAAGTGATCATTCTCAGCCTATGAAATATACGAATAATATGAATGGTATAACAAATACTAAATTTGATTTCTCTTTAAAACCGATGAAAATATTAGGAAGCTATTTTTGCTCGAGAACAAGAATAGACATTAACAGATATGTTTACCTAAATAAGCTTTATCAGAAAATACACAAACGAGAACACACCGATAGACTAGGTTAAACGAATATAAATATATATGGTATAATAGTAAATGCTGAAGAAAATAAAAGAACTCTATAGTCAGCAACGATATCATACAATCTTCTCAACTGGTATATCAGGTGGCATTAGATTGAAAGAAATACTCGTGTCTAAATCAGGGGCCAATTATCAAGTCGCTTTTATATTTCGGAAAATGGATTGAACAGAATGATTCAATTTATGACAAGTCTGTATAACTGTCAATCGTAAATTTAAAGCATTAATTATACAATATACTGATAGCTTTTTCCTTTTTCTCAGATTAGCGTCGCTGCTCATACGTTTCTTTGAGCTAGTTCTGTAAAGTATTGTACACAGCATCAGCTATTTCCGACAGTAATTTAGATCTGATTTACAATGATACATCTCTCATGTTGTTTGTCTCCATGAAGGAAACAAATAAACACGTTCATGAACCAATCTGACAACAGCTTTCAGAGCACTTTCTTACTTTCTACAAGAAGAGCCCTTTTTGGGTGACTGTTCTTGTTTTTATGCATTGATATTCATTTTATCTAATCAGTTTTCTATTGGTATTCGTTTTATGTAATCAGTTTTCCATTGGTATTCGATTTATCTAATTAGTTTTCCATTGCAAACAATAATGGGGGCTGTGTCAGGATAGAGAAATGTATTCAATGAGCTATGGTCTAGCCCCTGTTACTTGCATTTTACTTAGATTTAAGTGAAGACTATTTACGTTATCATCAACCGTATTCTCTTGTCATGAGCTGCATTGGTCCAGTGGCAAGACGTTGTAGTGGAGACGACTGAAAATGGCACAAACTGCATATCTATATTTTTTTGTTAGGTTTATTCCCGCCAACTTGACTTAGATAGAAATTTCATTATTTTGATAATGCTTTTTTCTGAACAGCGACTTACAGTATGTTCTTTTCGATTGTCAATTGGCAATGGTTCTTTTATGTGCACAGCGTGCATACAGTATCCCCGCGATTATTATCCACCTCCAACAGGACTAGGCATAATATCTCAAAAATGTAAAATGTAAAGTTGTTATTTCTATCTATTAAATGTATTCACAAAGTATATATATAAATCAATTCATTTCTTCATTAAAAAATTATACTGCAGTCCATGAGATAATATGTTTCGCTAGTCAAATGAATGAGCTATGTCTTAAGTTAAGACATACTTTGTAACTATCAGATGTAACATTTTTGTTTTAGTAGACCATCATTTCTTATGTGTGAATAATTTGCTTTATTTCGCATTCGGAGTACATGTTTCGTGGACAATTACTTACCTTCGCAACTTTTAAGTGCAAGACATTTCGCTTCTTATATAGAGCTTTGCTCACAAAATTTACAAAAAATGCACATCTGAAATTGAGTCTCAGAGGAATCAACTACTCTGCACGTTCTGTATTTAATTATTTCGTCTGTCGTCTTCCTGCATTCTTAAGTCATAGAGTGGTTACTGTTGTAGTTGAATGAGTCTTCGACCAGTCTGAATATAAACTACAATTAAAAGATCAGAAATAGAACGTCACTTATTCTTCACGATCGCCTTCTTCTGTACCAATTGATAGTTTGTCCATCACAAGTGATGAAGACCACTCTCTTTGTTCAGCCGTGTGGACAGTCGTATCTCTTGCTGTGTCCGCTGAAATGGGTGACTTGCGCGGAGATTTGGATTAAAGTGAGGAAGAAACTGCGCCTTTTGTCAACCTCACTCACAGAGCCTGAGCTACCTTTTGCCAGTGGCAAGACATTCAACCAATTAGAGCACGATGTATTCATTCTTTTATTCTTAGCATTCGGAACCTGTTTCCAGAGCAGCCATTTAAACCCAGCGCGTTATCCGACATCAATGAGGTGTACAATAGCAAACATTGCACATCCTTTATAACTTGCACATTATTTCGACATGGTTCCATTTTTTGACTTCACCAGACATGGGACAGCCCTTAATAAATTGAAACAGTATAGTACTGTCGTTCGATTCTTTCATTATACAAAATATGGGACGCCGTTAATAACATTCACAGTATAGTGATGTAATACTATTCTATCACTGTACCAAGTATGGGACACCCTTAATAACACCCATTGGATAATATAGTGGTGAGGTGTGCAATACGAAGTAAAGTATGCCTTTATTGGATGCATCTGGTATTCACACTAAGCTGTGGGATAGGCGACTGTTTCAGGACTCAGTAAAAAATGAAGGTCTACTCTCTGCACTTGTTCTACCTACCCTCTTTTATGCATGTGTGACATGGATCGTCTATGGTAGTCAGGTCGAGAAATTAAACCACTTCCCGTGCACTGCCTCCGGAAACTACTGACGATAAGATTGCAGGACATGTTGTCACATATGTGTTGGCACGATCGGGGATGGCAAGTATACATACCATGATATGTGTTGTACAGCTGAGATGGGCTGGCCGTATGATGCGCATGTCAAATCAACGTCTACCAAATAATGTGCTCTATGGTACAAGAGAGCGAGCGGTGGACAGCGAAAAAGGTACAAGAACACAATTAAGAGATCAATGATCCAGTGCTGTATTAACCCCGATGACTGGGAAAGAATCGCCACCAATTGCACAGACTGGCGCAGCACTACAGGTGAGGGTGTTCAGAAACATGAGCCATCAAGAACAAATGAGACAATCCAGAGACAATCGCTCCCATAAACTCTTCTTCATCCACATGCAAGGTGGAGGTTTTTTTTTCCATGTACTAAGTACAACAGACAATTCAATGCTCAGATTGGCTTATTTAACCATTTTCAAACTCATGCGAACAGTTGGCCTAGTTGTCCTCATCGATTACAATGGATGAACAGCAGAGTGCCTTTAATTTCATGCACAAGGTTTTGCAGTGGTGACGTGTACAATACAAAGCATGAGGTGCTTTCCCATAACATGCACATCATAGTACATGTCTCTTTTGATTCCTTCACTTACAACAGTGCTGAAATCTACACTGGTAAAAGGGATCAATCTGCACAGCAGAATAAATATTGCAAATATTTTTTTATTAATCATACCTTTAGACATGGTCAGTCAGACAGACTAAGGTTTAGTGTACAGGAAGTCGTATATATACATATATATACATACTTGGAATCCTGGTATTCAAACAGGCATGCTAATGTCTGTTGCCAGAGTAGCCAAATGCTTCACCTATATATAGTAGGTGTTTAACAACTTCCTGAGGCTTACTAGGCCTGGGGGAAGATAAACATAACTTGGATAGATTTTTAAACTAGAATGAATTTTGTCCATGCAACGGCCGTTAAGCCTACTCTTTTCGATTTCTAACTGCCAATGTATTTTTAATGTGCTCGACACTGAACACGGAAGTCCGATCTCACTATCCAGAATTCAGGAAAATGTTACCAGAAAATCCACGTGAAAAAATCACGGTCCCCCACCGTGATTCGAACCCGCGACCTCTGGCACTCCAGTTGGACACCTTGCCTGAAGACCACTGAGTCCTTTCTATATATATATATATATAGAAAGTAAAAGCAAAGCGAAGGCCGCCGTCCATTGCAAACGATGATGGCATCATTTATTTTGCTAGCCTCACCATCTCGTCTCAGTGGCAAGTCAAGAACAAGATGACTAAGAGGTGGCTATGAGATGCAGGGAACTCCGCATCAAGCACCCGGGGGAAAAAACGGAGTCCGGAGTCGAATCCACACCACCTGATCACGAGGACGACGGCTTAACCACTTCGCCAGGAAATTACCATATATATATATATATATATATATATATATATATATATATATATATATATATATATATATATATATATCATGTATATTTTAATGTGTTTTGGACATTACATATTTCAAAACCAGAATGCCCTATAACACAGTAAAGTCTCAGACTTGCTCAGATAGATTCATGACTATTTAACAAGTTGTCTAATCTAACATTAGCATTTAAATACGATAAACACTACGTATCAGTAACTTCAATTGATATTACAATTCATTCATTGTCCACGAATTGTTGATAGTGATTCACTGTAACATATAACATATAAGAACTCACTAGCATAACACCATTAACAAAAAACGCGGCTTACTGTTTAGCAAAGCCACTATTTTTGCACAGTGAGTACATCAATTGGTGATATTTGTCGCTCGACTGATAGCACAAAATATGTCAATAGATAGCTGCTATACACTAATTGCCAGGTGGTTTTCCTCCTAGTTCTTTGTTTGCTTCCAAATTCCTAGTCTCACAATAGTTGATTCATTAAATGTATAAACACAATCCAATAGTCGGCTATTTAATCATTCCAGTATGTCTGCTCTCTGTGAGTGTTTTCTAAACTAACCTTTCATGCCACGACCAATGTGACAAGGACGGACCACGCAAATATGTCGCATATATTTTGAATTGTTTATATCATAGTTATCCATTATATTTCAAAATTACTCAAATAACGTTTAAAATTAAGGTGTCCGTTAAACCTAGAACACCTCCGTAACTGCCTCGATCATCATTATAAAGCTGAATGTTGTTGTTATGTAAGATAATACCCTACGGCTAGTCTTCTATTAGAAACATATTAACACATATCGACAATGATCGCAAAGACCAACGCAATTTTAAATATATTTCTAAAATTCAGAAATTATTCATACCAAAAGTAGGAAATATAACACGAACAAGTATGTAATTGGTCCATTTCCCCAAGTAGTCTCTCCTTTCTACAGAAAGGAGCATTTGTGGCATTGAGAGCCTCGTTTTGGTTTTAGAAGCGCAAACGTTTTTCTAGAAGTGAAATATTCACACAGTTCTGCATCGTTCGGCATTTATGTTTCGTTACTGTAGCCGAACCCTTGCCTTTAACTCTCACAGATAAGCCACATTATATTTAAATATCCCAACAGCCAAGCAGACTTACATGCATTTACAATTCCATTATTTCTACAACTTTTTATCAAAAGGTCTACATCTGCAGAATATAAGTATTCTCTCTATTCCAAATAGATGACAACTTTGACTGTTTGATAATGCACAATTTATTTGCCAGTTTCAATTCTTTGTTCATGATGGAAAATATAATAGTAGTAATATTGTCACTTGAACAATGTGTTTGTCTACATGTTACATGACTTCTCTCTCTCTGTCTCGCTCTCTCTCTCTCTCTTTCTCCCTTGTATATATATATATATACGACGTGTGTTCAAGTGAAACCGGGACTTTTTGTTGTAATGAAAAAAAATACTTTTTAATTAGTCAAAATACCATCTATTTTTCGACATAATCTCCTGCAACGTTTATGCACTAATTCCAGCATTTAAGTAATGCTTGAAAGGTTTCAGCGTAGAAAGATTTGTCAATATGTCTGAACCAATCCAGTACATCATGTTTCAGTTCGTCATCAGTTCTCAAATGCTGACCTCTCTGTAATTCGTTTAGGAGTTCAAACAGGTAGTAACCGCTTGGAGCGAAGTCTAGGCTGTAAGCTGGATGTGGCAATATCTCCCAGCCGAGTTGCTGCACATAGTTCGGTGATATGTATAAGAACGAACGTTATCTTGCAGGAGCATGATGCCCTTTGTGATAAAACCAGAACGGTTTTTTTCCGCAGACGGTTATGCATATCACTCAAATTGCGTATGTACTGTACACTGTTGATAGGGGCACCGCAGGGTAGAAACTCAAGATCCAGGATAAGGTGTTCAACAATTTGGATATTCACAAAAAATGACTGTCATGGGTTGAGAGTAACCACGGACGGGATCATCACTCACGGATGTACGGCATTGTTCAAAACGTTTACACCATTCAATTGTCTTACTGCGGCTGATTGTATTGTGATTGCAGTCTTTTGTACATTTCCGCAGGTTTCACACTTTCTTTCACAAGAAACTATATCACAACACTTTGTTCCATGCAAAATCCGACAGTGTTGTCTACCATTTTTATTTATCTGTCAGGTAACTGGCCCATTCCAAGTAAGCCACCTAGCAGTAATAGGACACACGTTCCTCTAACTAATGATAGTAGTTCAAGCACAATATAACCAAATCTGGTAGAAGTAGAACAAAAAGTCCCCGCTGTACTTGTTTGAATGTCCCTCGTGTGTGTATATATATATATATGTATATATATATATATATATATATATATATATATATATATATATACATATATATATATATATATATATATATATATATATATATATATATACATTTACGTATACAAAAAACATACTTGTAATTTAAATTAGAAGTATGTACATATTTCTAATTTAAATCACAAGTATGTTATTTGTATACGTAAATGTGTAACGCAACTTGGTATTGTTCTAATATATACGTATATGAGTTTTAATATGAATACAACATTTATTTATTATATGATATAGAGTTATTCTGTCGGAAATGTGAATCTACCTGAGCTAAGAAATAACGAACTCCCACATAATAAATCGTGATATTTCACAAAGGATGGCGGCATGATGACCCAGCTTCAGTCGTTTGAAGCCATATTTCAGAAGGTGAGAAATCACAAAGCAAGAGCTCACTCCTTCAACAGCTTTGTTATTCCAGCAACGGCCAGTGTTGTGGTAACACGTTGCTTAAGTTGTGCAATGAGCAAGTTTCTCAGCGATAAGAAGGGGAATCTTGGCAGCGAGCTGAGTCTTTCATTTTACTTTCAGAATGTAATGAAACCAAGCCCAGATCTGTACGAACTCATTCAGTTTATTTCGTTGTTGTTCCTTTAAATGAAGTTGGACGGCCAATTGTGTGATTCGGTAGCCAGCAGTATTCTAAAACATCAATATTTGATGGGGAGCAGTCTTGATTGACTCATGATGTCACGATCAACATCTTAACAACTTTTCGCATTGTTTTAAACAATTTTCTACGATTCAATAAAGAATCTCATTAGTTTGTAGCACTTTGTGTAACTTAAACACCGTAGTTGTTCAATTATGTCCAAGTCCTATTTAATTGGTGCTGCTAAGCGAAAAGCGCGCCAAGGACGTGCACTGAAGGGCGCCAATATGACGAAAACGTCAGCACTTTTGAAGCCAACAAACAGCTCAGCGCAGACTGCATTAGGCATTGTGACCGGATCCAATCTAAGAGCAGCAGAGGAAGTTGAAATGAATATATGTATTCATGATAAGGCTTTGGGGGCTACTGAAACAGTCACAGTAGTACCAATAGATTTGGGCACCAAGAATGAAGGGATCTCAGTTACTGAGACGGATTTAAAAAAAGAAACACAATTTAATCCTTAATTGCTAAAATACACCCAAGAGATTATGCTCATTTATGAGAAACGTGCTCACCTAAAGATACTGTGGGTCATTTCGTTTGTTGCCAACACATTGTCACATTTCCACGACATGCTGACGAGAGAGAAAGAATTTGTTTGGTGTAATTTGACACTTAAAATTATCGCACCTGCAGTAACACTGAAACATTATACTCTATCTTATTCTTCTGAAAGCTACTGTATTTATTGTCATGCCTGTTGGCTGTTCGTGAAATTTTGTGATGCGTTTTGTGTTAGAGGATTTTGTGAATACGAACACCAACTGTTACGGACATTCATGAACGACATTTTGATCTCGTACATTCTTGCGCGATATTGGAATAATGGCCATTCAATAAAACAGTCACATCAGGAATGGAAAATCGTAAACGAAAGAAAGCAAAGGACTAGGCGCAGGTTATTGACAGAATAATTAACGTCACGCTTATGCTGGTTGCATCTAACTTGGCCTTCAGGGGCTACAGAGGACATGATGGCGGGACTAACAGCGGTGCAATGAAAGGCAATTTCCTATATGTTATCAATTTTTCAGGCCGGTATGATCCTGTTCTTAAAAAGCAGCTGAGCATACCTCAAAGCACTGTGAAGTACTCAGTCATATCATACTAAAATGAAGTGATGTCCATGGTGGCACGATGCATCAAAAAGGACATACTTAACGATATCCAAATTGTGCCAATCTTCTCAGTTGTGGTAGACAACAGTCAAGGCATCACCAGAACTGATCAATTTAGTCAAACTGTTCAGTATATCAGTGTATAAATACGCTGTAGGCAAGCCTGATAGGTATAAATGTGCGAGTAGTGTATTGGTTTTTTGGGGGGTTTTTTTTATAGTTGGAGAACAATCTGCTAGCGGTTTATGTGAATAATTGCATTGAAGACAAAGGCTGGGAATTCACTTAAACTATGCAGACAAGACTTTAGAAGTTATATTTGTTCACGAGTTCAGACCCGGATAATTACGAAGCAGCCGGAAACTGTTTACATACGCTGGGAAGCTCATAATTTAAGGTTTCGAAGGCCGCAGATTCACACGCTATGGACCTGAATCAGATGAATCTCATGGTCATGAGAAATTATGAAATAAGTGATATTCTTTCAACGATCACGTATTGTTCTGCAAATGGTTGTGGCATTAAAGATCACGTTGAAGATAATTTGGTGAAATTCATTACAAGGGATCACCTACATCAACCGAAAAAACGTTTATGGATGAACATGTTTCTAATTTCCGCGGACAAACCCCACAGCGGTTTCTTAATTTCAGTTCGTTGACTGCAATGTGCATCATTCTATTACCTTTGACACTAGTGGACGCCTCTGACGACGAACTGTTTACAGTAGCTATACTGTTGGCTAAACAGCATGATGCTGATATTTCACATATGTTTCCAGCTCAGCTGTTATCGTTTCGATCAAGCGTTCGTTCGAAGTTGCCAACGAAGTCAACCATCTTCGAAGAAGTACGCCTTTTATTGATTGACTCTTCTGAGCTGACATCTACATTCAGTGATGTCTGCACTGTATCGCTCCTGCCAATGTCCTTACCAGTAACTATTGCTACGTGTCAACGACCATCATCAAAACTAAAGCTCCATATCTGAAGATGTGCTTAGCAAATTGGCATTGTCATCAATAGAAAATGTATGCGCCAAAAGACTGGCACTTCAAAAGAGGTGTATATTTTTTAGCAAAATAAGACGTGCGAAAGAACGTTCTAGTGTTCTTCGTTCGCCTTAGATAACCGTAGACCCATGTATCCTTTGGCTATCAAATGCATATTGTATATGGCAGCTTTTTATTTCATTTATTGAAGGTAATCACTGTAAGCTCTACATACACCCCCCCCCCCCCCCCACCCACCATCCTCCCTGCCTTTACTATGACACTAGCAATGATATATGTATGCAAGCTAATGTATTTTTACAAAAAAGTAGACGCAAAGAACCTTCGAGTTACTCAGGTGGCAATAGAGCGAAGAACATTAACAAAATAAGGACGAGTCAGAGTTCACAAAACTGATATCAAGTGTAACACCTGCTTCAATAGTGTCCTAGATACCGTGTATTTAAGAAAATATAAAGTAGCCGGCATGTCTGGTAACATGTAGACATCAACAGCGACAGTTTGCCGGCATTGCAAGCTAAAGTGTTCACTCATACGCCCACCATTATCATGGAATGATGGTCTCTGTTCAAATATTGGTCCAAAATGCCACTTAAAAGCATAAGGACAAAACAATTTCAAACATCATTTGTTACCCAGGCATTAGCCATTACATCTGTCATTTAGAATACAAATATTACATATATGCTTTGTCAAGCATAATTAAAGTATATTCTAGTATTGTAAAGTTCTCCTATATCTTTTAATAAATGTGTGTGAACATGTGTTAGTATATACATATATATATATATATATATATATATATATATATATATATATATATATATATATATATATATACATATATATATATATATATATATATATATATATATATATATATATATATATATATATATATAAAGTATATATTTATATATACACAGTTATGCGCCGCATGACATCGTTTCGGGCAAAGTCCAACCGCATATTCTCATTTGGTCTTATTTGATTTTAGAAGTCAGAAATCCCGATCGTTGAACGGGACGTAGCGGACGTAGCGGTAGCAACAGCTTTCAGCACTCAAAATGTTGAGACTAATTTCTTTTACATATTCAACTGCAGTGCAAAATACAATTCAGTTCAAGTGCAGTATCTGCATTGCTGGTTGGTTGCAATGGACCAACCAATATCCTCTTTTTCTTGTCTTTACGGTACACTGTGCCAAATTGACAATCAGCTAATCTGTTGATGTTGCTCTCCCACTTATAGCGCTGCCCACCTCTTTTCCACCGACCTTCAACCTTTCTGTCCTGTACAGTGTCTATTTATGTGATCAAAATATATAACTTGCCTAATTTTAATTTCTGTCCAAAGTTCTTTACCCATGATTACTCTCGCCAGGTATTCGCTCTTAGTTTCTTTCACTTTCCACGAAATGCGACACACTCTTCTGTGTAACTCAATTTCCAGGGCTTCTACTTTGTTTCCCAACTGTTTGCTCATAGTCCATGTTTCTGCACCGTATAATAATATGGAATATATATAGCACCTGATGAGTCTCGTTTTAAATGTATTAGTTATTTTTCTGGAGGTCAATGAATTTCTCGTTATATTAAATACATTTTTGGCGAATCATATAGCCTTCGTCACTTTTCTCTCTCATCTGCCATCCTTTGTAATTATCTGTCCCAGATACAAATATGTGTCTAAATGTTGTTCTAGTATCAGGCAGCTCCCTGGAACATTAGTTTTAGGATGCACATTTATTTTGGTAAATAACTCACCTTTTGGTTCATTAATGTCAAAAATGTCTAAACATCATCCATTATTGCTAGTGTTAACGATCTCCGCAAGATCTGGCAACTCTTTCTCACATTTAGCCCGCAGCACAGGGTCATCATCATATTTCAGATTGTTGATTATTCTTCCATTGGTGTTTAGTCAAGGCACTCCTTCAATCTGCCTGAAGATTGTCTCAGTGTAAAGGTTAAAGAGACAAAGTGAGAGCACCCATCCCTGTATCACACCTCTTTTGATATCAATAAACGTTGAGTAAACTTACCGGATGTTTCTGTGGTCACTTGCTCCCAGTACATGTTACTGAGTAGTCCAATTTCTTTACCATCCATATTAGTTACTTCCAGGCACTCAATTAACTTTCCATGTTTGACTATGTCAGGTGCTTTACTTTAGTCTATGAAACACACATATACACTCCTTTTCACTGCTATGTATTTTTACCAGGTTATGAAGTTAGTTATAATAAACGCATATGTTACTGTCCCATGTACGCGATGTAATATGACTATCTAGCGTTATTTTAATGTTAATGACCCCTATTTACAAATAACAAGTTTGCAGTATAACAGTATAGACTTCGAACCTCTAAGATCACCATCAAACGCTGTGAATCGCGAATCTATTAAGCGTTGTAGCGTTATCTTTGTGTCATTAGCTAGCTTTTGAAAATACATTACCGTGAAGTACTCCATAGCTGTCAAGCAAAACCAGTCTTAGTGTTAACGGAAAAGAGAGATAAATGTGAAGTATTCATTTGGAAATGAAACAAAATTTCATTAATTAAACAGCGTCATGATAAAAAATAGTTTATGTTATATGTCAGAACTTTTCTGTGTTGGACTCGAATGTAAAGAAATCCTTCATGAAAAGTATTTTGAAAGCTACAAGACTTACAAGAATTTCAGATAAATTTATATTAGATATTAAAACATTTTTATTGATCTGCAATAAGGACTAAACACAGAAGTGAATCTATCTAAGGACTCTGACAAACACTGCTACTGCACACAGTTTGTACGAAACGCTTAAAGAAAATATAAGGACCCGACTGCAATATCGAGTCTAGTTAGATTAATTCGTAGTTCAAGTGCGTTAAACAACTTTTGTTTCTGTTTAATGTACGATTGAGTATGTATACACATACAGTACCTTGGATATACATGTACAGTACAATATCACATTGGCTTTGCTAAGTTTTCTGGCTGATGTTCTCACAATTCCAAATCACATAACATCCTTTTTTCACAATATATATGTGTGTGTGTGTGTGCCTGTGCTGTACATGTGTATATGTCCCCCAGTAAATTTTTGTGTGGTAGAATAAACTAGATTAACGTAGGAGTGGTACTGTCGATAGTATTACTACAGTACTATAGTACTATAGGCCGACTTTAGTGAGCTGAGTTGATTCATTCTTTCCTAGCTCCCTTCCCTAACTTTAGGAAACCCGTTCCCATTGACAATGAGTGGACTGGTGTATGTATTGATTTGGAAGAGTATATCGTTAGTTTTACACTGAAAAGCAAATGCTCCAAAATATATATATGCTAGCATACCAAACAAATGTTGCATTTTGGAAATGTCTTAGATTTGCTGCTATGTATTCTAGATACGTTATAGATGTGTTTTATATTCGTTTTTCTAAGATTCGCACAATTAGATATTGTTTGAACTTACTCTGATATGTTATGTATTATATATATATATATATATACGCTTTTTTGTTGTTTTTTATTCTGTTATTTGTAATTTCCACCAGCAATGTAATATTTGGTATTATTGCAGTCTGTATTTATATGTTTTAATATAAATGCGTTACGTTATAATTGTATGCTAGTATCTAGCACATTTATACCACTGGGTATTATTGTAATCTAAAATGATGTGTTATGTTGTAGAATGTGCTGCTGTTATTATTGTGTCACGATTAACGACTGTTCTGTTTGCAACTATTCACTTTTACGACACATCACATACGTTGGTTCTTGTTTTATCGGCCGGTAGTTGGTGCGTATGTCTTGTGACATCGTCTGCTGGTCAAAGTTAGTACAAAAGCGTGATCATATAAGCTTAGATTCTTAGACTACAGTGATCACAACTGACATAAACTAACGAAATATGTACTAATGTGTGTAGCACATTGATTCTTCCAAATAGAATTCAAACATGTGGTTATATAACACTCAAGCCAACTGGTAGTGTAGTAAAATATGTATTATTATTTATCAGCCTCTCATTTACTTCATCCTGCTAGAGAGAAATTCAATATAAAATTAGTGACAAATACATTCGTTTCTCAGCGTCCAAACCACACTCAGTTCTTTATTTAGACAAATATATAAGGATTTAATTTTTTTTATTTATTTGTAATTTTGATAACAGGCATCTTCATACTTGTAACTATATTAACAAAACAATGTGTATACATAGCGCTACATATCAAGACAATTTAATAACAAGAAATATAATTTTTCATCGTACAATTTAGGGTTTCATTCCCTTGAAATGGGTCATATTTTATTATATTGTTATTTTCAAAGTTTCTCGTACCGAGTTCGTCCCTTTTGGCGAATATTCTTTAGTTGCTGTTTTGCAATGTTTCACCTTATATTATAATGCGTACTAAAAAATGTGGAACTTGGTCATTCTTAATGTAGTGCAATACAAGGCTTCTCAGTAGAAATCCTTCATGAAAAGTATTTTGAAAGCTACAAGACTTACAAGAATTTCAGATAAATTTATATTAGATATTAAAACATTTTTATTGATCTGCAATAAGGACTAAACACAGAAGTGAATCTATCTAAGGACTCTGACAAACACTGCTACTGCACACAGTTTGTACGAAACGCTTAAAGAAAATATAAGGACCCGACTGCAATATCGAGTCTAGTTAGATTAATTCGTAGTTCAAGTGCGTTAAACAACTTTTGTTTCTGTTTAATGTACGATTGAGTATGTATATACATACAGTACCTTGGATATACATGTACAGTACAATATCACATTGGCTTTGCTAAGTTTTCTGGCTGATGTTCTCACAAATTCCAAATCACATAACATCCTTTTTTCACAATATATATGTGTGTGTGTGTGTGCCTGTGCTGTACATGTGTATATGTCCCCCAGTAAATTTTTGTGTGGTAGAATAAACTAGATTAACGTAGGAGTGGTACTGTCGATAGTATTACTACAGTACTATAGTACTATAGGCCGACTTTAGTGAGCTGAGTTGATTCATTCTTTCCTAGCTCCCTTCCCTAACTTTAGGAAACCCGTTCCCATTGACAATGAGTGGACTGGTGTATGTATTGATTTGGAAGAGTATATCGTTAGTTTTACACTGAAAAGCAAATGCTCCAACATATATATATGCTAGCATACCAAACAAATGTTGCATTTTGGAAATGTCTTAGATTTGCTGCTATGTATTCTAGATTCGTTATAGATGTGTTTTATATTCGTTTTTCTAAGATTCGCACAATTAGATATTGTTTGAACTTACTCTGATATGTTATGTATTATATATATATATATATATATATATATATATATATATATATATATATATATATATATATATATATATATATATATATATATATATATATATATATATATATATATATATATATATATATATATACGCTTTTTTGTTGTTTTTTATTCTGTTATTTGTAATTTCCACCAGCAATGTAATATTTGGTATTATTGCAGTCTGTATTTATATGTTTTAATATAAATGCGTTACGTTATAATTATATGCTAGTATCTAGCACATTTATACCACTGGGTATTATTGTAATCTAAAATGATGTGTTATGTTGTAGAATGTGCTGCTGTTATTATTGTGTCACGATTAACGACTGTTCTGTTTGCAACTATTCACTTTTACGACACATCACATACGTTGGTTCTTGTTTTATCGGCCGGTAGTTGGTGCGTATATCTTGTGACATCGTCTGCTGGTCAAAGTTAGTACAAAAGCGTGATCATATAAGCTTAGATTCTTAGACTACAGTGATCACAACTGACATAAACTAACGAAATATGTACTAATGTGTGTAGCACATTGATTCTTCCAAATAGAATTCAAACATGTGGTTATATAACACTCAAGCCAACTGGTAGTGTAGTAAAATATGTATTATTATTTATCAGCCTCTCATTTACTTCATCCTGCTAGAGAGAAATTCAATATAAAATTAGTGACAAATACATTCGTTTCTCAGCGTCCAAACCACACTCAGTTCTTTATTTAGACAAATATATAAGGATTTAATTTTTTTTATTTATTTGTAATTTTGATAACAGGCATCTTCATACTTGTAACTATATTAACAAAACAATGTGTATACATAGCGCTACATATCAAGACAATTTAATAACAAGAAATATAATTTTTCATCGTACAATTTAGGGTTTCATTCCCTTGAAATGGGTCATATTTTATTATATTGTTATTTTCAAAGTTTCTCGTACCGAGTTCGTCCCTTTTGGCGAATATTCTTTAGTTGCTGTTTTGCAATGTTTCACCTTATATTATAATGCGTACTAAAAAATGTGGAACTTGGTCATTCTTAATGTAGTGCAATACAAGGCTTCTCAGTAGGCACAACCCTACAGAGGTCACAATGCTAATCATCAACATCGTTGACCAGGCAGTTGTAACACAGTCTGTTTCCAGATAGACGTCAGTCTTTAACTTGAGCATCCTGACGTTTGTGTTCATGTCCTGAAATTTATTATAAAATGGATTTGTTCTTCTTCAGTAGTACTCGGCCAATACGAACAGATAGACCGAGAGCATGTTCGTAAAGTGTTGTTTTTTTTAGCAAAGCAGAATTAACTTAAGTCTTTTCTCTTTAATCTTGCATTGCATTTAGGAAGCTGAAACAAGTACATTACGCATTTTGTTCAGTCAAGTTAAGTCGAAAAATCAACGTCATTGAAACACTGTTTAACCCATAAGTGCTCTGTTCTTCTTCCTTTTAAAAGAATCATAGCACAATGTACGAACTCCGTAGCACCGACGCGGATCTCATAAGAGATTGGGTAGATTTTTTACATAATTTTAAATTTTGGGCAGTGACCTTTAAACCTACTCTTTTCGATTTCCAACTGCCGAGCATTGTTAACGTGCACGCAACTGTACATGGACATCCAATCTATTCTACCGAGAGATTAGGGAAAGTACCAGAAAGTCTACCTGGACAAATAAAGGTCTCCACCGTGATTTTCTTCTTCTTCTTCTTCTTCGTACGCTGTCAAACGTCAACCTGTATTTTTCAAAAAAAGCAGCGGTCACCCTGAGGCTGTCAACACTGCCATAGAGCTTGTCTAGTGTTGCCACTGGTGATGGCTACATGTGCTTTCTCTGGTCCTTGTATGTCGGGCAGTTTTTCTGCATATGTTCAGCCATGATTTTCCCGGTACCACAAGTGCATTCGTCAGTGCCATCTATCTTCAGTTTATTGAATAGGTGGTACCTCAATCTGTTGTGGCCTGTGCGGAGTCTGAAGACCACGACCTGCTCTCTTCTGTTCAACTGGTAATAGGCATCGTTTTTTTTTGTGTAGCCGGTATTCTGTTTCCCATTTGGCCATGTATCTGGCCCTAAAAAGCCTTTTGGACTCTTCGTAGGTCACACTAGATGGTCGTGGTAGTCTTGCACCTTCTTTTGCCAGTCTGCCTGCCTCCTCGTTGCCTTGGATGTTACAGTGGGATGGAACCCACTATACCACTACTCTTTTTGGTGCGGACTGCTGGCAAAGTTGACTGAGTACTGCTCTTAAATCATTAGGTTCAGTATTATTCTGGCTTGTTAGTGCTGTGACTACGGCCAGGGCATCTGTAAACAGGACTATCTGGCTTTCATTTTTTTCGCCTGTCAGCATTGCTTCTACTGCAGCCCTCAGTGCCTCTGCCTCCGCTCTGAAATTGCTTGAGAATTTTCCAGTTGCCACTTATAGTGTTATTTTTCTACCATTTAGAAGGCTCAGGAATACCCCTGCCCCTCCGCTCTGTGTAGTGTTTGTTACAGAACCGTCGGTGTATGCATGGGTCCATTCCATGCATGGGTAGTTTTCCGTTATGTACCTCAGGGTTATGTCTCTTCTTTCTTTTTCAGTCTGGCTGCTCTTGTTTCCAATACCTGGTTTATTTTCTACCACATCCGGAATGATATGCTGCTTCCAGGTAGGTTTGCGTACAGTAGGGATGGGCTTTGGTATTGTTTCGGTGTTCATACGGTCTTCGCTCATCTTTGCTTTGGCTATTTCTGCAAAGTATCTCCGCTTTAGTTTCCCATTTCCAAATCTATTTAGTCTCTGATGCATTGGATGGTCTGTCAGTCTTCTGAGTTTCTCTGCTTGCTGCTGGGCTCTGCAGTCTCTTCTGTCGGTCATGGATTGCAGACTTCTAATATTTTCAAGTTCTACAATTGGCGTTGACATCATGCCTCCTGTTATAACTCTCATAACTTAGTTTTGAAGTTTGCTAATTTTATCAAAGTTCGCCTTGCTGCTGTTGTCCATGCCGCAATGCCATACTCGAGAACTGGTCTCACTCTTTCAGTGTACAGTTTCTTTAGTATTCTTTCGTCTGCTCCCCAGCTTGTGCCAGCAAGTTTCCTCATGATTGCCATTCTTTGTCTGGCTCTCATTCGATTTCTCTCGATCTGACTTTTCAATGTCATGCACCGATCAAATGCGACTCCCAAGTAGTTTGGGTTGTCGTTTGGTATTTGCCGTTAAGACTTATTTTGATGTTCTGGGGTTTATTTGAAAGCACCGTGATTTGAACCCGCGACTACCAGCACCTGAGACCAACGTCTTATCTCGAGACCACTCAGTCCCCATTGTGTATCATTTTACGACGCGTACGAAAGCTAAATAAATACAATTGTGAAGTGTTACGTTATAATATTTTGGCTTTTGGAAGAGTAGTAGATGATTGTATTGAATGGTGGTGATTGATGTGTCATAAATAAAGTCATCCGCTTTACATTCAGTATCATTCTCAGAGAAACATTTGGTCAATGTTTTCTTTTTGGAGAAGTCAAATTTGAGGATGGTCTTACACCAGCTGATAGTGTCGGCTCTTGATCTGAAGTGTTATGGCGTGACTAACGATAGGTTTGAAGATTGCTTCTTGAATAAAAAATATGTAGTATAGTTTGCCGCCTGAAAAGGTCTACCTCCTTTCTCGAAGCATTCTACTGTAACAAGCTATTTCGTTTTGTAACACTGATTTGAATTTAGCAGTTAGTATCAAAATTGGATTTAAACTCATTAACACATTACAAACATAACTATAACAGATCTGTTTTATAAATGAATTTCGAAATTAAACTTGCATGAAAACATTACGCTTTGTCAATTTTAAAACGGACATATTAGTTTGCTTTAAAATCCTGCTCAGAAATATATTTCTAAAAGCGAACTTGCGTTCATGTATAACGGTTCTGGTTATAACTGTTTACACTCACGTGATCAACTATTTGTAAAAACGGATATTCGTATAGTAGGGCACCGATATATTGACATTACGTCTGCTATAATCAGAAGTGTGCTATGGGACAAAGCCATGGACACTATCAAAATCACTAGAGGACAAATTGAGAGTGACCCAATCCTCTCTTCGTTTGAATCACTCTCCGAAACCATACGTCTGCAATTCTTTGATACATAACGATTGTCCTTGGTGAATGGAGAGGTTATCTGTGCCTACAAGGCAAACCATATATGGGCAGGTCACAATGATGAGACGAAACGATGGTCGTTGGATTACGGCAACAGCAATTTGGTATCACCGAGGTAAGAGACCACGGAGAAGACCTACAATGCCTTGGTCAGACTCCCTATGCCGTGCGCAACACCATCTGTTCATCTATCTATCTATCTATCTATCTATCTATCTATCTATCTATCTATCTATCTATCTATCTATCTATCTATCTATCTGTCTATCTATCTATCTATCTATCTATCTATCTATATACATATATATATATATATATATATATATATATATATATATATATATATATATATATATATATATATATAATCTATCTATCTATCTATCTGTCTATCTATGTATCTATCTATCTATCTGAGCGTTCTATGTTTCACAGTGTCATTGATTTCCAGATGTTGATGAGCTGATTAAAGGCGCACGATATCAAAGAAATTCTAGTGACAATTTATTTCGTGGCATTTCCATCTTGTGTCATTTTGCTTCATCCGTTCATCGAGATCAAGTTAATTAGAAATGTTACCCATTCTGAAAACTAGCAATCATATGTTGTAATTTATTCATTCTTCCCATAATTTAAATTTGCTTATATATCACATTCAAATAATGAAAATATCTATACAAATCGTAAAATTTATAGTGTGTACTTATATGGTCTAATTAGACAACAGCCTGTTATTTGGCATACATTCTTATACTTATGCGTTGTAGAACTTTACCATAGAAAACTCCAGGCAACTTAATTTGCTCACAACTTCTTAACACTGTCTTTCTGTAAAAAAAAACTCTCAATACGACTTTTTCCCATTGCTGGGGTAGTCGAGGGGTTTTTTAGGCTGAGAACTACAGGCCTCTTCGCTACTTGTCGGCAGGCAGGCCTCGAAACCATTCGGACATGAGCTCCTCTCTAATCGGTGGATTTTCGATAGTTCTGGAATCGATTTTGGCTGCCCTTTGATTTTCCTGGTTGCCAATTTTCTTAAACTTTCTAGACGTGGCCCAACTACCATAATTGTGATTGATTTGTTTAAATTTACCATTGCAAGATGGTTTAATCTGCACGTATGTGGTTTAGAATGTTTTGTTCTTTTATATGCTAATAATTCGCATAATTGTACTTGTTTCTTCTATTGTGGTATCACTTGTTTTCTTAACATGAAGTTATATGTTTTCATTATAATTGATGTGTATTTTATTTGTGTACAACTGCACACACACACACACACACAAATGTCGATCCCGTAATAACGTTGCGAAGAGATTGTGAATAGTAGTTATAAAACCGGTATTTGGTCTGGCCGCATCCGTCTCAAACACAGGAAAGTCTAGAGTATGAAATAACTGTCTTGCTTGTTCATTACAAGGCGATTGTACCCGCAAGAAGTAGTTGAAACAGTCGATATCAGGTGATGAAACTTTCGATAAAATGATGAAATGATAATTATTTTGTTGTTTATCTGCACTAATATAAATAGAATACAGTGATATTTGCTAGTTTCTTTACAATTTAGCTTCAATGATTCTATCCCAAGAGATAAAGAACTAAACATTAACACAGTGTTTACAAAAATATTTTAAAAATACAGTTGAACAAAATTCTGCAAACATATTAGATCAGAAACTAAGAGGTACGTCAATTAGAAAACGCATAGACGGGTATATGGGAGACATCTTCAGACAGAGTAACAGGACGATAAAAGTCAAGACAAATAATCCATCTAGAATACAAAGACCCGTAGCACTGTCTTCAATGACCGCAGTTGATGGTGTAGGCAGTACACGAGCAGATTCGCGCAGCTGATGTGTCTCGCTCAGGTGTTGCGCTGTCGGTTCAGGAAACGATTTCTTAATGGGTGCAAACTTCTTCCACTTTTGATTTCAACAGACAGATATAGGAGCTGTCGAGTCGAGCCGCCCTGAGAGAGGCGGAACACGTACACGATGATAGAGATCCAGAGTTTCCGTCGGGAGACCTCTATGTTAGTGGCTAGGTCTTGCCATAGAACTACAAGGATACGTCGTTGATTGGAAGTCCTCAAGTCATTTTCGATCTCACTGTAAGATCGCACAAGTCACCCAATCGTGCAAAAGGATCGAAATGACAAAAGATCCGTAAAAGGCGGAGCTTGGTTTCCAAAGAGGAGCCTCTGTTGGGACCGGACTGTGCGCACAGAGTTCATGAATGATGCCGTAACTTAGATCATTTGAATGATTTCCGGGCCAGAGCGTGCACCAAACGTTGGTCTGCTGTTCGGGGTAGAGGAATTCTTATTGGGTTTGGCGTGATTGCAGCTGAGATGATTCCTGCTTCTGGTGGACCAATGCAAAGACTTTAAATCTTGAAAATGTGCAGTTAAATTGTGAAGCTGACTGTTCTAATTGCTACAGGTATCCTGTCAAGGCTTGAAAATCTGATCTTGCTATGAGGACGTCGTATGCATGTCCAAGGTCGATAAAACGCGTGTCTGAGATAATATGTGTTTCCACATGGGCAAGGATCCAATACATAACACGGCAGAACAGCGATTGTGCTAAGACACATCAATGGCGGACACCAGCCAATGTTGAGAGTGTGTCAGTTAAGTCATGGCTGGGGTTAACTCTTGCGATGACGTTGCTGTAGAGCTACCCTATTAACCCTATCAAGATGTCACGGACACCTCTCAAGATCTTCCACAGAGCAGATCTATCCACAAAATTAAAGGCGATCCCTGAAGTCAACATAAGCATCCTGGAATCGGTGATTGAATTCACTGTGTATTTCAGCAAGGAGGAGGTGCATATATGGAGTCAATGGTGTAGTCACAAACAGTGAAATCTAACTGGTGTGGGCTTTGACATCCATGTTGCAAACTGGAGAAAAGTACATGCGCAAAAACCACAATGGGACAAGCACCAATGGAATATGCCTTATATTAGCAAATACTCTAAAAGAAAATGTACTGTAACACTGGTTAATTAGATGCTGATAGCAAACTATGATGGCGACATCACCAGATTGTTTTGTCATGATGATGTAACATACGTTGAATTTGGATTATACTGCGGAATAAAGTGTACATTCATTGTCCTCACTCTCAGGTCCTGACTACATTGGACCAATGGCACACTAATATATCAATATATTTGAATTTAGGTACACATTACAAAATACACTAGACAAATTCGGATATTTTAGAGAACATTCACATCCTGCAGATTTGCCGTTTATGAGTGAGTCAACAATGTTATGTAAGCTTCCCGATTTTTTTCAACTCTGTATCCATGCGGACCTAGGTCTTTGTTCAGTCCTTCTCGCCATCACATGGTTTGGCAACCCATAGACGTGTACAGGCATATGATCACAAAAACGTTGTTCTACGTGTCCATCTGTTGTCAAGCATTGGTATATGTATCTTTTATATGTTTTATATGTATCTTTATATTTTGAGACTTCTGAATATAAACATGGCCGCTAAAAGATCAGATGATCTCTAGTTTTGAAATATTTATAAACATAGTTTTTTACAGATCCATATACGTACCCTATGGTGCTCCTCATAGGGGAAATAATTCAGAGCGATACCAATTTGCTTGTCGCTTGTAATGAGATTCTAGAGAATTGTGTACAAGCAGTGTCGGATTAAAACAACTGGAGCCCCTGGGCTGGAGATCTCAAGAGGCCTAAACGTAATAGCCTCTAAACATGAGAAACACGATCTCATCTTTGTCTACTCAATCAAAGTATGTATACGTTACCTTTCATGTTGAATGCATACCCCATTAAAACAGAAGGTAAACCGTTACCATTATTAAGTTGTACAGCTTTTAAGCTCAACATGCATGAATCAATGAATTACCACCAATCGCCATATGTCTAGTTAATTTGTAGTACTGATATCGGACTTACTACATCAACGCAAGCAATGAGGTTAGGTGTCATTTTGAAATATGGAAGCATATCTTTTTGTCGAGCTCGAAACACAGAAACAATACACAAGCTGAACCCTCAACAGCTCTGCTTCATTCTTTGGTAATTCGATATCTCTGACTAGATCATTCAATTCACGTTAAACAATTTGATGTGGCTGTGCAGACTTTTTAATACGCACAAATCAAGTTCTCTTAATGGATATGCTTTCAAATGTGAGTGATGTCCACTGGAATTATTATCTTCTTCATCATCCAGAACATAAAAGTCTGGTGGGTCTAGTGCGGGAAGTTCTTCTCCATGAAGCCGCAAAGCAGAAGGAATAGTCACATAGATCGTATGCTGCTTTTGTCCATACACATACCAATATCATGCCCAATTGGAGGAGTCATGCAAAAGTAACAATCATCAAGATGTCGGTTCCCTCCACTTCACCGGAACTGCAAAACGCATCGATCGTCCTTTTCGGATCAATCATTATTGAGAATATACTAAAAATGTTAACAAATGCAATAATGCAACAGGTGTTAAAATCTCTACTAAACAGATGCTGAAGATACATTGATCATCTCTACGGTATGTCGTTACACAGTATTGACAACATATGTGTGATGTCCAGTATTGGCCCTGGTCACCGATCTCAGTCTAAAATAAAAGATGTAAGCTTTCTTTATACGCGGTGTATGTGCTCGCCTTCGAGATAGCAAAGTTATTTATCTGCACATATAACAAACATAATCCACTCTGTTCACACATTCATGAGGCTTCTTGAAAGATATGAATGCAATCACATACTCCAAAACACAAATTATGACTAGACAGGAGATGTGGTTGCAATGACTGCTACAAATTTCGTCATCCAATTTTTGCTCAACGCTAAATGTTTCCTTTGGAAATCACGCTCAAGAACTACATAAAAAATAAAGCATGGGTCATTTCCGTCGTGAATTTGAAACAACCAGAAAAATGAACCAGGACACCAATTCCCTATATGTCTACTTACAATATTTTACAAATAATTCTCTTTATAACGACTTCTTCTTTTGACTTACTGGTCTTGTCTTGCTACCTTCGCGGTGAGAAGTTATTTGCTGATCTGGTTTGTGCTTGGTGGGGGGCTTGTGTTGAACTTTTGGAGTGTTTCTTTGATCATCTCAATCCATCATCCCCGAGATCAGCCTCTACTCGTGGCTCTGAACCTTCCACAAAGTATGATTTCGATGCAGGTTGATCATACTGCATTTGTGTTTTAAATGACCAATCCTCTTTATCTACTGTGCTTCAACATAGTAACCTTTGGAGTTCCCACCTTTTTCGATATTAGTTTCGAATTGTCTTTCCTGCTGCCTTGGTACACATCGCATCTCACAGGTCTCAATCTTATGTTTGTGAAATTGTGATAAGGTCGCGTTTGACACTGATAATATAACGCAGCGATGATCAATGTGTCTTTAGCATCTGTTTAGTAGAGATTTTAACACCTGTTGCATTATTGCATTTGTTAACATTTTCAGTATATTCTAAATAATTTAATTTCATGGAAATGATTGCTAGAAGTATTTTCTGTATTTGACTACAATGTGTTTACTTTCGAATGAAAAAGTTACATTCTTAGAATTCAAATGGCTGTTATGCTCATTTTTTTAAAATAAATATATGTTTGACAAATTAATGTCACGTGAAATAAAAATGCCATCTATGATACTGATTTCTCCTATTTTCGATTTTCGTTCATTTTTTTCGTACAGGTTCAAACCACAATTTTGTCATGTCCACATTTGCACAAAATTTTATTTTGAAAGCGGTGTATGCATCTTTTTTATTTTTACTTGCTGTCATAATTTGCGTGTTAGTTTTTTATTCACGTAGTTTTTGGATATAGTAATTATTATTGTATTTCTAAATAGATCTGCTTTAAATGCAAACACGTTGCTGTTACTTTCATTTTGTACACTTCAGTAAGTGGGCACATGTTATGAATGGGTCAGTTAGTGTGTGCGTGTATGAGTGTGTTTATGTACATATATATTCGCTAGTGACTCTCAGTGATTACGTTCGCAAGCAGGGAAATTCGCTGTGTCGCTAATTTCAAATAGTGACAAGCAAGAAATAGTGTTCGCAATGGGTAACGATACTTCAGTATCTCGCTAACCACCCTTTGAACTTTCCCAAGTGAATCAGCTAATGTTTCTGCTAGCGAACGTAAGCTCTGGCGACGGTCCACTTGAATTTGCTGCATCAATTTTGGCGATGGCATCTAATGATGCAACATGCGTCTGACCTGCTCTCAGAAGATCTTTCGCTAACTCACGTCCTTCTTTATACATCGTTCTCCAGTTCTTGACTGTTGTGTTCTTCTTCTTCTTCTTCATCGTACGCAGTCAGACAGTAACATTATTTGTTTCGAAAAAAAAGCGGCGGTCATCCTGAGGCTGTCGCCGCTGCCATAGAGCTTGTCTTGCAGTTCCACTGGTGATGGCCACATCTGCTCTCTCTGATCCTCGTATGTCGGGCAGTTCTGCAGCAGATGTTCAGCGGTCATTTTACCGGTACCGCACGGGCATTCGTCGGTACCACCTATCTTCAATTTGTTGAATAGGTGGTACCTCAGTCTATGGTGGCCAGTGCGAAGTCTGAAGACAACGACCTGCTCTCTTCGGTTCAACTGGTAATAGGCATCGTATTTGGTGTAACCAGTATGTTCGGTTTCCCATTTGGTCATGTATCTGGCTTTGAAAGCCGTTTTGACTCTTCGTACGTCATACTAGTATCTGTTTGTGGTAGTCTTGCACCTTCTTTTGCCAGTCTGTCTGCCTCCTCGTTGCCTTGGATGTTGCAGTGTGATGGGACCCACTGTACCACTACCCTTTTGGTGCAGACTGCTGGCACAGTTTGCAGAGTGCTGCTCTTAAGTCATTAAGCTCAGTGTTTTTCTGGCTTTTTAGCCCTGTGACTACGGCGAGAGCATCTGTAAGCAGGACTATATGGCTTTCATTTTCTTTGTGTGTCACCATTTCTTCCACTGCCGCCCTCAGTGCTTCAGGGACTGTTGTGTTCGATACACTGTTGTTACCATTCACTGTCTGCGTTCTGCGATGAATGTCAATTGGTCGATATCCTTCAGTTGTAAGAAACCGAATAACCGCTCGCTGATCAACTCTGATCGGAGTTCATATCACACCTTCCGTGCTTTATCAACGGTCTTCGGAGAAAACTATGAGTCGGGAGATAATGAAATTTTGTACATTGTTTACACATGGAGTGACGTCATCATGCGCATCGTACCTATGTTCACTTGTTGCAGTTTGGTCCGGTTTTATTTGAACACGTCTCGTGTATATATATATATATATATATATATATATATATATATAATCGAGGTAAGGTGTTTGCTTCGGGTGCTGGAGGTCGTGGATTCAAATCATGGGGGAGACCGGGATTTGTTCACGCGGATCATCCGGTAAATATTTAACCTCAGTAGTGAGATAAGACACTCGTGTGCAGTGACCCGCACGTTAAAAATTCATTATCAGTTGAAAATCGAAAAGAGTAGGTCTAACGGCCGGTGCTCGGGCAAAATTCAAGTCAAAAATCTACTTAAATTATTCTACGGATATTCGCCTCACAGAGAATATGTTTCAAAAAGTGACTGTGTGATTATAACTTCAAGTATTTGTTATGTGGTTACAACCAGATTCTAGTGTAACCTACAAAGAGTTCAAAAGGTTTATTAGAGCCAGATACATAGCCAAATGGGAAACAGAACATACTGGCTACACAAAAAATGATGCCTATTACCAGCTGAACAGAAGAGAACAGGTCGTGGTCTTCAGACTCCGCACAGGCCATAACAGACTGAGGTACCATCTATTCAATAAACTGAAGATGGGTGGCACTGACGAATGCACCTGTAGTACAGGGAAAATGACCGCTGAACATCTGGTGCAAAATTGCCCGAAATACGAGGACCAGAGAAAGCCATTACCAGTGGCAACACTAGACAAGCTCAATGGCAGTGTCGACATCCTCAGGATGACAGCTGCTTTATTCGAACAAATTCAAGTTGACGTCTGACAGCGTACGAAGAAGAACAAGAAGAAGAAGAAGTTATGTGGTTAGCGGAGAGGCGTAGATGGTGCCAGACAGGCTGCGGGTCGTCCTTTCTTAAATTTACGCTTCCACATCCACTAGTCTCAAAAATAGGAGACTAGAAATAGATAAATATTCCAAGTGTTAACAGTCACCAGTGGATTTTCACCTCCTATAAAATATGAAACAAAGGAGGTCACACCTCCTCACGATGTCTAACGACATAAATGGACTGAAGATAGATATATATATATATATATGTACCAGGGAGCTTCAAATGCAAACCTTAAAAACAGGATTGAAATTAGAAAAACTATGCCTTGAAATTCACTCCAGTGAACGACCCACACCTGTATCCATTGAAGAGCAATGTGGTTTTCCATTTAGATTTATTAGTTCGCTCGATTTGTGATGCTTTTCACTCTGACTAGCCTACCAATGCCATTGGCTCATTCGGTTACCATGTGTCGTATTTCAACGCTCCAGTGCACACAGTCAAACTTGACGAGAATTGTTCATGACGATTCAGGCACAACAACGAAGTGGTTCCAAAGTTGATCGCAGCCGTTGACCTCCTCGTCAAAAAGGAATCGCCAATGGACTGTGAGGAAAAGACATGCATCACCGTACTGGACCTTCATTCGGCGATGAATTTCTATATGTTTCACCACATAGTTGCCAAAAAAAAGCTGATAAAAAACGTGGTTTCTCTATGGTGCCTGTCAATAGTAGGCGGTCATCTTTCAACTGTAATTATGACATTATATTGTTCTTCTGCACCGTGACGGCATGTGCAGGACACTTTTGCCATCAAGTCCACTGGTATATAAGTATGAATGTATACTAGCAGCCTTTAAAAACGCATCGCTTTGATTTATGAACCGTAACGTGTGATAATTTATAGAAACTGAAACTAATGATTTTACATTTTTGATCATTTACTGGCCCTATTTTACTGTATTCTTAGACTTGAGAAAATTCAGAGGCGTTTCCTAAGCAGTTTTCAATCCTAAGTGTAGAAATAAAAAGTCACACTCATTTTCATAAAGTTACAGTCATCATCATTAACGTGTGTGACCCCTTGCGACATCAATACAGGCTTGATATTTGTGTCTCATACTATTGCAGAGTGTCTCAAAAAGTGTTTGGGGTATGCCGCTCTCTATTCTGTAATGAGTTCCCTCTTCAGATCATTTAAAACCGTTGTTGATATGCTGGCTGACCCTTCTGTTCAGTTTAATCGGGTTCATGTCGGGAGAGATTACATGCCAATCCAGTACAAGAAAAGGTTGAGATATATATATATATATATATATATATATATATATATATATATATATATACACACACATACATATATAACATATATGCAACTCGAACGAGGTGTGTTCCAAAAGAATCTAACTGTTGGGTCGGAAAATACAATTTCTCACCTAGAGGTTTGAGCCCCACCATAATCCCCTTCAAAGAACTCTCCTTGTGACTCCACACACTTCTCCCAGCAATCTTGCCATTTTTGGAAATATTTCAGGAAGGCCTCTTTGGGAATGGAGTATATCTCGGTTGACGCATTCAGCATAATGTCTTCTTTTGACTCTAATCGGATCCCTTTCAGTGGAATTTTCAGCTTGAGGAATAACCAAAAATCGCAAAGAGTCATGTCGATAAAATAATGAGCTGGCACACCAGAGGAAGGTTGTATTTGGTCAGGAAATTCTGAATCAGATACGATGAATGGTAAAAGGGTGGGGTGGGGGGGAGGGGGGTTGTCATAATGTGGCTGCCAAGTTCCCGTTGTCTACTGGTCCGGTCGTTGCGTCGAACAGCATCACGAAGGCGACGGGTGGTGTTCTAGGTATTACTCTTTGGTATCTTGTCGTGCGTGCTCGTGATGCACAACCCCACAGGATCATTGGATGTTCTTCATGCTGGAAATTCCGCTCCAAGGGACCAGATTTAAATCACGAGAGGATGCGAAATGTGACGGCACAGCTGTACTCCATTCCAAAACCTTGCTTCCAGCAATGGTTGGAGCGCTGCGAGAAATATGTGGAGTACCAAGAAGAGTTCCTTAAAGAGGATTAGGGTTTCAAATATCCAGGCGAGTAATTTTATTTTCCGGCGCAAAGATTGGAAACTTTTTGAACACATCTCCTGCGTTAAGTCCAAAGTCTTCCTTGCAATAATGGCCTACCATGCGAGACGACGCATACATTTATTACTTCTTGTCGTACGTGACAAGGATAACTCATAACTATATTCGTATTTGATGCATATAGCAGTGTTGAAGAAGTATCACATACACATATCAATTGTTCCAGTTTGACAAAGAGTGAATGGATGATATTGGTTTGTTACACTAATAGGTAATACTCACACGAAAGACTATAATTATATTTGATACATGCAGTTATTTTAAAGACATGTATTATCTTTCACTTACAGTACCTGCACGTCAATAACTGGTATTGAAATATATATTTACATGTATAATGTATGTATTATCTTTATGCACATAATTTACTTAATTCAGAATAATAACGTCAATGCATACAATTCTAACGCTTCATGTCCTAAGTATATAGGTTATAACTGGTTGATAGATTTTGATAATATGCAGAACAAAGCATTAAAAGTCAAAAAATCATTTTGTCGTACATTAACTATGAAACTATAACTTCTCTGATAAATTCTAGCATATTTTCCAAATTGCACTCATATTTTAGATATATATCTATACAATTCCTTATACAAATGTCATCAATTAAAGCCAGTAAGACAGAATGTCTGCAATAACATTTAGAAAGAAATGGTTTAATTTCTTGAGATAAAATTAGGCCTTTCTGAATTTCTGTTGGAACACCTTAAAACGCTAGTTATTGGTAAAATACTAATAATCCATATGTATCATTTGTTCAAAAAGAAGCACTGAAACACGTTCTTGTTTTATGAATTGGTGCTAAGATGTCTGAATTGTAGAAATAGAAACGCGTATTCTAGAAATTAAAACTTGATATTTTCTTAAGAAAGACAACCTCTCAGCAGCGGAGTTTATTAAGCAATGACCGTTAAAGGATGTATTTTGTGAATACAAAAATAACTATATTTCTGTCTTATTGAATGAAATTTATTTCTGTTTTTTTTATCAATTCTTGCCGGGAAAGTTCATATGAATCTGAATTTGAACATTTGTGTTTTGAATATAACAACTTCACTTTTCGGTTTACTTGAGCAGAGATCTTTTGAAATGAATAATACAGTCCTAGAAATTCCTTCGCTAAAAAGAACTGAATTATCAATATTTGTTATCAGCAATAAAATGTACTTGTTTATTATGTTTATAACCCTCGGCATCATATGCCAGACAATAGCTGTACTTGGAACGATAGGCAATATTATCAACATCATCGTTTTTGTGAAACAAGGGTTTATAGAGTCCATGAACATTTGCTTGTTTGCACTAGCAGTTTCTGACTTATTTTCATTATTGTTTATAATGTGGAGTAACCTTTGTTTTACACCAATTTTCCGGGACGCTGACATCCCTTTAGTTACTTATGAGGTTCATACAATTAGTGGGAGCTGGCCTCATGTGGTCTTTACCAGAATAACGGGTTGGATAACCGCTTTTATCAGCCTCGAGAGATGTATGTGCGTGCTTCTACCGTTAAAAGTTAAGTCTCTCTTTACACGAAGAAGACACGTCATTTCTATGGTGACAATTTTTGCTATAACTATATGCTGTTCTTCTCTGGCATACCTCTCTCTAGGCCTGGGATGGAAATTCTACCCAGAGAGAAACGCAACCTTGATTGGGGTTGTTTATCGCATGGATGAATCAAAAAGAAAAATCACAGACGCTGTTGGTTATGCTGTCAGTGGCGTGTTCATGCCTGTAGCATGTTTTATGTCAGTGGTTGCCTTTACTGGTCTCCTGCTGGTGAAGCTGAACCAGCAAGCTTTCTGGAGGAAGATAAACTCTTCCAATACTAATCAGATGGATCACTTAAAGACAAAGAAAAAGAACAACGATATGCTAAATAGAAAGGAACTTAAGGCCGCAAAGATGGTAGTGTTGATATCAGTTGTTTTCATTGTGAGCTTCCTTCCAGCTGTGTGTGCATTCATCGCTGGATACGCTGAACCGCGTTTGAGTTATGACGGATTATACAGAAACCTGTACCTGGTAACGTTGTCCATTTCGTTTGCTACTGAAGTTGTCAACTCTAGCATTAATATTTGTGTGTATCTTTTTATGAGTACCAAGTACAAAATTACATTTCAAAATATATGTGGACGGAAATTGAAAATATTAAATTAATTGATTAAAACATTTTATTAATTCCGTTTCCTTGCAAATCTCAAGTGCAAATGTTTATTTACAGACGTGAAAACCACATAATTTCGGCAGTACTACCACCGTACAGTGTTGTGTCTTTGGGATTAGTGTACCGACTTAGAAAAAAGGCAATGAAAACCATTCCTTCATCGTAATCTATACCGCCATCTGTTCGGCCCTGTATTCTTCTTTTGTTTTGCGCATCATTACAATGCTCGTTTTTAGTTGGACGACGTTCATTTTTATCGAATCTGGACACCAATGTCTGTTGGACGGATTGAACCCACTTAGGCCTCAATGTGAGCACGAAATGAAAAATGGAAAGAAAAAAAAATCAGCACACGGAGAATTAATATTTTTTCTCATTCTCAAATTGGTCCCACAGACAGCCTCTAATCTGACTTGCTAACAATCTCAAATTGGTCCTACAGACAGCATCTAATCTGACTTGCTAACAATCTCAAATCGGTCCTACAGATAGCCTCTAATCTGACTTGCTAACAATCTCAAATCGGTCCTACAGACAGCCTCTAATCTGACTTGCTAACAATCTCAAATCGGTCCTACAGACAGCCTCTAATCTGACATGCTAACAATCTCAAATCTGCTCCTGCCAACATCCTGCTATCGAATCCGCCCAGATTCTCAGCTCTAATTTTCGAACATACTACATTGGGACACGCTACCATTTTCAACTCTGGTCATGTCACGATTCTTCAACTGGAGATGCCAGTGTTCTAAACTGTAGTCCTGTCAACATCCTCCAATCAAATCTATCAATCTTTAGTCATGTCAACATTCTTTCTCGCCCTTATTCTATTTGATCTAGTGGCAAGATACGACCAAGACGACTGAAACAGTAATCCGGATGCAATAGACGACCAATGGGATCTTCTGTGTCTAGTCTTGCTCCAGCGAGTTGCTGGTAGTCGTCTTGTTGACCGTTGACCAGTCAGTGGTTCTTTCGTACAGTCCGCCGAATCCAGCCTTCACATACTTAGGTAGACACGCCCTATATCACCGTGGGCTTAGTAGAACAATCGGCTACTCTCACTTGGCTTAGCCGGTTATGTCGAGACCGTTGCTCGGAGTATGAACGCTGCCGCATGCTGGAAGCTACGTGGAGCCACAAGTGAGAGTTGAGTGTCAGGTGAGGACCAATAATGGACAAACTACCCAAGATAGGGCACGACGTGTCCGTCACAAGAGATACTACCGGTCCTTGACACTCCATACATTCAGCAACTGGACACGCCACCACTCTCAACTCTCGTCCTGTCAGCATTCAGTAACTGGACACGCCACCAATCTCAACTCTAGTTCTGTCAGCATTCAGCAACTGGGCACACCATCAACCTAGACTCTAGTTATGTCAGTATTCAGCAACTGGGCACGCAACCAATCTAAACTCTAGTCCTGTCAGCATTCAGCAACTGGGCACGCCACCAATCTAAACTCTAGTCCTGTCAGCATTCAGCAACTGGGCACGCCACCAATCTAAACTCTAGTCCTGTCAGCATTCAGCAACTGGACACTCCACCAATCTAAACTCTCCTCATGTCAGCATTCAGCAACTGGACACTCCACAAATCTAAACTCTTCTCATGTCAGCATTCAGCAACTGGACACTCCACAAATCTAAACTCTTCTCATGTCAGCATTCAGCAACCGGGCACGCCACCAATTTCAACTCTAGTTCTGTCAGCATTCACCAACTGGACACGCCACCAATCTCAACTCTACGTCTATATCAGGAGTTACGTTAACCTAGGTATGCATGTACATCAGGAGTAAGCTCATTTTTTATATGTATACCACACATAATAGATGGTTTCATGAAACAGCAATAATAGTACATGACCGTAGCATCAGTAATGATAAAGTGATCTCTGGACATGTGTTGCGGATATGTCAAATTTACAAAAAGCAACGATAGTTGATATAACTATCACCAGTACCTGCCATTGATGGAAATGATATAGTAATGTTCTAGTTGACGTTGGAAAGCGTACACAGACGATAAAAGAACATATAAACACGACTGGGCCAGCTGTCGGGGTTTTTATGGGTGTCTTTGTGTTTTATAAATTACGATATTGTAAGGCAATATAACTGTGCTTGTAACTGGTATTTTACTAAAATCGAATTCTTGTTTTATTTGATAACCCCTACTTTCCATTAACAAACTTGGTAGATACCAATAGTAAAAAAGGGTATCCAAAAATATAATTGGCCTGTCTTAATTGTTTCACTGCAGCATAGGCTAAACCATGTGTATAAATATAGCTAATACTTTAAATATTATAAAACAGCATTATTATAATTATTATTGTTCTTTCTAATGAGCTACCACTACAAACCGGTGCGTTATAGGACGTCTGCGATAATGCAACTCAACATGATTCTTGTAGCACTTAGTTTTTACTGCAGTGAGGTCAACAACCCATACTCAATCTTCATTAGTTGCTGTTAGTGACACGCTTAGGTAAAGTCATGTGATTGAGTCATGTGATTAAGTCATGTGATTCTACAATCTGGTCCCCAATATTAAAAAGATGAATCCACATTAACAATCTCACAGAGGTGCACCTCAACGCGCATCACCCAAAGGCTTGAAACAATGGGTATATCTGAGACAAATAATGAAACACAATAGATATCGGGAGGACTCATCAACAGGAAAAGGCCATTAACTACTCACAGGAATTAAAAGTACATTCTTATAACCATTACAAACGTCTGCATTTAAGGACTGCTAATTTGTTATGTGTGCAATGCATTTCCTATTCCTACTGACCTCCCTCAAGACATCCTAAATAGTCTTTTACAGCTGTTCATAGGCTCTTAACAAACTTCAATAGAAAACTACATCTCTTGACCTTTGTTATTCCTACCCATTGTATTTATTCATTTATATTTTGTATTAATCAAACAATGTTGCTATTGTAACTATATTAGCTCGGACAGTGGTTTCCCCTTTTCTTCCATCTATTTTCTCTACCCACATATCATCATCTTCAAGTGCCATCTCCGCTCTCCTCATCTTACGCTCACATTATACATGATATTATAATAATTTGCTTGCCAAAATAATATAGTTAGAGAGGAAACTACTGCGGGTGAGTGGAGTAAATGTGTTGATTTAAGGATTGCATCACATAATCATTCTTCTGCATTTTGTAGGAAAATATGTTTGTTGATGTTCTACCACGGTAGGAAAATGTGTCCATTGGATTGTTGTTATCGCTGGTATTCCCTGCTCGGTCTTCATTCTTTGCCAAGTTTATATTTCCTTTGATTTTTTTCTAAATGCTGATCTATTTTTACTCACACAATCCATTCCATAGATTATTAGACAGAAGAGATTGGTCAACCTTGTGTGGATGAACACAACAGTGCAAACAAAATATTAGTAGAAAAAGAGAGAGGATTTCTATGTTGGTCATCCTGAAGTTATTTATATATCCATTGAACTTGTTCAGGAATAGTAACGTTAATGGAAAGATATTCCTTCTCAGTTCCTCGTATGCTGGAAACTTTTACAGCAGATGTTCAGGGTCTTAATGTCAAAGTTGCCCTCATTGGTGGTTTGTAACTGTAATTTGTTTAATAGCTCGTTTTTCATTCTGTTGTATACTGTGCAAATGATGTAGATTACCATTTGTTATTTTATTTTGAGTTGTTCACATGCGTAATATGTTGATTGCATCAATGCTCTGTTTCCCACATGCTCAAGTAGCTGCTCCTGATAAACCTATTTGACAACCTTCATAATTTGAGGTACCTTTCTACTTTTATTGGAGAATCAGTGTAGTTAATAATCAGTGTAAATAGGCCGGCCTTATACATGCTGACGTACGGCATGATTGTTTCCGGTAAGTCTGTTCGGGATAACTCACCTTAGTTATTGGGTGTAACCAGGCTACTTCCTCAGCATCAAGCGGTTTGAAACCAACGTTTTTCATGTCTTAAGTGATATACTACCTCTGCCCTCCTGGCTTCATCTACCTGGAGCATTCTGAGCACCATAGACCAGTACCGTCCATACCCTCTAGTTAGCAAGAGCAGCACCGCGGCGTAAAAGCTAGGAGGGGAAATTTTAAATGAAACTACCATTATGGTGCATATTTCCGTTGCAAAGATCCACTTACATAATGTATAGAGCTTTTTTTTACTTCACCTCCGATAGACAAAAAGTCGTATCAACGTTTTAAACGAATGTCACCTCGGCCAGACGACTGACATCTAAAGTGCTTGGCCAACTGTTTTTTTTTTACCTTGGGAAAATTTAGTTGCAATTGCATTTTCAGTTTCACTCCCAGATGTAACAGTATCTGAGCCTTGTCACTGATTGATCTCTTGACATTTAAAATAGTGTACATATGTATGAGAATTCTTAAAGAACGCATGCCTGTTTTGTGAGCTACCAAAATGGAAATATATTTGTTTCTTAAGGTTTTGACATACTCAAACCTGAGGATGAGATAGAACTTGAAATCCATCAATAGCGGGAGGTTGGGTGTCTAAGGCTACATGGCACAAATACATCCATATACCACAGATATGTAAAGAAATTGATAGACAACGTATCGACGGTATTGTTGTTGCTCGAAGCTACTTATGCTGAGTTGAATTTACGTTTGATGTTTCTTTGGTATCAGGGTACAATGCCTTTTCTTATATCCCTAGGTATACTTGTGAAGGTGGACAGGGATCCTCCTAGCTGTGGTGTACTGTGAGGTTACTTAGTAAGCTCACACATTTGAGATTATTGTCGATACCCACCTCGTTGGCCAGACTGTGTGACACAGTTTTTTTTTGCGAACTAAAGAACGGAAATGTGGTTTATGGTTTTGATCAGTATGTTTCATCTAACAATGATTACTCTTCGCTCCTAGAGATAGATGATAAAAGGTTGTGCTTTAATCAAATAAACGTAATGGCACTTACATCATGATGATGATAGCCATGACAAGTTCATCGATATGGCATCAAGTATTATGCGGTTGTTATGTCGATGTGGACTACAGAAGATAATATTTATGAATGCTATTCATGTGTTACTTTCACAGACATGTTTTTACTTTAAAGTCAGTGTAAAGATTAGTATTGTGTAATGTATGTCTACGACAACTGGTGATAGAGTAGTTACATAAATTTAGTGCAACGGAGGCTCCAACATGTGGGTCTCTGGTTTTCTTATTTTTAAGATAGAATAGAAAGATAGAACGTGCCCCCTGCTGATCAGGCCATAATAGGTTAGTAAGGTTAGTTGCGAAAGGGAGGGTAACTTCATCACTAAGAACAATGCACTGCGAAATAATCAACTGTAACGGAGAATAAGTGCTTTTTTGGCGCAAGCTTCATGGAGAGCATCTAAGGTGGATGCACTATACTACTATTAGAGCACAGCATCCTGTAGGACATGATTAGAGTGAGCAATTAATAATAATAATAACGCTAACGTTAGAGCAATGGCTTATTTCTTTGGTAAAAGTTTCCTGAATTTCGTCGTAATTTTTTTGTGTGTTTTGGTTGTGTCTGGACGTGACTTAATCACTTAATTTTTCATTCAAGTTACCTTGCCGCCGAAGATACATCAGTGGATGAACTGACAGCAGGCAGCGACTCACAGCAGCTGCTTGCATCAGTGTCAGGGAAACAAAGCTGAGTAAGCGGAGGCGGTCCTGAAAACCGTAGTCTGTCTGAGAGAATAGGGTACTGATGTAGCAGGTTCCAATGTCTCCTCTTACATTCCGAGCTGGACCAGGATGTCGTGCACTGCAAGGTTTCATAGTAAGCTCACCGCTATGGGGATTACAGTTTCCACCGTCACCACTCGTTCCCAAATGGAAAGGCAACCTCTGTACCCAAAAAAACGCAAATTGAAACCGGATGTACCAGGTCGATTGTGTAAATATCACTGCAGCCTGGCTGTTAATTACGTCACAACGTCCTTTGAGGAAGAACACTGATTAGGAAGAAGAAGATTTCAAGTAAAATTTGTGAGATTATTGACAACGATGACCTCAGAGGGATACTCGATACATGATAATTTGTTTATATGTTTGGTCGAAGGGTACAGGTCTATATGGTACACAACCAGCGTGTCCAGGCAGTCGATAGCTTCACACACCTTGGCAGTACACTCACCAAAGACGAGCAATCAGTGTATCCCCCAAGGTGAAAGTGTATCGTACTGTAGCGTATTTCACAAACATGGGCAGTGTTTATCAGACATGCAAAACAGCTCAAATATTTTCACTTGATATGGCTGGGTAGGCTGCTCGGGATTAGGTGACAGGAAACAGTGCCTATTTCTGAAATTATTAGCAAGAATAACATGTTGAGCATCCATACACTTCTGCCCAATAGCTTAGATCATATGTTGTTAGCATGCCAGATGGGTGCATCCCAAGTACATGTTATATGGTAAGCTTACAACATACAGATGCTCACCCTGAAGGCAGAAGAAACGATATAGAGACCCACTGAGAGGGGGTTTGCACAGTCGTACCACCTGGCGCGTCAGGATCATAGAAGGTGCTCAGATCGCAGAGATAAAACCCCATCACGGAGGCTAGAAAAAAGCTTTCTGCCCCGAAAAAAGCTTTCTGCCCCCCTCCCCTAACCCCACGCACCATCCCTCCCTCCTCCCACCCCCACCGACTCCTCACTTGTGTGCTCCGAATGTTGCAGGGTATGCCGTTCCATGATTGATCTTTACAGCCACATTTCGCGGCACAAGTTTGATGCTGTCGTCATCTTTGCATGAGATAGGCAGTTGTTATAGGTATATGTTCGTGGACTAGGCAGTTGTTATAGGTCTCTGTTCGTGGACTAAAGAGGTTCTGGCCGGAAGATATTACAGTGCCAGGACTAATAAGTTAACAAGCAGTACCCCGCTGCTATGCATACATTTTGCGAATAATGAAATTAGTACGAACTTGTCGCATCACGACTGCGAAATTAACGTACGACAATTATAGCAACATTCGTTAGTGGACTTGCGAAAAAGGAACCAGAGATAACTTGTTTTAGGGGATAAAGCTGCGGCACAAATGTGTGGGCTTACATATGTCAGGAATAACAGGTTAGAGCATCAACGAGATTAATGGAAACTATGTAGTGGTATGGGGAGAAAGACTAACGTGTCAGGCACAACATACTGATTATACATGTTAGCCAGGGTCAGGTAAAATATGCTGGCTAAGACTCTCACCTCAGCTTTCTCGCAGCCCACCCTGGAAACGAGCTATTTTCATGGCAGCTTGGCTAACCAGATGAGGGGTCGACGTGATCCCTGTAGTAGTGAGCACACGGGGGTGAAGCTAAGCATAGCACAACCACAGTTTATCTTCATCAGCACGTTCGGAATGTGAGGAAAACCAGTGCACCCCACAACTGAACATTATTTACAGCGCGCACAATAGATTCAACCTACTCATTGTGCGCATTCGAAATAAAAATATGTAGTTGAATGGAGCGGTGTTAGATTCCTTGTTCATCCAGAGATTGCAAAGTTAATGGTTGAAAAAGAATACACCTGTGAAAGAACAATGTCTCAGCAAAGTTGAAATACGACAACAGTGATCCAAACCTATGCCCTCTGCAACGATAACAACAATTAAGTGAGCAGGAGAGACTTCTTTCAGTGTCTTTTAGGCATGACAATATGGCTATTGAGGACGATGCTTTGTTCGTATTGGTGAATTTATCTGAAGAAGAGATGTAGAAATATCATCATACAAATGCTGTTTATGAATATTCAATCCCTCCGTTTTAAAGCGTAAATACAATGGGGAAGAGCTTTTAACGTGTGTGTTGTGTATGGTCTGAAAGCAACAAACAACAACAAAATCCCATATCAAATCATGCTACATGCTGACAGCCTAGACATAGCGTCACAAATTGATTACATATTGATCAGACAAAGACAAAGATGAAGTATTAAAGACCACAGGGTAATTTTGCAATATCAGTGTGGGGGTATGTGTGTGTGTGTGCGCGCGCCTGTTTGTGTGCGTGTGTGTGCGTGTGTGTATGTGTGTATGTATGTGTATATGTGCATATATAATCGTATATAAGAAGGGCGTTCAGAAAGTAATGCACCACATGTTTTCTCAGCTAATAATAACAATATTTATTTTGCACACTTCAAATATGGCACGTGTCGATTGAGTGTACCAAATTGCACTACAATCGAACAAAAAATATGACTGCACTATACCGTTGATCTCGAGCATGTTAGCAACTTCCGTTTTAAGCGACAAATTGTGATATATATTCTTGTTGCAGAGAAGGAAACGGTTGTGAACATTCACAAGCGTCTATGTGATGTGTACGGAAGTTTTGTTGTCGACAGGAGTACAGTTAGTTGCTGGGTTCAGAGAATCAATGAATCAGGAAGTGTAGATTCGGAGCTACTAGATCGGCCGCGCAGTGGACGTCGTTTCACAGCCACCATCGCAGCAATATTGAAATGCGCTGAGGGCATTATTCTTATTGATAGGCGAATCACTACTCAACAACTGGCATTACAGCTGTTAAACAGCATTGGTAATGCAAATGCAGTAATTTCGGATTTTCTAAGGTTTACGCAAGATGGGTTCCTCGAAGTCTCACAAATGACAATCGATTGCAATGGAAATAATTTCTTCTGAATTGTTGGAGCGTTTCAATGCTGATAGAGAAAACTTTTCGGGTTTTATCGTTACATGAGACGAAATCTGGGCCCATCATTTTAAACCTGAGACAAATAGACAGTCCATTGTGTAGCATCACCCGCAATTATCACAAACAAAAACATTAAAGACAACTCTTTCACCTTTACAAGTCATGATCACTATCATTTTGAACATTAAAGGTGTGATTCTTGTGGATTTGATGCAAAGAGAAGAGACAAGTCGCAAGCTTAACATTAAGACATTGAAAAAACTCAATCGACGTTTCCGCAGAGTTCGGCGGCACAAGAATCCAGCAAACCTGCTTCTCCCTTCACCATAATGCTCCCCCACACATTGGTCTGGCAACACACAAAGCAATCACCAATTTGGGTTGGACTGTTCTACCCAATTAACCCTATAGTCCTCATTTGGCACCCTCTAATTGTCATCTATTTGGTCTACTCAAAGATGCACTTCATGGGACAAGGTTTGAAGATGATGAAGAAGTGATGCATGCAGACAAGAAATGGGTACATGATCAAAACAAAATTTAATGCGAGTTAAGAATATATATATATATATATTTAGAGAGAGAGAGAGAGAGAGAGATACAAATATATATAAATATATACGCTTATTATTTTCTGATAGTATTGACATTACTAACTTCACATTTGAAAAATAAGAAAAAGAGAAGAGATGGAAGGATTGAGTGGAAGACGAGATGGATTAGGTGTGTGGAAGAAGATTTGTACGGATTTATTGGAAGAATTGACGGGTGGGTTGAGTTGATGAAGAGATGGATTGAGGGCTGGTTGGGACTGCAATAGGGAAGCGAAGTAGGGACAGGTGTAGGTAGTGGATTTAAACAAATTAATTACCGATAAAATTATCCTGGGCAACTGCTGGTAGCCAACCAGTATAGTACTAGTCCTCGATGTGTACACTAATAAACGCAAGCTGTTGACTTTAATAGAGGAAATAATAACTTGATAGGCTTAAGTTGTGCACTGCGTGGCTTGTTTAACAGTACTTGTAGGTTTATTTCTTCTAGCGTCTTCAGTTCACAACCAGCAAAATACAGAAGGTGGTATGTATGGCAAGTGTCTGCGATAATTAATATACTAGTGCTTTCACGATATCAGTGTTCTATATTACATCACACAAAGAGATAACAGCATGTGAAGATTATTAAACAGTACCGAGTTCTCTTTTTCAATATTAACACGCTCCAGTCGGCCAAGCTGTACACGGTTTCACTGCTAACTGTTAGTGACAGATAGGCAGCGAGTAAGGGAACTATATCATATAATGAACTCAAAAAGTTTTCGTTCTAGAATTCACAAGGGGAATATGTCATAAAGACATATATATGTACAATGCTCATTAATGTCACCATTCCTGCCTGTTTAACTATTTTAGTAAGTGGCATGCCTTTTGCAGAAGGTCGCTCTTACTGCTCCAAACCTATTTGGCTGGTATACGTTTTTCGGAAGGTCTGCAGTACGGTAACTTGCCTTTAGTTTTCGTACTTGGAGAAGCGATTGTACCGACACAAAAAAAACTAGTGTCTGTTGAACTTGACAGGGCAGGATTTGTACCTAATACGTTGAGATTGTGAAACGGACGGTTAACCACTAAGCGACGCTCCGGCCTCTATAATATGTACATATATTCACTATTAGATTAGACAATATTAGACTACATTAAAATACAGCAACTAAATCCGTGTGGCCAAGTAACAAAGCTACCACCAAACAGCAACTACCCTCTACCACCAAACAGCAACTACCCTCTACCACCAAACCGCAACTACCCTCTACCACCAAACAGCAACTACCCTCTACCAAACAACAACCAGCCTCTACCACCAAACAGCAACTACCCTCTACCAAACAACAACCAGCCTCTACCACCAAACAGCAACTACTCTCAACCACCAAACAGCAACTACCCTCTACCAAACAACAACCAGCCTCTACCACCAAACAGCAACTACCCTCTACCAAACAACAACCAGCCTCTACCACCAAACAGCAACTACTCTCTACCACCAAACAGCAACTACCCTCTACAAAACAACAACCAGCCTCTACCACCAAACAGCAACTACCCTCTATCACCAAACAGCAACTACCCTCTACCATCAAACAGCATCTACCTTCTACCACCATAAAACATCTACCATCTTCCACCAAACATCAACTACTTTCTACCACCAAATAGCAACTACCATCTACCACTAAATAGCAACTACCCTATACCACCAAATAGCAAACTACTATCTACAACCAAACTGCAACTACCCTCTACCACCACAAAACAACTACCATCTACCACCAAACAGCATCTACCTTCTACCACCAAACAGCAACTACCATCAACCACCAAACAGCAACTACTCTCTACCATCAAACAGCATCTACCTTCTACCACCATACAACAACTACCCTCTACCAACAAACAACAACTAACATCTATCATCAAATAAAAACTATCCTCTACTACAAAATAACAGCTGCCCTCTACAACCAAACAGCAATTACGCTCTACCACCAAACAGCAACTACCCTATACAACCAAACAACAACTACCCTCTACCATAAAACAGAAACTACCCTCTACCAAACAACAACCAGCCTCTACCACCAAACAGCAACTACCCTCTACCACCAGACAACAACTACCCTCTACCAAAAAACAGAAACTACCCTCTACCAAACAACAACCAGCCTCTACCACCAAACAGCAACTACCCTATACAACCAAACAACAACTACCCTCTACCACCAAACAGAAACGACCCTCTACCAAACAACAACCAGCCTCTACCACAAAACAACAACTACCCTCTACTACCAAACAGCAACTACCCTCTACCACCAAACAGCAACTATCTTCTACCACCAAACAGCAACTATCCTCTACCACCAAACAACAACTATCCTCTACCACCAAACAACAACTACCCTCTACCACCAAACAGCAACTATCCTTTACCACAAAACAGCAACTACCCTCTACCACCAAATAGCACCCATCGTCTACTACCAAACAACAACTACCCTCTACCAAACAACAACCAGCCTCTACCACCAAACAACAACTACCTTCTACCACCATACAACAACTACCATCTACCACCAAACAACAACTACCCTCTACCGCCAAACAGCAACTACCCGCTACCACAAAACAACAACCAGCCTCTACCACCAAACAGCAACTACCCTCTACTAAACAACAACCAGTCTCTACCACCAAACAGCAACTACTCTCTACCACCAAACAGCAACTACCCTCTACCACCAAACAGCAACCATCCTCTACTACCAAATAACAACTACCCTCTACCAACAAACAGTAACTACCCTCTACCATCAAACAGCATCTACCTTCTACCACCATACAACAACTACCATCTACCACCAAACAGCAACTACCCTCTACCACCAAACAGCAACTACCCTCTACCACCATCAAACAACTACCCTCTACCACCAAACAGCAACTACCCTCTACCAAACAACAAACAGCCTCTACCACCAAACAGCAACTACTCTCTACCACCGAATAACAACTACCATCCACCATCAAACAACAACTACCATCCACCATCAAACAGCAACTACCCTCTTCCACCAAACAGCAACTACTCTCTACCACCAAACAACAACTACCCGCTACCACCAAAATGCAACTATTCTCTACAACCAAACAGCAACTACCTTCTACCACCAAACAGCAACTATTCTCTACCACCAAACAACAACTACCCGCTACCACCAAAATGCAACAATTCTCTACAACCAAACAGCAACTACCCTCTACCACCAAACAGCAACTACTCTCTACCATTAAACAACAACTACCCTCTACTACCAAACAGCAACTATCCTCTACCATCAAATAACAACTACCCTCTACCACCAAACAGCAACTACCCTCTACCACCAAACAGCAACCATCCTCTACCACCAAACAACAACTACCCTCTACCACCAAACAGTAACTACCCTCTACCATCAAACAGCATCTACCTTCTAGCACTATACAAATACTACCATCTACCATCAAACAGCAGCTAGCATCAACCACCAAAAAGCAACTACCTTCTACCACCAAATAGCTACTACCCTCTACCACCAAACAACAACTACCCTCTACCACCAAACAGCAACTACCCTCTACCACCAGACAACAACTACCCTCTTCCGCCAAACAGCAACTACCCTCTACCACCAAACCGCAACTACCCTCTAACAAACAACAACCAGCCTCTACCATGAAACAGCAACTACCCTCTACCACCAAACAGCAACTACCCTCTACCACCAAACAGCAACCATCGTCTACTACCAAACAACAACTACCCTCTACCAACAAACAGTAACTACCATCTGCCATCAAACAGCATCTACCTTCTTCCACCAAACAGCAACTATACTCTACCACCAAACAGCAACTACCCTCTACCACCAAACAGCAACTACTCTCTACCACCAAATAGCAACTAACCTCTACCACAAAACAGCAACTACCCTCTACCATCAAACAGCAACTACCCTCTACCACCAAATAGCAACTACCTTCTACCACCGAACAACAACTACCCTCTACCACCAAACTGCAACTACCCTCTACTACCAAACAGCAACTATCCTCTACCCCGAAAAAACAACCAGCCTCTACCACCAAACAGCAACTACCCTCTACCAAACAACAACCATCCTCTACCACCAAACAGCAACTACTCTCTACCACCATACAGAACCTACCCTCTACCAAACAACAACCAGCCTCTACCACCAAACAGAAACTACTCTCTACCACCAAACAGCAACTACCCTCTACTACCAAACTGCAACTATCCTCTACCACCAAACAACAACCAGCCTCTACCACCAAACAGCAACTACCCTCTGCCAAACAACAACCAGCCTCTACCACCAAACAACAACCAGCCTCTACCACCAAACAGCAACTACCCTCTACCAAACAACAACCAGCCTCTACCACCAAACAGCAACTACTCTCTACCACCGAACAACAACTACCATCCACCATCAAACAACAACTACCCTCTTTCACCAAACAGCAACTACTCTCTACCACCAAACAACAACTACCCGCTACCACCAAAATGCAACAATTCTCTACAACCAAACAGCAACTACCCTCTTCCACCAAACAGCAACTACCCTCTACTACCAAACAGCAACTATCCTCTACCACCAAACAGCAACCATCCTCTACCACCAATCAACAACTACCCTCTACCACCAAAAAGTAACTACCCTCTACCATCAAACAGCATCTACCTTCTAGCACCATACAACAACTACCATCTACCACCAAACAGCAACTATTCTCGACAACCGAAACAGCAACTACCCTCTACCACCAAACAGCAACTACCCTCTACGACTAAACAGCAACTACCCTCTACCTTCAAACTGCATCTACCTTCTACCACCATACAACAACTACCATCTACCATCAAACAGCAACTAGCATCAACCACCAAACAGCAACTACCCTCTACCACCAAATAGCAACTACCCTCTACCACCAAATAGCTACTACCCTCTACCACAAACAGCAACTACCGTCTACCACCATACAACAACTACCCTCTACCACCAAACAGCAACTACCCTCTACCACCAAACAGCAACTACCCTCTACCACCAAATAGCAACTACCCTCTACCACCGAACAACAACTACCCTCTACCACCATACAACAACTACCCTCTACCACCAAACAGCAACTATCCTCTACCACCAAACAGCAACTACCCTCTACCACAAAACAGCAACTACCCTCTACCACCAAATAGCAACTACCCTCTACCACCGAACAACAACTACCCTCTACCACCAAACTGCAACTACCCTCTACTACCAAACAGCAACTATCCTCTACCCCCAAAAAACAACCAGCCTCTACCACCAAACAGCAACTACTCTCTACCACCATACAGAACCTACCCTCTACCAAACAACAACCAGCCTCTACCACCAAACAGAAACTACTCTTTACCACCAAACAGCAACTACCATCCACCATCAAACAACAACTACCCTCTTTCACCAAACAGCAACTACTCTCTACCACCAAACAACAACTACCCGCTACCACCAAAATGCAACAATTCTCTACAACCAAACAGCAACTACCCTCTTCCACCAAACAGCAACTACCCTCTACTACCAAACAGCAACTATCCTCTACCACCAAACAGCAACCATCCTCTACCACCAATCAACAACTACCCTCTACCACCAAACAGTAACTACCCTCTACCATCAAACAGCATCTACCTTCTAGCACCATACAACAACTACCATCTACCACCAAACAGCAACTATTCTCGACAACCGAAACAGCAACTACCCTCTACCACCAAACAGCAACCATCCTCTACCACCAAACAACAACTACCCTCTACCACCAAACAGTAACTACCCTCTACCATCAAACAGCATCTACCTTCTACCACCATACAACAACTACCATCTACCACCAAACAGCAACTATTCTCGACAACCGAAACAGCAACTACCCTCTACCACCAAACAGCAACTACCCTCTACCTTCAAACAGCATCTACCTTCTACCACCATACAACAACTACTATCTACCATCAAACAGCAACTAGCATCAACCACCAACTACCTTCTACCACTAAATAGCAACTACCCTCTACCACCAAATAGCAACTACCCTCTACCACCAAATAGCTACTACCCTCTACCACAAACAGCAACTAACCTCTACCACCATACAACAACTACCCTCTACCACCAAACAGCAACTACCCTCTACCACGAAACAGCAAGTACCCTCTACCACCAAATAGCAACTACCCTCTACCACCACACAACAACTACCCTCTACCACCAAACAGCAGATACCCTTTACCACTTAACAACAACTACCATCTACCACCAAACAGCAACTACCCTCTACCGAACAGCAACTACCGTCTACATCCAAACAGCAACCAGCCTCTACCACCAAACAACAACTACCCTCTACCACCAAACAACAGCTACCCTCTAACACCAAACAACAACTCTCCTTTACCACCATCTCCAACACACCCCCACACCCCCTTACCCTCCCAAAAAAGGTCAAATGCCGACAACGGAAAATGTGGCTTACGGAAATATTTGAGACGGTGAATGCAACTGTATTTAAGGCACATTAATCTTCACGTTATTGCGTTAAGTTAAAGAAACAGACTTTAGAGGATTATATATTAATTTTGCAACAGACTTGAAATATTGGCATATTATTTACCCAATTAGAACTGAATCTCCGATTTCGGTTTCATGCCGATATTTGTTTCAATTATCTCAGTACTCACACTGTCTTGCAGTACCTTTGTTTTAATTTTAAAATCAGATAATGTGCATTGTCTGTTTTTTGTTTTATTTGTTCTCATAATTTGTTTTCTTTTTTCACCTTTATTCAGTTTTCCATTATGATCAATGTTATTAATAATAAAGACGTTTTATGTGTTAAGACACTGTTATCTCTTTCATTTTGTACATTTCAAATGTCGGGTAGATGTTCTGTACCGGTCCGTTAGTCTAAATTATTGTATGCAGATTCGCTGAAGCGTGTTATACTTCTTGTGATCCAAACATAAGAAGTTGTTCATTAGAGCAATCATGTATAATAGATGTCCCACTCACCAGGCGTTTGGTCGTTGTTAATAGATGGACGTACAATGGTATGTGTTTGAGAGTGTTCTAAGATGTTTTAAATAGTGATGTAGAGCTCACTTAATAGCTTGAATGCTGCAGCAGTTATATGTTGATCGTATTCTGCTTGAGAAATGGAATGGTTGGTAACAACGTTTTGGTAGTTAAGAAACAATCCAGTAATGACCAACTATAGGATAGCATATATACTGCTGTATTTGCTCAGTATAGAGTTCTTTAGAATAGGACGAGTGTAAAATGGATGCATGGGTGCGACACATTCCTGTTTGCCAGACTGCAAATGAGTGCATGAATTATAGTTTGGGAATGCACTACAGCAGAAAAGTAATTGGTAAACATCCCATTAAAAGCAGAGACCATGTTTAATGCCTATTCGCAACAAGACTGTCTGATATAAAGATATAGATTTTTAGAACAATCTATTTGCTGATAAAAGTATTGTAGTTCCAGGGGCAAGATCTGTGGTCTGATACCATAATCAAAACCTCCATTCTTCTTCTTCGAATGCTGTCAGACGTCAACCTTTAAAAATCTCCATTCAATAGAGCCCAATTATCGAAGTCCATCTAGAACAGTTTGGTAAATACCCAAATAAAAACCTTTATGAGGATCATGATCCAGAGATGTGGCACTGTACGACGAATGTCCCTAGACCAAGCGAAAGTGAGCATAGGTTGTTGGTTCCATGAGAAACGCCACAGGTTCGGTGGTCACTATCTGATTTTACAAGCATAACCCAAGCACCTAAACAAAGAGTAACAACATGTTTTAGGTAGTCAGAGATTTGCAAGCCTAAGTATTGAATTCCATAATAATTCTGATGTATTTTTTAGTCAAGATGGTTGCTGATGTTTTGCCATGGTGGGAAAGATGCACATATTGGATTTTTGGACTTTCGTGCATTGCATACTCGATCTTCCAAGTCTTTCTTGTAGGAGAGAGTAAGTATATATATATATATATATATCTTTGTTTAATATTCGATCTTCCAAGTTTTTCTTGTAGAAGAGAGTAAGTATATATATATATATATCTTTGTTTCATATTCGATCTTCCAAGTCTTTCTTGTGGGAGAGAGTAATTAGATATGTATATCTTTGTTTATTTTATTTAACGTGGTAGTTTATTTATTTCAGTTATTGAAATGTTTAGCGTTAATTTGCACCTGTTGAGATAATAATGGTTCCTGTTTTATGTTTTTAAATATTTAATGTTGGATGTGATTACTGCCACAATTTTTAATTATTGTGTTCAAGCTGGCGTCCATTATTTTGATTGTAATCAAGCAAATCGTGTAATCTCTTGTAATCAAATGTTATGTGTACTCTTCATTAAAGTGGGGCTTATCAACATGAACAATAGACCAAACAAAGGGGAGAAAAAAAGAGAGGCATTTGAAATGTGGCTGTAAAGAAGATGGAAAATACAACACAAGAATGTGTGAAGAATTTGAAATAAACAGAGAGAATTAAACAATGAATGAATTGCTATACCGCTAAGATATTTTGATCATTAGTGAAAACGGTACTGGAAAGTAGAGAATGACGTGTCCGAGGACGACAACGTTATTATTGAAGACAATAACATTAATAGATGGACAGGAAACTCCTTTCAGATCTACATATCAAGACGCAAAGGTTAGATGATTTTAGAGATTCATTAAAACCGACCGTCGTTGTGAAGATGACAAAGAATGTGATCTATCCCTTACCTGTAGCACAAACCATGTCTGATAGTTTTGTATTTGTCAATAGTTTGGTTTACAATACTTATTGTTATCATTAGTTTTAACTGAATGAAGTTTATGTTTATTTTTTTGTTTAATATGTTCAACCTAATTATGTATTCTCATTGTAGATTTACTATTTCAATTGTCATGACATATTGGTAGTCATAATAAATTGAACATTTATGAATGGAAATCAAGGACTCCGGCTGCCTAGTGGTTGGAGACTTCAATAGTCACTCAGAGAGATTGGGATATTCAGATACAGACAGCAGAGGTGATGAAGTGGAAGACTGAGAGATAGACACAAATTTATATCTCATCAATAGGCCGGACCACAGCCCTAGCTTCTATTCTAGAACATGGCATACCACTTCCACCCCAGACTTGGCCTTCTCCACGGGAGATATTCACCACAAAATAGATCGCCAGATGCTCGACCAATTGGCAGGTAGCAACCACAGGCCAATTAGGCTAGAAATTGATATGGAAGTAGGCCCACGGGAAATAAAACCGCTGCCACGTTGGAACTATAGACGAACCGACTGGGACATATTTGTAATGCTGACAGAAGGACTGTGTGAAACTATCAACATACGAAATAAACATAATAAGAAACCTATGGTGGAAAGCCTAAGCAAAGCAATACTGTAAGCAGCCACCGAAACCATCCCAAGAGGGGCAAGGAAAAACTACAAGCCAAAATGGAATCATGAACTGAAGAAAGAAGAGAATGAAGTCTCAAAATCAAGGGACATCGAAAAGATAGAGCAATCTATGGAAGCAAATATCGCCATCACTGCAAAATGCAAAAGAACACTGAACCAAATAACAAGAGACAGTTGGAACAACAAAACAGAAAGCCTCATTATAGATAATGAAGGGAACATACTATGGAATTTGGTCAGAGCCGTGAACGACGCAACACCATCACATAAACAAATTACCATCAAGCAGGGCGACAACATGCTCCAATAAGCAGCAAACTCCTTTATAGAACATTATGCTAGAGAAAACCACACCGATGTCCCTACAGACAGGCATACAGATATAAGTGAAGAACAAAAAAGCCACGACAACTGCAAGATGGCACCAGAGGAGCACATGATGGCAAAACTAACAATGAACGAAATGGATTTGAGAACTCAATGAAAAAGAAATCGCCCGGAAAAGATGGGATAACAAATGAAATGCTGATGGGCTTTGGCCAAACAGCAAAGAGGAAGTTACTATCAGTCCTGAACCAAAGCTGGAAAAGGGGAATGGTATCGCAGGCATGGAAAGATGCTGTACTTATATCAGTACCAAAGAAAAAAAAAGATAGAACAGATCCAAATGGATACAGGCCCATCAGTCTACTGAGCTGTGTAGGAAAACTGATGGAGCGTATGATAAACACCAGACTGATGTGGCACCTGGAAGCAAAACACATACTAATTCCACAGCAAGCGGGTTTTAGACAGCACAGATCCACTGAGGGCCAGATCACTCTCAAAGCCCAGGAAATAGAGGATGCTTACCAGCAGAAAAAACAGACAGTAGTGGTTTGGGTGGATTTAGAGAAAGCATTTGACAAGGTGTAGAAAGAGGGACTTAAAGTCAAGCTACGAAGAAGTGAAGTTTGTGGGAAAATGTACAGATGGATCAGCCACTACCTCGAAAACAGAACAGCCAGAGTTCAAGTACAAGGGCAGATGAGCAAAAAGGTGACACTTGAGCAGGGAGTACCCCAAGGTGGAGTACTGTCACCCACACTTTTCCTAGTGTATATAAACAACATGACAGAGAATATACTAAAAAGAGTCCACAGCTCCATGTTTGCAGACGATCTGGCTATGTGGACCTCTGAATAAATCTCACTATAGAAAACAATCGGATGCAGCAGGCCCTAACATCGTTGGAGGAGTGGGCGAACTCATGGCTGGTCAAAATAAATGAGGAAAAAACAACATGTACGATATTCTCGCTTTCAAACAAACCACAGAACACCAAAATAAGTCTTAACGGCAAATATATGCGACCAAACGACAACTCAAACTACTTGGGAGTCACATTTGATCGGCGCATGACATGGAAAAGTCAGATCGAGAGAAACCGAATGAGAGCCAGACAAAGAATGGCAATCATGAGGAAACTTCCTGGCACAAGCTGACGAAAGAATAGTAAAGAAACTGTACACTGGAAGAGTGAGACCAGTTCTAGAGTAAGGCATTGCGGCATGGACAACAGCAGCAAGGCGAACTTTGATAAAATTAGCAAACTTCAAAACCAAGCCATGAGAGTTATAACAGGAGGCATGAAGTCAACGCCAATTGTAGAACTTGAAAAGATTACAAATCTGCAATCCATGGCCGACAGAAGAGACTGCAGAGAACAGCAGCAAGCAGAGAAACTCAGAAGACTGACAGACCATCCAATGCATCAGAGATTAAAAAGATTTGGAAAAGGAAAACTAAAGCGGAGAAAATTCGCAGAAATAGCCAAAGCAAAGATGAGCGAAGACCCTATGAACACCGTAACAATACCAAAACCCATCCCTACTGTACGCAAACCTACCTGAAAGCAGCATATCATTCCGGAGGTGGGAGAAAATATACCAGGTATTGGAAACAAGAACAGCCAGACTGAAAAAAGAAAGAAGAGACATAACCCTAAGGTACATAACGGAAAACTATCCAATCATCAAATGGACCCATGCATACACCGACGGTTCTGTAACAAACACAACACAGAATGGAGGGGCAGGGGTATTCCTGAGCCTACCAAATGGTAGAAAAATAACACTGTAAGTGGCAACTGGAAAATTCTCAAGCAATTTCAGAGCAGAGGCAGAGGCACTGAGGGCTGCAGTAGAAGCAATGCTGACAGGCGAAAGCAATGAAAGCCAGATAGTCCTGTTTACAGATGCCCTGTCCGTAGTCACAGTCCTAAAAAGCCAGAAAAATCCTGAACTTAATGTTTTACGAGCAGTATTCTGTCAACTATGCCAGCAGTCCGCACCAAAAAGAGTAGTGGTACAGTGGGTTCCATCCCACTGTAACATCCAAGGCAACGAGGAGGCAGACAGACTGGCAAAAGAAGGTGCAAGACTACCACAACCAGATTCTTGTGTGACCTACGAAGAGTCCAAAAGGCTTATTAGGGCCAGATACATGGCCAAATGGAAAACCGAACATATTGGCTACACAAAAAATGATGCCTATTACCAGTTGAAAAGAAGAGAGCAGGTCGTGGTCTTCAGACTCTGCACAGGCCACAACAGACTGAGGTACCACCTATTCAATAAAATGAAGACAGGTGGCATTGACGAATGCACTTGTGGTACAGGAAAAATGACCGCTGAACATCTGCTGCAAAACTGCCCGACATACGAGGACCAGAGAAAGCACATGGGGTCATCACCCGTAGCAACATTAGACAAGCTCTATGGCAGTGTCGACAGCCTCAGGATCACCGCTGCTTTCTTCGAACAAAAACAGGTTGACGTTTGACAGCGTACGAAGAAGAAGAAGAAGAACATTTATGAATGTTCTAAAATCAAAAATCGTTACTGATATTGTCAGAGTAAGATCCTTCTTGACAGGGTAAAATAACATTAGCCAAATTTGGACTGAATATAAACATGAAGAAAACCAGATTCATCAAACTCAACACTATCAGAAAAAAACCAATCATGCTGGAAGGAGAAACAAGAAGTTGATACCTTGACATATTTAGACAATACAATAGACACATCACAAGGTAGAGATTCTGATGCAAGTGTCAGAATTTGATAAATGAAATGGACATTACTGACATATGGAGATTCAGAGACAACAAGATTCCCACCAGGTTTTGAATATTCAACGCCCATGTCAAGTCTGTGTTTCTGTCTCGAGCGGAGACATGGAAAACGACTAAGGCCATACAACAAAGACCCCAATCCTTCGTTAACAGATGCCTTCAAAGGATACTGGGCATAAAGTCTCAGGACATGGTGAGTGAAGAAGACCTATGGGAATGGAGCCAACAACAGCCACTGATTATGCGAAGAAAAAGAGGCTGGAAAGATTATACGCTGTGGACGGCCTATCCAACATAGGCATGCCTTTACATGGAATCCTCAAGGCAACAGCAAAAGAGAGAAAGACCCAATATATACAGGGAGAAGAAAATGTGAGACGGAATTAAGATTGAATGATTACACCTGGAGAAAGGCAGAGAGAGCAGCCTTTGACAGAGAATGCTGGCGGGATGATGTCTATGGCCAATGAACCGAGAGGAGCGACGAGCTTTGATTGATAAGTTTGACACTTCTTGACATACTGATCATATTGTTTTATATTATTCAACTGGTGATTTTAATCACCTTACACTTCATAACTGTGTAACACCGACAGGCAGACATAACGATAACATCAGAAGACTGATGGGAACAACACCAGTGGTATACTACATCAAAAGACAACAATTTAAATGGTTTCACCAAGTAACAAGCATTCCATCACACAGCACCCCGCAATAAGACATGCTATTCAGTTACAATGGATTCAAAACCAAAGGCCGAACACGAAAAGCAGGCTTCCGAAAATATATGAGGCTGTGAATGACACTGTGCATGAAGCACACAGTAAGACTCGTTCTGGAGATCGCTTCATAACCAGGCGATAAAAGACAAAACAGGATTAGAAAGAAACTTCATATTCTTTATTGTTATTGTACCTACCATTTTCTGCCGATTTGTATTTCTATGGCATTCAGCAGACATGTGTCGCTATTATTTAATATTATATTATATGAGGTTAACTGTGTATATGCAAGCCGTTTTCATGGAGATGTCAGGCTGAATACACTGTTACTGTTTATTCTTCTTCTTTTTCTTCTTCGGACGCTGTCAGACGTCAACCTTTATTTTTTCGAAAAATGCAGCGGTCATCCTGAGGCTGTCGACACTGCCATACAGCTTGTGTAGTTTTGCCACTGGTGATGACCACGTCTGCTTTCTCTGATCCTCGTATGTCGGGCAGTTTTGCAGCAGATGTTCAGCGGTCATTTTCCCGGTACCACACGAGCATTCGTCATTGCCACCTATCTTCAATTTATTGAATAGGTACCTCAGTCTATTGTGGCCTGTGTGCGAGGTCTGAAGACCACGACCTGCTCTCTTCTGTTCAACTGGTAATAGGCATCGTTTTTTGTGAAGCCAGTATGTTCTGTTTTCCATTTGGTCATGTATCTAGCTCTAATTAGCCTTTTTGACTCTTCGTAGGTCACACAAGGATCTGGTTGTGGTAGTCTTGCACCTTCTTTAACCAGTCTGTCTGCCTCCACGTTGCCTTATATGTTACAGTGGGATGGAACCCACTGTACCACTACTCTTTTTGGTGCGGACTGCTGGCATAGTTGTCAGAGTACTGCTCTTAAATCATTAAGTTCAGGATTTTTCTGGCTTTGTAGGACTGTGACTACGGCCAGAGCATCTGTAAACAGGACTATATGGCTTTCATTTCTTTTGCCTGTCACCACTTCTTCTACTGCAGCTCTCAGTGCCTCTGCCTCCGCTCTGAAATTGCTTGAGTATTTTCCAGTTGCCACTGACAGTGTTATCTTTCTACCATTTGGTAGAATAACCTTGCCCCTCCGTTTTGTGTTGTGTTTGTTACAGAACCGTCGGTGTATGCATGGGTCCAGTCCATGCTTGGGTAGTTTTTCGTTATGTACCTCAGGTTTATGTCTCTTCTTTCGTAGAAAACCACATGCACAATATTCTCGCTTTCAATAAAACCCCAAAATACCAAATTAAGTCTAAATGGCAAATTCCTGCAGCCAAACGACAACTCAACCTATCTGGGAGTCACATTTGATCGGTGCATGACATGGAAAAGTCAGATCGAGAGAAACCGAATGAGAGTCAGAGAAAGAATGGCAATCATGAGGAAACTTGCTGGCACAAGCTGGGGAGCAGACGAAGGCATACTAAAGAAACTGTACACTGGAAGAGTGAGACCAGTTCTCAAGTGTGGCATTGCGGCATGGACAACAGCAGCAAAGGCGAACTTCGAAAACGTTAGCAAACTTCAAAACCAAGCCATGAGAGTTATAACAGGAGGCATGAAGTCAACGCCAATTGTAGAACTTGAAAAGATTACAAAACTGCAATCCATGACCGATAGAAGAGACTGCAGAGCCCAGCTGCAGTCAGAGAAACTCCGAAGACTGACTGACCATCCAATGCACCAGAGACTAAACAATTTGGGAAATGGGAAACTAAAGCGGAGAAACTTTGCAGAAATAGCCAAAGCAAAGATGCACGAAGATCCCATAAAGGCACTAACAACACCAAAACCCATTCCTACTGTACGCAAACCTACCTGGAGGCAACATATATTTCCAGAGGTGGTAGAAAATATACCAGGTATTGGAAACAAAAACTGCCAGACTGAAAAAGAAAGGAGATATACTACCCTAAACTTCTTATCAAAAAGCTACCCAAGCATGGACTGGACCCATGCATACACCGACAGTTTTGTAACAAACACTACACAGAACGGAGGGGCAGGAGCATTCCTGAACCTACAAAATGTCAGACAAATAACACTGTCATTCGTTACTGGTAAGTACACAAGCAATTTCAGAGCGGAGGCAGAGGCACTGAGGGCGGCAGTGGAAGAAATGGTGACACACAATGAAAATGAAAGCCATATAGTCCTGCTTATAGATGCTCTCGCCGTAGTCACAGCGCTAAAAAGCCAGAAAAACACTGAGCTTAATGACTTAAGAGCAGCACTCTGCAAACTGTGCCAGCAGTCCGCACCAAAAAGGGTAGTGGTACAGTGGGTCCCATCACACTGCAACATACAAGGCAACGAGGAGGCAGACAGACTGGCAAAAGAAGGTGCAAGACTACCACAAACAGATACTAGTATGACGTACAAAGAGTCAAAACGGCTTATCAAAACCAGATACATGACCAAATGGGAAACAGAACATACTGGCTTCCCAAAAAACGATGCATATTACCAGTTAAACCGAAGAGAGCAGGTCGTTGTCTTCAGACTTCGCACTGGCCACAATAGACTGAGGTACCACCTATTCAACAAATTGAAGATAGGTGGTACCGACGAATGCCCGTGCGGTACTGGTAAAATGACCGCTGAACATCTGCTGCAGAACTGCCCGACATACGAGGATCAGAGTGAGCAGATGTGGCCATCACCAGTGGCAACACTAGACAAGCTGTATGGCAGTGGCGACAGCCTCAGGATGACCGCCGCTTTTTTTCGAAAAAAAAAAATGGTTACTGTCTGACTGCGTACGAAGAAGAAGAAGAAGTCTCCAATACCTGGTATGTTTTCTGCCACCTCTGGAAATATATGTTGCCTCCAGGTAGGTTTGCGTACAGTAGGAATGGGCTTTGGTGTTGTTGATGCGTTCATAGGGTCTTCGCTCATCTTTGCTTTGGCTATTTCTGCAAAGTTTCTCCGCGTTAGTTTCCCATTTCCAAAATTATTTAGTCTCTGATGCATTGGATGGTCTGTCAATCTTCTGAGTTTCTCCGCTTGCTGCTGGGCTCTGCAGTCTCTTCTGTCGGTCATGGATTGCAAATTTGTAATCTTTTCAAGTTCTACAATTGGCGTTGACTTCATGCCTCCTGTTATAACTCTCATGGCTTGGTTTTGAAGTTTGCTAATATTATCAAAGTTTGACTTTGCTGCTGTTGTCCATGCCGCAATGCCATACTTGAGAACTGGTCTCACTCTTCCAGTGTACAGTTTCTTTAGTTTACTTTCGTCTGCTCCCCAGCTTGTGCCATCAAGTTTCATCATGATTGCCATTCTTTTTCTGGCTCTCATTCGGTTTCTCTCGATCTGACTTTTCCATGTCATGCGCCGATCAAATGTGATTCCCATGTAGTTTTGGTTGTCGTTTGGCCGCAGGTATTTGCCGTTAAGACTTTTTTTTGGTGTTTTTGGGGTTTGTTTGAAAGCGAGAATATCGTACATGTTGTTTTTTCCTCATTTATTTTGACCAGCCATGAGTTCGCCCACTCCTCCAACGATGTTAGGGCCTGCTGCATCCGATTACTTGCTATGGTAAGATTCATGTCAGATGTCCACATAGCCAGATCGTCTGCGAACATGGAGCTGTGGACTCGTCTTGGTATATTCTCTGAGATGTTGTTAATATACACCAGGAAAAGTGTGGGTGACAGTACTCCCCCTTGGGGTACTCCCTGCTCCAGTGTCACCTTTTTGCTCATCTGCCCTTGTACTTGAACTCTGGCTGTTCTATTTTTGAGGTAGTGGTTGATCCATCTGTACATTTTCCCACAAACTTCACTTCTTCGTAGCTTGACTTTAAGTCCCTCTTTCCAGACCTTGTCAAATGCCTTCTCTAAATCCACCCAAACCGCTACTGTGTGTTTTTTTCCTCCTGGTAAGCATCCTCTATTTCATGGGCTATGAGAGTCATCTGATCCTCAGTGGATCTGTGCTGTGTAAAGCCTGCTTGCTGTGGAATTAGTATGTGTTTTTCTTCCAAATGCCACATCAGTCTGGTGTTTATCATACGCTCCATCAGTTTTCCTACACAGCTCAGCAGACTGATAGGCTTGTATCCATTTGGATCTGCTCTATCTTTTTCTTTCTTTGGCACATGGTTTATTCATTAGTGCACCTTCTAAACTTCCCAAGGGCCAGCCTATTACAAGAAACCAGAGGGTAACGGAGGTAGAGAAAGCAGTGAAACTGTCGTACGACTTTATTTCCATTGCTGGGGTGGTCGGTGGGTTTTTTGGTAGAGAACTACAGGCCTTTTCGTCCCTGCTGTCGCCACATCGTGTGATGACTATGTTTGTCCGATAGTGCAACAGCCAGACACAAGTAATGAAACCAAAGTTCCTGCTCGAGCCTGCGACACCGATTACGAAAGAGGTGATCAATACCAACACCAAAACCAACAACCCGAATCTCTACAGCGCCAACATGACCTCACGGGCGCGACTTCAGTGGTCATGAACAATCCAATAGTCGACAGGTCATTTTGTGACAAAAACTACACGACTTGAGAAATGGTTGGGACCCACATAAGATTAACTACCTTATAGAGAAACGGGTCGCCTATGACGTATGACATGTGAGGTTTTGCCTCAATAAATTATTATTTGCTAAAATTACATTAGTAATATTGTTCTTTTTGCTTAACTTGAACTGCGAACTATTTTCACTACATAATCTAATATTAAGTTTCCTGTATCGTAGATGAAGTATTTTATTGTGGCTTTCCTATTTTTCCACAGACTACTTGACTAGAAGTTATGAGCTCTTTCTCAGTTCTCGGACATTTTATTCCATCGCACCATGTAATCAAAAGATCTTCTTTGGTTTCATACACCCAGTCAGAGAAATGAGGGTTATACTAAACATTCTTCGTCTTCAAGGAAAGATCTTTAGGTGTGCAAGGCTAATTTATTATCCACTGGTTCTGAGCTTTTCCAAGCAATGACCACCGCATGTAATGTCCATCTCCAAACGTTATCACATTCCATCCAGCCATTAGCGATTATTTTTCTTGCATCCATCTAGGCAAACAACTGAACTAAGTTTAGACAAATCATCACTGAAGATATTCTCACTGAGACTGAAATTAAGATAAGGATTGCGTTGACAAAAATTGGTCTTTAAAGAAAAACAGAAATTGCTATCCTTGAAGAATACCAGAAAAGAACAGAGGAAAATAATAATCACTTCTCATACATGGCCAATTGCACTGTATGGGGCTGAAATATGGATTCAAGCAAATAAAGATTGTTAAAACTTGGAAACAAAGAATGAGTATTCTTTAGACGATACTAGAGGGAGGTGAAAAAAGGAATTTGGTGACCATAACTAACCTTATATCGCAGGCAAACAGACTGATGCCGCGCCACTATTACAAGCGCTAAAACAACCCAAAGGTGAAGATCTCGAGCAATATATATTCTCCCTGACACAGTTTTCAGCAGAACTCCCAAGGTTGGTCATACAGTGGATCCCATTCCACTGCAATATTGAAGACAATGAAGCTGCAGGCAAACTAGCAAGGAGTGGAGGAGCATCCCCACAAACAGAACTGAGTATCACATATAATGAGGCCAATGCCATAATTAAAGCCAACTGCAGGGTACAATGGGCTGATCAACTCCCCGACTTCGGAAAAGAAGACAGCTGCTATAACTTAACTAGAGAAGAGCAAGTCATCCTCTTTAGACTGCGAACTGGGCATAACAGACTCAAGGGTCATCTTTACAAAACAAATTGAGGATTGGGACAGATGACAGCTGCCCATGTGGGAAGCATATCATGACCGTGGAACACATCCTGCAAAGCTGCACGCTTACGTAGGTAAAGAGAGAACAATACTGGCCTCGTGAGACAAATATGAGACAAAAGCTGTATGTAGATGAAACAGCCTTACAAACAACTGTGTCCTTTGTAAGAGAAACTTGAATCTTGATCTGAGGATGAACGAAGAAGAAGATGAAAAATAGAGAGACATATTTAGAAGACCTTACAACCAGTCGTAGGACTGATCAACCAGAGGATAGAGGTTATTGAAAATACATATTTAGACATCTTTACAACCATATGTAGGACTGATCAACATTATGACAATAACGGTAATGATGATAAAGATATCTTTGTTGACTTAAAAAGAATGTACGATCTTTTTCCCATTGCTGGTGTGGTTAAGGGTTTTACAGGCTTAAGACTAAAGGCCGTTACGCTCCTGCTGTCGTCACGTCGATTGCTGGCTATGTTTGTTTATTTCACCCCAACAGAAAAACAACTAATGATTTACTGGGAATTCGATCCGTTTACAAAATCATAATTTTCTTTTTTATTTCTAAATTCTGAATTGATGTTAATTTATTTATTCACTTCCAAATCATTCTTTCCTTTTAATTAATTTATTTTATCATGTATTTATTTATTCTGAACTCAATGTTTTCTACTACTCATTCATTTTTAAATTGGTGTTGCCTTTTTTCCACAGACCGCGATGACTTGTTTCTAGAAGTCTTGCTTTCTCCTGGCTGGAGCTGGCTAGGGAGACAACGGGTGAAGCTTTTATTTATGTGTGCGTCATGTCGGTCTGTGTTCACCAGACTACTTCAAATACACTTCATGTCGGTCTGTGTTCACTAGACTACTTCAAATACACTTCATGTCGGTCTGTGTTCACCAGACTACTTCAAATACACTTCATGTCGGTCTGTGTTCATCAGACTACTTCAAATACACTTCATGTCGGTCTGTGTTCACCAGACTACTTCAAATACACTTCATGTCGGTCTGTGTTCACCAGACTACTTCAAATACACTTCATGTCGGTCTGTGTTCACCAGACTACTTCAAATACACTTCATGTCGGTCTGTGTTCACCAGACTACTTCAAATACACTTCATGTCGGTCTGTGTTCACCAGACTACTTCAAATACACTTCATGTTTTACTACGCGTTGATAGTTTGTCCATCACAAGTGATGAAGACCGCTCTCTTTGTTCAGCCGTGTGGACAGTCGTATCTCTTGCTGTGTCCGCTGAAATGGGTGACTTGCGCGGAGATTTGGATTAAAGTGAGGAAGAAACTGCGCCTTTTGTCAACCTCATTCACAGAGCCTAAGCTACCTTTTGCCAGTGGCAAGACATTCATCGAGACGACTGGAGATAGCATAGGATGCAGATTTTGCCTCAGGGTTACCACCGAAACCTTTCCGTAAACATGTAACCCGCAGGGTAGAAAGGTGGGAAGGCATCTAACGCAGTTTGTCGTGCCTTTTCGATAACTACAAGAGGTCGTATGAACAACACTCAGCGTGTGAGTGAGTCTGGCATCTCTCCCCAGCTGTATTCAGTTCATCATAGTAGCATCTAAAATTCCCACACGCCATATTCGTGAAGGTGAACCGGCAGAACTAACCCGTGAGATACGACACAGGTATAATTAGTTTAAGCGTAGCGCCATTCAGCCGGCGTCCAGACCAGGATAAACAGATGGAAGAAATCACAAAAAAATAACGAAATAACAAGTCCAGACGGAAAACTCCACGTATCCGTGAACACAAGTGTAAGTCGTCGACTAGTGTGAATTCCAGGCAAATCCTTGGCCTGGCGGCATCCATAATGATCCAAAACAGTAGAGAAATGTAGACTTGCAGCCAGTTACGGCGCCATCTTTGCGTTACTGCGCGTTATCTACGCGTTACTGAGAGCTAATATACAGCAGCTAGTTGTTACATGTACTTATTAAATTCTACTATACGTAACTGTGAGAACAAGAATTGTAGTGCTAAGTTCACATCAAGGTGAGATGAAAACCTCAATAACGGTCAGAACATTTCCTCAAGCAGGAAACTAAAGTTAGCGATATTTATTCACATATCCCAAGACAAACCAGCGATGTTCGTTTTTTTCATATACTTACATGAATACTTGAATCCTGGTATTCATACAAGCAAGGATGTCTGATGCCAGGTAGCCAGAAGCTGTTTGAATCCGTGTCTTTCGTTTGACCTAGAGTGATATGATGGTACAAAAGCATAATGCAGATGATCTCTCCTTCTCCTTGGCAAGCAGCCACTCTAGCGGCTGCAATTGTGTCACCAGAAAGACACACTCTTCGGCCATTTATCGTCATTCATGCGGACTAAATGGCGGATTCCTCTGTACTTTTACATGTGTGCAGACAATGTCATTCTGGAACTCTGGTTGTGGATGTACGTATTTCTTAGGGAGATAGTTAGGACGCTTGGCTCCAATGCTCTTCTGTTACATATACAATTTAAATCAGCGTTGTGCATAAACTATGATTCCTTTAACAGAGACAACGACGATATACACCCGTTTAACGAAAGTGTCCCGCCAAGGTTGTGCCGGACCAGTCTTGAGTTGCGCTGCCTCTTCAATTTTCACGAGTTCTTCATTAATCATCGAGCCAACACATGTTGGAATTCACTCTAAATGGAGTGATATATTCGCTAGTACTGTTGCTTCATTGTTACATGGTCGTCGTAGCGATAATGGATCTATTTCTATTGCAGTAAAAAGTACTGATAACATTATTAAATAGGAGTACTTCATTTCTTTTTTTAAAGAACCGTTTAAGTCGTGGAAACGGCAGATCAGTTAAGCCTGAAGTAGAATTTTATTTTTGAAAATACTCCTTTTCGCGGCTATTTTTGACTTTGATAATTATCAGTCTTCTTCCTTGAAAATAGTTTTATTCAGTAACGATTTGATATAATGTCCATGTAATAGTGCTAGCTGTAGCAAACCTGAATTTTTCTGCAATTTACTTATTTCTCACGGCACTCAGCGCCGCAGTTTTTTCGATGCTATCGAAAGCCTTCTCATAATCCACGAACACAAACATAAATACATATGTACGTCATGCGCCCTCTCCATTAATTGGTTGATTGTGTGGAGTGGTCAATGGTTGAGAAGTCTTTGCTGAAACCTACCTGTTCTTGTAGTTGGATCTCTATGCGGTTGGCGATCACTCTGGTGAAGAGTTTATAAAGGGAGTAGAACAGACAGATCGTTTTTCTTGCCCTCCCTTTTTAGGATGGTTTTATATGCTTTCACTTGGTAGAGGATTCGGCGCTGTTACGAAAATACAGATGGACCGGCCATTGGGTGCGCATGCCGGATAGTAGATGGACACGTAGAGTCACGTGATGTTGGCCCTACTGCTTCAGACGCCCGAGCAGGCGACCGAGGCTGGGGTGCAGTGATGGCCTGAAGCAGGCCCTATGCCTAACATTGTACACAAAGGCGAAAGAGCGAAATGAGCTGACTCAACATTTTGCTACCTGTCATCCGACACACGCGCTTGGTTGAATGCCAGAATTGAGAGATTTAGAGATTAGAGAGAAACAACCCTGCTTGACTAATTGAAAGCAAGCAGAGAAATAACAACAATTTCATCGATGAGAACTTTTCTAGGCCTTTGAATGCTGTGGCTCTCGAATCGAGAAGTAACTGTAAGCTAAACGACCATTTCTACATCAACATCTTTATATCAAATATTTCAGTCAGTGAAAGCTAGAACTGTTATTTGGTTGTTATTATGGCAGCAAATCGTGACTGACCAGAGTATGAAGCTGAGAATAATTCAATTGAAAGTTTGGTCTCCTATTATGTGTAGAATTAAAAATAGTGATTATTGATAGAAAGAAAAAATGACTGCGACAATGTATTCTATTAGAACTTTAATTCCTTTAAGGATGAAACTGACTTCGAGTGGTGGATATGGCGGAGGGAATTGCTACGCTATCTTTTTCTGGCTGTCATCCATATGTTGCTTTCACAAATGTGCTTCGTCCTCAAAATTGGCGCCAAGGTTAGTACTAGTTATAACCCGAGATAACCTGATCTTATCAGAAAAAGATTATGTCTACTATTGAAACGAGCATGTCTTGCCAAAGTTAAGCGAAATTATACAGAATAATTACAGGACATCCATTTAGCTATTGCGAGATTTAAAGTAGTGATTGTTTTATATAAGCCTATTTAGCTAAGACAATACATTCATGTTGTTATTGCTGAAATGTATAAAAAAATAGTGACCCCCGATATGGCAAGAGAAAATGTAGCATAACTTCTGACGAATGGTAGAAAAACGTTCATACATCCAGTGCTGATTGGATGAATAGAGGACGACTTTAATTAGAAATACAAGAGGATCAATGCCAACACACATATAGAGAAATTAAAAAATGGATAATGGTAACAATTAATACATATCATTCCCTAACTAACGGTATACTGACACGAAACCCTAGTGGAAGGAGGAGATGAAGACCAAGAAATACATTGATATAACTTCTCGTGATGTCATGGGGGCAGAAATATATTGTTGTTTGCGAATGCCTACAATAAGTCTGTTACTCTTTTATGCGCTCTGATAAGGGCTATAAGTAGCGGGTTACAGTTTCTTTCCTCACATTTCTAACATGCTGATGAAGGTGGACAGCGGTTATACTATGATTGATTTCATATGCGTGTCACTCACTACTAAGGGGATCACGTCGATCCCTCAGTTCGTTAGCCAGACTACCATGAAAACAGCCCGTTTCCAGGTAGAGCTACTAGGAAACAGAGGTGAGGGTCTTGTTTTAACTGGCCCTGACTAACATGTCTGATCAACATATTTTGCCTGACCAGACGTTAGTCTTCCGCCCCTCAGAAATATATTATTTCTGTCAATAAGAACAAAATAAAAATTTTTTAAACTGTCAAAACGACTTTTTCCCACGACGTATGCAGGCTATGTTTGTTTGTTTCACCCGCAACATAAAAACAACATACGCCATATCGGGATTCGAGCCGCTGCCGCACAATTATCGGCAGGCAGGCCTCGAAAGCATTCGGCCATGCGCTCCTAAGCTAGAATAAAAATGCAGAAATATAAACACATGTACATAACAATATTAGAAACTAACAACAAATCATGTAGGAAATAGATTTTAGTTCAAATGAGAAATGGAACATACACATTTTGTAATTGGAGAAATTGGAGAGACGTGTCAAAGTAATGTCTGACCATTATACCGTGCACTTGACTGGGAGAGACCATTCAAGGTAATGGCTGACTGTTAGATCCTGCACTTGACAGTGTGTTTGTTCAAAACTACAGGTGCTAAGTTCTTCACCGTTTACATGTTTTCTTTGGTAGTGGGTTATTTGGGTTTTTCTTATTGGGCAAGGCGCAATGGAGAACATGTACTTGATCAAACCTGGCTGTGGGATCTAGATGCTGAGCAGCGCATGAGCTGCAGTGGTCAGCGACCCATAGCTGACTGCTAGCGTCAAGGCCAGCAAACCAGAGCTGTCAAGACCCTTCTACACCTCCACGCGGTTATCCTGGATAACAGGCTGCAGCATAGCAGACTGGCTAAGGAGAAGGGATCGAAGAGGTAATGCTAAACCGGTACTCCAAAAAATGCTTGCTTAAGTCGGATGTGTTGGACCGAAAGGTGCAAATATCGCAGTCAAGCTGTAAACTACGACACAACGCATTGCGTTCTTTGGACTACATTCTGCTACTTAAGCCCTTTCAGGGTTTGGTAGCTGGAGATTGAGAACGAGCGAAGCCAAGCCAAGCCATACTATTTTAGAAGGTTCTATAGAGTCTATGTACAGCCTGTTTATTCCATTTCACCGATACTAAAGATAGCTGTGAACATCCAATTATTTGAATACATTCATTGACCCTGCTTCCACCACATCAAGTGGCAAAGCATTTCAAGAATTCACAGCTCTATGACTTCAATTTATACTTTCATTTGATTAATTTACCAACTTGCATTAAGTCATCTCGAATAATTCTCTATTCTAAACAATGTAGACCAGGTTCTCTGAGTCTTTCCTCATAAACTTTAATTTTGGAATCCCACTTTCATTTATGTAACTTCTTTGTACCGTGTCTAGTCTGTTTATATCCATTCTATGAAAATGACTCCACACCTGAACACAGTACTCCAATGTAGGTCTCACCAATGATTTATATATCTTAAATATCATTTTCAAGCTCTTATGTGTTATGTTTCCTTTAATCATACCAAGCATTGCATTACCATTTTTCGCTGAAACCTGGACTTGCAGCTGTACAGTATTTGTATGATCTATCATAACACATTGGTTCCTTTCCTTTTTTATTGTCCTAATTTTGTTCTCACCGATCATGTAATTATAATCTTAATTGGATCTTCCCATGTGGATGATATTTTTCTACATTATACTTCACTTGTCAGATCACATATATTTATTTAATTGTATCTAAATTCGATCTCACAAGATCTTCCTCTGCCGGAGAAGAGACCCTGCCGCATGTCATCCGCGAATTTTGCAATTATGGAACTGATATCATTGTCAAATCATTTATATGTATATAAAGAACAAAATTGGTCCCAATACCGATCCCTGAGACACTTAACTTATTACATAACACCAATAAAGATAAATGGGTCGAAACTTACAATATTCTCGTCTTCTCGAACATTTCTCATTATACATTCCGCTTATATGTTGTATAGATATGGTTAGATGATGCATCCCGGTGTTATTCCATTAGGACTGCAAACTAATCTGTGCGCCCAGATACTCAGACAGCGGCTTGTTGATCTTGGTATAATGTTTCAATGAGACGAATAATATGCACAGTAAACCCCATTTCCTTCATGATTTTCCACAGATTTTTATGATTTACCGTATCGAAAGTCTTGGGGTAATCAATGAAACATGTTTACAGGTCTACATTAAACGCTCCACATTTTTCGTAGATATTCCTCATATTGAATATGTGATACCTGGTCTCTCTGTCTTTCCTAAAATCTGCCTGGACTATGTGAATTTTATATTCAAATCTTTCTCTATCCTTTTTAAAAGGATTCGCAAGCGTGTATCTTGCTAGCGTGGCTGATCAGCGCGATAGTTCGGCAGTTCGTACACAGCTTCAGGTTGCATTTTGGGGGGAAGGAGATATAAATTAATTTCTTCCATGCTTCTGGCCACTCTGCGCTGTGCCAAATCTGTTTACGCAGCTTGTGGTAGACTCGAGCACTTGTCTCCCCTCCTACTTGTATTAGTTCTGCTTTGATATCATCACATCCTGAGGACTTTCCCTTTTTCAGGCTTTTGATTGCTGAGCGTACTTCATCCAATGTTAGTTCAGGTTCCTTCTCATCCTTTGGTAGGATTATAACTGAGCGCTTTGTGCTTTCTTCATACATGGTTCTGCAGTACGCCCTCCGTCTATTCAATATGTCTTTGGTTTCTGTTAATGTGGTATCCTCCTTGTCATTGATGGGATGCGGAACTGGACGGAATTCGATGGCCAGTGTTCTTATCGCCTTAAAGGCATCTCTCTCCCTGCCTGGTTTCTGTAGGTTTTCTATGTCCTTACAAGTTTCCACTATGTATCTTCGTTTATCCTATCTTATTTCTCGTCTAACTTTTCTTGCGCATTTTTAAATGACTTCCCATTTGTTTTAATTGTTTCTTTTCTTCAATGAGTTCCAGTGTTTCATCTGATATATAGATCTGTTTCTTGTGCGACATCCTGGGAATCATTCCGTTTGCTGCCGAGATTAAAATATCAAGTGCGTGTGATGTTAACTTCTCAGATGCCATCTCTTCATGTACTCCAAGCAACGCCTCAAATTTGTTTTCTTCTTTGATGTTGAATTCAGTAGGTATTGCTGTTACATCGAAGAGTATTGTCTTGCAACCTTTGTTAATCCTACGTAGTCTTGTTTTGAAAACTGCAAACAGTAATTCGTGGTCCGAATCGCAGTCCGCTCCTGGCAGCGTTTTTTGTTGTCAGCACATTTGACCTCCATCTTTGTTGTATCAGGATGTAATCCATTTGATTTCTTCTTTTACTATCAGGGGAGGTCCACATGTATAGTCTTTGCGGATGTTGTTTAAATAGGGTGTTGGCAATGGAGAGGTGCCTTTCATTGCTATTTATTGCTGTCCCTACCTAACGCGTCAGGTACCAATTTACAGCTCGGTTGACTGGACTGGACTGGAGAAGCGGTTCCACATTAAAATCACGACCAAGATTGTTGTTATTCTCCGGACACGATTCGAACCTAGGCACTCTGTTACTACAAATAATAGCCAATTGATCGCTATGAACTAAACTAACGCGCCCCTCCAATAAATATGTCCGTATTTGCTTTATAATGTGTTGTTTAAAATGTCTACAGTGAAATAATGGTATCTTATAAAATATGTCCACAGTGGCATTCCATCGTTCTGCTTATATTTGACCTCACTGCGGTTTATGTCATTTTCGGCACAAGAATCTTAATTCTAAAATTCAGCATGGCATTGGTGATGTATGCAGGCTCGCTCGTTGGAAGTATCGCTTTTGTGTGGCTGTTGGAGGTGGCAATGATATTGTTACTGAACGTCATGGTGTGTTTCTTTTTTTTTAATGGGTTTCTGTGTTTATGGGTGTGTACGTTTATTTGTTCGACTTGTTTGCTATACTGTTTACATTTGTTTAGGCGAAGGTGCTACTATTTCAGTCAGATACACAAACATGTTGGTCATTTCAGAAGACATATGGCAGAATGTACTTGTATAATGACGCTATTGGGATTGTATTCCCAACAAGACTGCCTGATATAAAATAAATGCTTATAGATTTTTAGAACAATCCACTTTCTTAGAAAAGTATTGTAGTTCCATGGTTAAGATCTGTGGTCTGATACCATAGCAAAAAACCGTAATTAACTAGAGCATAGAAATAGAGGCCCATCTAAAACAGTATGGTTAATAGCCAAACAAAAAACCTTCATGGGAATCATGAACAAGAGATGTGGCACTGTACGATGAAAGTACGGAACGACAGTGAGTACAGGTTTTATTGTTTCACTTAAAAATAACACAGGTACGTTGGTCACTGACTGTTTTTAACAAGTATTACCCAAGCACCTAAACAAACATTAAGAACATGTTTTATGTAGTGAAAGATTTGTAAGCGTAAGTATTGAATCCCATAATAATTCTGATGTATTTTTTAGTCAAGATGGTTGCTGATGTTTTGCCATGGTGGGAAAGATGCACACATTGGATTGTTGGACTTTCGTGCATTGCATACTCGATCTTCCAAGTCTTGTTTGTAGCAAACAGTAAACATACATACAATATGTGAAGGAAGACTAGCGTTCGGTCAGGCAAAACATACTGATCAGACGTGTAAGTCAGGTTCAGGGAAAACATACTAGACAAGACCCTCACCTTGGTTTCCACGCCGCCCTTCCTGGAAACGGTCTGTTTTCACAACAGTCGGCTAACAAGGTGAGGTGTCGACGTGATTGCTAGTAGTGAGCGACACACAGTTAAAGCTAAGCACATCACAACCGCCTGGAGCACCTAAATCCACCTTAATCAGCACGCTCAGGAAGTGAGGAAAGCTACGATAAACCGCCATTTAACGTCCTTTTTAGGACGCACAAAAGAGTAATTCTACTCATTGTGGGCATTCAACAACAACAACAATAACAACAACATACAATAACCATAACTAACTTTACAATTAACAAAACCACATTAAGGTTTGCATATCAGTAAATGGGTTAGTAATAACAGAATACAACAATTATTATTAGTGTTGCCTCACATACCACAATACATATTTTAGTAGTAAAGAAATAGTCTTAGTCAATCTGTACTTCTACAGGGGCGGATGCCATTGTGGAGGCCCCAGCTCTGACGTAAGTTGGATGTAGCGTGGAGGGGGATTTTCTGCTTATGGGGACAGGATTGAGCAACTTATTGCTCCGTTGCGCTGGGCAAATGCGCCATAGGTGGATAACAAACGTGCGAGCCCTTGTTAATTGACTAAAACATTAAACCACAGTAGGCCCATAGCTTGTTAGGCGCCATCTATGCTGCTCTTAACAAACCACCTAACAATGGCCGGTGTAATATCATGTCCCACAATTAGTCGCCTATAAAGATATGCTCTTTGTAGGACAGTGATGTCATTCACAAAGACCCCGGCTGACAACTGGAAACTACATACAGAGTTAGAGCCATAATAACACATATACACTTTACTATCTCCGTCTCTCTCTCTCTCTCTCACTGTCTCTCTCCCTCTGCCTCTTTCTCTCTCTCTCTATATATATATATTTATATATATATATATGTATATATATATAAATATATATATATATATATATATATATATATATATATATATTTATATATACATATATACGATTAGTTAGTAACTCCTTTCAATCATGACTGACTATAGGATGAGACACCTGGAGGGGTGAACCAAAAACCATATACTTATCTTTTGTTGTCTGATTCCTTGCGGCGTTGTCCTTTCACTTTTCTGTGTTGCAAGGTCTTCTTTTCACCAGGTGTGAGATGCAAATTCAGGGTACATTTCCATTTGGCTTTGTCTGCCGCTTCGTCCTCCCAGGATGTCAGATTCATGTACATGACCTGCATATCACGCGTACATGCATCTTTGAACCTCAACTGTGGTCGGTCAAGTGATGTTTTGCTTTTCACCAACTTTCCGTAGAGGATATCTTTGGGTATGCGACCATCTTCCATGCGACGAATATGATCAAGCCATCGTATTCTTCGCTGCCTAAGGAGAAAGTACATGCTTTGGAGATCAGTGCGAGAGTGCGTGTCTGCATTTGTCACATTGTCTAGCCGTGTTATTAAAAAAATGGATTTCAGGCGCCGTAGACGGAAGGTGTTAAGCCTGTGCTCTTGTTTGGCATAGGTGGTCCAAGTCTCGCTGACATATACAAGTGTGCTGACAACACATGCATTGTACACCATTGCCTTGGTTTTAATTGTCAGTTTCTGGTTTTTCCAAACACGCTTGTGAGAAAAGCAAATGTGGCAGCAGATTTTCCAATGCGACTGGACATTTCTGGGTTTAGAGCGAGCGTGGCGCTGTTAAGCTACCCCAGTCATGCGAATTGGTATACAGTTGTCAGTTCATAATTATCTACGCTAAGATTGGTATGATATCTACTTTCTGTCCCAGCACATTTGCTTTGTTGATACTTATTATGAGACCAAAATCTTTGGAAGCCTGGGAGAAGCGATTTATTTACTTCTGAAGTTCCTGCTGACTGTGGGTGACAATTGCAGCATCATCACCGAAAAGCAGGCCACTGTAGTGATCTTCATGATCTTCGTTTTGTCCTTGAGCCTTGCAAAATACCTACCATCCGACTTAGTGTGAGGGTAGATTCCTTGATTTTCGTTACCAAATGCATGTTTCAGTAAGAGTAAAGAAGATTCCGAACAGTGTCGAGACCAGAACACAGCTCTTCCTAACACCACTTCGAATATCAAATGATTGTGACATGTTACCATCAAATTAGACCGTTCCTGTCATGCCCTTGAATTATATTATTAGTCGTAGCAGATTGTTTGGACAGCCTATTTTAGAGCGGATGTTGAACAGTACATCCCTATTATCCAAACCAAATGCCTGTGTTAGGTCAATGAAGGCGACATAAAAGTACTGGTTCTACCCATGTGTCTTGTCCTGAAGTTGTCGAAGAGAAAAAAATCGTGTCGATCGATGATCTTCCAGACCTGAATCGACACTGTGTTTCCGGATACTCCGAATCTTCAGACTAAGAACTGGGTATAAGAGTCTCAAGGGTCATATTTACAAGAAAATGAGGATTGGGGAATATGACCGTCCAAAATAGAAACATAAAATGACTAAAGCACATCCAACAAAGATGTATGTTCACTAAGGAATAAAATAACAATACTAGCTTCGGAAGACAGGTATTAGACAAAAACTGTTCTGAGATTCGGAGTTAACAGAGAAACAAAGATCTTGATTCAGGGATAAACAAAGAAGAAGGAGAAGAAGAAGAAGATGATGAAGAAGAAGAAGAAGAAGAAGAAGAAGAAGAAGAAGAAGAAGAAGAAGAAGAAGAAGAAGAAGAAGAAGAAGAAGAAGAAGAAGAAGAAGAAGAAGAAGAAGAAGAAAAAGTGGAAAACAACAAAAAGAAAAACAAGAAAACAACAAGTTCCAAAGTATGGGACCACTGCTCAATCATTTCTATTTTATTTTGCATCTGACCACCGGTATCAAATATTGTTGCTGTTTTATGACCAGCAGATTTGGAAAACTATCATCATCATGTTCCGTAACCTGAAAGGTCATTGAGGCACCAATACTACATATTGTTGGCCAGTTCTCGCCACTGCACTCAGTTTTGTGGCAGGATATTGAATCTTTCTGCTGGACGGTTAACCTGAGTTGAATGATTGTCATTGTTGTGTACTGAGATAGAGATGCGACATTTCTGATTTGTCTCAATGTTTTCTGCAACATCGGTGTGTTTTGGGCCGTTTTTACCTCGCTGAGCTCATCTCTCTCCAGGAAATCTGTCTATCCACATTGTGAATTTGTCTATGATCTCCCTGTCTACTCAAGGATGACATCACAGGTTCACTCTGACGGTTATACTTGTCCTTATTCCCGCCTCGTTTTCATTTTCGCCATTGCTTTTAATAGCTCATGTGCATTCTGTGTTCGAATGTATCTTATAATATTTCGATTGAAACACATTCCAACTCTTTGTCGTACACACGTCCAATTGAAAAAACGCACTTAAGTTCCAAGAGCAATTTTTAACTCTACAATTATACACCTAAAGAGCACAGAAAAACACACATGATTCAGGAGCAAATCAGATCAGCAGCCATGATGACTCGCGACCCGGAAGGACTTTCCTTTGGAAATACCGTCACTAGTATCTCATGGATTTCATGCGTTGCATTTTCAAGAGTGATTCATAATATTTACACAAGAAAACGACTTAGTATGTGTAGGATTTTTCAGAAAGTAATCTGTTTTTTGTTTTTTTTATCCACAGACCACATTTTTATTGCTACAGACTTCCGAGATAAAATATAACTTTATAATTTCGTGCTCATTCTTCTATATTCGTCTCATAACTTTTGCCGTTGAAAAGATCAAGTACAGAAAAGCTCAAACTATATATGTGACGCCATCTTGTGCAACAGGAAAATGTGAACGAAATAACGAATTGAGATTATATGGCAGGTGTTTTAAAAATAGAGACATTTGTGTGAGTGGATTCTGTCAACGGATAAATGGTAATGAAGAATGTGATCTATCTAACACATGTAGGATAAGTGAAACTCAGAAAGTGGATTGTGATCCATCTCTTCTTGATTTATTATTTTATTCATTCCACTTTCCAACATTTGTTAGCGGTCCCATTTTCGTGTATAGCGATTTCCACAGTCAAATAAAAAGATCATTCCAATCCTTGAATTTCACTGCAGAGATATATGACATTGTCAAGCAACTAATCAGAATAGTGTTCTGTGCTATTTTAATTGAATTTCAGTTTCATTTTCTGTACGTTAACGCATTTGGTTTGCATCTAACACTGGTTAAAGACATGTCAGTGTGGGCTGTAACAGGCATGTACTATTGTCAGGGACAGTATTTTATGATCAAGTATTATGTTATGTATGGACTGGCTAACCAGCTGTCTAGGTTTGATGGGATTGTTCCTCTAGCAATGCCACGATGTGTCAGTTGGGTTTATTCTTTTACAGACATGTGGAAACACTTTGATGTAGGCTTTTATAACTTCATTAAGATTTACATATACATCCCCTTAGGGGGCTCAAGATATGGCCTCACCCGACAGATGTTTGCAGCAGGTCTGGCATTCACTTATATATGGATTTGGCATGGTGCCTCCACCAGTTTATTGATATGGTCCTTTGGGAACTTTATCACAGGTAGCCTGGAAGCTGCAGCACATGTTCTGGAACAGTCCGCTGTAGGAATACAATTAGTGAGTACTTGTTCATTTGTTGTACTTAAGAAATGTTTTATTATTTAGAGGAAAAAAGGGAAAATTATTATTTTTACTAAAGATATATATATATATATGTATATATATATATATATATATATATATATATATATATATATATATACACGAGGCGTGTTCAAATGAAACCGGACTACACTGCAACAAGTAAACATACGTACGATGCGCATGATGATATCATTGTTAGTGTAAACAGCACATGCCAACCGTCAAGTTTGCAAAATTTCATTATTCGCCCACTCATAGTTTTTTTCAGCGGACAATTGATATGGAATCCTTGCAGACTTAATCAGCGAGGGGTGATTCAGTTTCTAACAGCTGAAGGATGTCGACCAGTTAACATTCATTGCATAATGCAGGCAGTGTTTGGTGACAAAAAGGTGTCGAAGACAAGAGTGAAGAGCTGGACAACGATGTTTAAAGAAGAACGTGAGTTAACGCAACAATATACGCCTGACCTGGTCTTAGAAGATCTTTCGTTAACTCACGTCGTTTTTTTAAAGATCTGTCCAGTTCATCACTGTTGTCTTTGACACACTTTTGTCACCATACACTGTCTGCATTCTGCGATGCACGTCAACTGTTTTATATATATATATATATATATATATATATATATATATATATGTATGTATATGTATATAAGCGACATGAACCATTTGTTCCTCAACAAGGTAGTTAATATTGTGTGGGGCCCAACACTGTCTACAGTCGTGTAGTTTTATGTGGGGCCCAACACTGTCTACAGTCGTGTAGTTTTTTGTGGTGCCCAACACTGTCTACAGTCGTGTAGTATTATGTGAGGCATAACACTGTCTACAGTCGTGCAGTTTTGTCACACACTGACAGGTGGACGATTAGATTGTTCATGTCCAATGAAGTCACGTGATCATGCTGGTGTGGTAAGATCGGTGTTGTTTTTTCTGTGTTTCGTATTGGCCATCTCTTTACTGATCAAATGGCCAGGCTTGACCATGATCATTGGTATCCCTATTTCTTCTGGCCGTTTTACTGCTCTCTTTGCCTACGTTACCCTGTTGTTGACTTGTAATCGGCTGCCATTTTGGTAAGTTTAGAAAGTGTGCTAATAAGAAAATAGGAAGAGGGTATTCTTCAAGACATTTCCATGACAAAAGTATGTGCATACACATTTATACACTGTGATCTACTAGGAGCGTTCAAGTCAAACCGGGACATGTTGGTCTAGTTCTTCCTGAATGGGTTATTACGTGCTGGAACTACTATCATTAGTTAGGTCAGTCACGTGACAGATACATTAAAAGGGCGGACATCACTGTTAGTGCTTGCATGGGACATCGTGTTGTGATGATGTTTCTTGTGAAAGAAGGGGTGAAATCTGCGAACATTTATAGAAGACAGCAATCCTAATACGGTGATGAGACACTTATACATACAGATATACACACACACATACATACACACACATACACACACCCATAAACATTCACACACATACACATGCACACACACACATATACACCACACACACACCACACATATACACATACACACATACATGATGTACGAGAGGTGTTCAAGTCAAACACTGAGATTTTTGTTTTTAAAGACAAAAAAATGTTTCAAATAGTCAAAATGCAAATTATGTTTTAATATAATCTCATGAGAGGTTTATGCACTAATCCCAGCGTTTAATTAATGCTTCAAAATTGCAGCATAGAAAGGTTTGTCAGTATGTCTGAATCAATTCATGACAGACTGTTACCTTTCGTCATCAGTGCTGAAATACTGACCTTCCATAAATTCGTTTAGGTGTCCAAACAGGTGGAAATCGGTTGAAACGAGGTCTGGACTGTACGGTGTCGCAATACCTCCTAGTTGAGTTGCTTCAGATGGCATATGTAGTGCAGAAGGCCGTATGAGGTCGAGCCTTATCTTGCAGGAGCACCACGCTCTTTGTGATCAAACTAGACCGTTTTTTTGTACCGCAGACGATTATGCACTTCACTCAAATTGCTTATGTCATGTTAACTGTTGATAGTGTGGCACTACAGGGTAAAAAAACAACATGAATGATACCAAGTTTGTCCATTGACTTTACCTTCAAGATGCAATTGTCCGAAATGTTGTGGGTACTGGTGATTGTGCATGCCTCCACTTCTTGCATGCTCGTTTCGATTCAGGACTATATTAATCATTCCAAGTTTCGTCACATGTAATGAAGTGATCTAAAAAGATATGCCATACAATGTCAAAATGTTCCTTCAATTCAGTGCATGCTTGAACTCTTCTCTGTCGATCAAAAGTGGGAAGTTGTCTTGACACCTAATGTGCACTAACCTTCTTAAAATGCAAAAGTTCATGAATAATAGTATTCACCGAACCAAGAAGCAAACACGCCTCTTGCGCAATTTCGCGACAGGATATGCGTCGATTTTCCAGGATAAGGTGTTCTACAATCTGGATATTCACAGGAATGACTATGGTGGATTGAGAGCAATCACGGCCCGTACCATCACTCACGGATGTACGGCCTTCTCTAAAACGTTTACACCATTCAAATGTCTTCCTGAAATGCCATCCCTACCTGGGATCTAAACCACTGGCATGACATCAATAGCTTTTTTCAAATCATGTGTGCTCATTTTATCGTCAAGTTCCGGCAATACCCGCGGAACCTCGATTTCGTTGAGAACGAAGTCTGCCACTACGTTATCGTAGGTGACCAAGACTGAATAGTGATCGGCCCAACTCTTCATTTGCGTATCCCTGTCCAGAATAATCTCATCTGTCGCAGATTTCAGTAAAGCTGTAGACTTTCTTGTAGGTTGTTTATGCCCTCGTACATTCCCCTGATGTTACCAATGTCCGCGTACGCCTGTATTTTGTATTTTCTTACAGATTTGAAGCTAGTAGTCATTTGCAAAGTTCTTTACCATTCTCTGTACTGTACTCTTTTTGGATTTGTAAGACTTCAAGGTCGTACAAAATCGTTAACTCTAGATGAGTAAAATGTTGATCTTTAATATCTGGTACAAGGATTACAAGGTACACTTGTAAGGACATAGAAAATCTACAGCAACAAGGCAGGGAGTGAGATGCCTTTAAGGCAATAAGAACACTTATAATGGAATTCAGTCCGGTTCCGCATGCTCTCAATGACAAAGAGGATAACACATTAACAGAAACCAAAGACATACTGAATAGATGGTGAGAGTACTGCAAAACCACATATGAAGATAGCACAAAGCGATCAGTTACAATCCTACCGAAGCATGAAAAAGAACCTGAACCAACATTGGAGGAAGTACTATCAGCAGTCAATAGCCCGAAAAAGGGAAAGTCCCTTGTGGATGTGATGATATTTAAGGAAAGATAATACAAGCAGGAGGAGAGGCCAGTTCTTGAGTTTATCATAAACTGTTTAAACAGATATGGCACAACGCAGAGTGGGCAAGGCAATCGAAAGCTCTGCACCGAACTATCGCGTTAATCAGCCACACTAGCAAGATGTTCTTGTAGCATGTATATTCAAAAGAAATAAAGTGTGTAATCGTACTTTCCATATCAGCAATTAGTGTTCAACTCTCAAGTACATAAGAATAGACAACACTAATGATTTATATAACTTGAATTATCCGCAGTGTTGATTTTACATGTTCATATCACCTTCAGTTTTGACATGGCGGCTGCAGTCATCTCGAGTCTTGTCTTAATTTCGTTATTAGATCTTCTGTCGCTTCGTATGCATGACCCTAAATATTTAAACGAATTAACTTCTAGTTTTTGGCCATTTATCATGATCTATGTATAATTAAGTATGGTAACTATTCCAATTCACCAGTATTTTGCTTTTTATGTGATAATTTTCTGTCCATATTTTATCACTTTTTCCAATTTGGTGCTTGAAGTTCTGCTACGGATGCAGCTAGAAGATCGCCATCGTTAACAAAATGCAGGTAGCGAAGATGTCAACCACAAATCGTTGTGGATGTTCTATTATTTTGGAATGGTTCGTGCAAAATATACTCTAAATATATGTTGAACAATACCGGCGACAAGATACATCTTTGCCGTACTCCAACTTTTGTTTTGAAGAATTCTCCAATGACATTATTTACTAACACCGCACTACTTGCTGTTGTCAGCGCTTATTCGCTTCTTGTGTCTTCTGCCAGATGTCGTGACAATTTATGGCCGCCCTTTTCAAACTTTTTAGAACCAAACTGCGGCCGCATGTACAAAGCTTCTCACTACAACACTGTCATCAAGTGTCTTGCCTATTAACATTAATGATCAGTTCCTTCCACAAGCATAAATTATTTGAGCATAACGTATCAGAGGCTCCATGTTTTTAATATCCAGCGAAGATTTTCTTTCTCCGTGTTTAAAGCTGCTAATTTCTTTTCAATGTTTTGTATGATTCTATTTCATTATCGTATCGGAGTTAGGGAGCTGAGCATGGTGAAGCGGTTAGTGACACGACTCACAACCCAAAGCAGTCGTGCTCGGATTCTCAAATCAGTAAGGTCGTACCCCTATCAAAAGTAAACCCTTTAAAATGTGACGTTCTGAAAAATAATTAACTGGACAAAACACATTATACAACATTTTATTCCTTAGGAATAAAAGGGACACAAACAAAATAACAAAAATTAATCTTATTCACACTCTGAGAAAACAGGGTAGAACCACTGTATACCTTATAAGTGTTTCATAAATACTACTAAAACAGGTCGTGCATGAAGTTAGCAAAGTCATCAGGCACAATTAATGTAAACTACCACATGAAGAGTGATACGTGCTTTGATACGTTCTTACAGTATGGGTCACTATATGGTTTGTATGAAGGGACAAAAAAGCAAAATGACATAAATATTTGAGGCGGTGGATGGCACTGAGCATGGATCATACAGTCGGGCTCATTGCGGAGACCTCTTCATAACCTAACGCTGAAAGACAAAAGAGGAACAGCGAAAAGAAGAAGAAACATTAAATATATTAAAGACCGTTTACGTTCTCCTTTTATCAGACTCCCATCTACGTTTTTTTATGAATGATTAGGATTTTCTAATATCCAGTTTTATTTGTCTTTGACAGAAGTCTCATCTAAGCTCTGCAATGCAACTCAGATTGAAAGCCTTAGCCATTGCGCCCCTTTATCAGTGTTGTTCACTGCAGATTATGTATTTTTTCTATGGAAATAACGTAGCCTCGATCTATGTCTCTAAAACAGTTACCAAAGGTGATGTTTCATTTTTTGTTTGTTTGTTAAATTGTGATCATAATTAAAATATTCAATACGTAAAAACACAGATCGTCATAGTATTGTTGCAAAACAACTTACATTCACTTTGAAATATAATTGAGTGATTAAAATTACAAGCAAATATATCTCAACCATTAATATCCATCTATCTATCTATTTATCTATCTATCTATATATCTATTTATCTATCTCTCTATCGATCGATCTATCTGTATATTTATGTATATATGTATCTATCTATATATATTTATCTATCTCTACCATTAATATATATCTACATATCTATACATCTATTTATCTATCTATCGATATATATTTATCTAACTATCTATGTTTTATTTTATATAGTTTTCCAATAAATCCAATGAAGAACATCATAAGAATCGGAAGTATAGAGACACTGAGACCAAAGAACACTCCAGCAAGGAGATAAATTTAAACGAATGCCACATCATTCAATATATGACAGGATAACTCGCATGGCTTGAGGGAGATTATTTAAAGAGAAGTCATTTCATATTTTTAAAAACAAATCATCTTGTAAAAGCAGACCCAAAGAGAAGCCTGGAAGTAACTCATGACCTGAAACAGAAATCCCAAATGCATCATACAGGTTTAGAAAAGAAATGTATCACGGAAGAATATCTTAGGAGAGTACACCCGGAAACATGGATATGCGTGCATACAGATGGATCGGCTAACAAAGCAACATCCAATGGAGGCGGAGGGGTCTATTTTAGATTATGGAACGAAGAAGAAACAACTATAGAACCAACAACGGGAACATACTCCAATATCTTTCCCACGTAAGTAGAGGTACTAAATGCTGTTGCTTCTAATCCAAGATCAAAATGTCCACAAAGAAAATACTATATTACTGAATGAAGTCTCATCAGTATTAACAGTTTTAAAACATGATAAAGATGGACATCTCGATCATTGCAAGTGCTACCTGACACAGCTCGCAACAGATGTTATGAAATTGACTGTTCAGTGCAATCTCAAAGCAATGAAGCTGCAGACAGACCAGCAAAGTGTAAAAGGATTTCCGCACAAACAGACTTGAGCTTCATGTACAAAAATGTCAAAATTAAAGCCAGCTTCAGGGGGAAATGGACTAATAAAATCTCCCATTGTCGAAAGGAAGACAACTACGATTATTTAAATAGAGAACTAGAGAGGAAGTCGTCATCATTGGCCAGAACTCGTAATAATATACTCAAGGTTCAACAAATGAGGATTGAGAAATATGATGTGGAAAGCATACAATGACAGTGGAAGACATCCTACAAAGCGTCACGCTCACACGGGAAACGAGAGAACAACACTGGTCTAGCGAGACAGATATGAGACAAAAGCTAGGAGGAGATACAACAGCATTGCAAGCAACGGACGTTGTCCTTTGTAAGGGAAACCTGGACCTTGATCTGAGAATAATCCTGGGATAATTAATCTACATCGTGGGCAATGGTTAATTGTTGTAATAATTAACTGAAAGAAGGGATACAGGAATGCAATTAACATTCAACAAACTATTCCAGGATGCATATATTGCATTAGATATATTCTCTGATCATAACTATAATACGACACACAAAAGTGGCTATATATACTAATAGTAAAAGCGAACCAAAGGACAACAAATCAAATGGGATAATAATAATTTTTTTTAATGATAATAAACAATACTTAGAACGTATTTTTAACTATTAAAGGTAGGACGAAAAAAGACACAAAGTAAATAATTGTCCAGCTATTTACTTACAAGTAATTGATAAGTAATATTAACAGAGATGGAAGAAAAGATAGGTTGCCAATGTCAAGATATAAAAAAGTAAGATTTGTTTACAATTCTCTTCACCAACAATGGCACAATGGCGCTAATATGCTGTTTCCCAACCACCAAGTTGCCTGCTCAACGCAAATGTCAAATCTTTCCTACTTTATAGTTCAGATGCGGAAAAGTGACAACGCGTTTTGTCAAATTAACAATTTAATGACATAGGATAAAATTAGATATTCAGTATATACAAGAACGAATACCAAAAGTTATCCGTTTACATAGTTAGACTGTCTTAACTGTCTTGAAATGTAGAAAAAGGAAGAGTTGCGAGAGAACACTTGCAAAAACACTTCCTAACTTCTACAAACAATTGAACTAATTTCAACATGTCTAAAGTTTTTCATTAGTTTTATCATGTCAGTCGTGAGTACTACTGCGTGTTGTTGTAGTGCTGACAATAACATGTGTTTTTGTTGAGTAAATATTAGCATTCATTTAGAGTCCATTTCATCTACTGACATTTGAGAAAATGCGACCATCACGTTTAGAGGAAGACGCCCATCCCATGTTCATTTCGCGCTCCAAGAGACAGTTCCCATTACAGATGCATGGTGAAAGAGGTGGGAATCGGTACTGGGATCTCCGTCGTAATAGTAAGCCTCAAATTGCCCTACAATCGTGAGGGTCAAGGTTCAACTTCTTCATTGTGCATAAGCATTTAAGAAGAGTAAATGAAACCCATCATTTACGTTAACAGTTATTGACTCGTCTCTGTAAACAGCTGGAGCAACCACAAATACAAAGTCCCTTTGCTTATATTTTGAGGACGTGTGAGCATTGCAAAATAGTCAGCATCCAACTGGAGGTTCTTGAGAATAGAAAGCGCATGCACGAACTAACATACACCAACACACACACACACACACACACATAGCCTGAAAGAGTGCACACGAATGAACATAAAATCACTGGTCTAGCTAACATTACAGAAGCATCAAAGAAACAGTACAATGTCATCACTTAGAAAACTGAACGCATTAATAAGCAGAAATAACATTGTTGAAGGTATGATCTTCTTCTTCTTCTTCTTCGTACGCAGTCAGACAGTAACCATTATTTTTTCAAAAAAAGCGGCGGTCATCCTGAGGCTGTCACCACTGCCATAGAGCTTGTCTTGCAGTTCCACTGGTGATGGCCACATCTGCTCTCTCTGATCCTCGTATGTCGGGCAGTTCTGCAGCAGATGTTCAGCGGTCATTTTACCAGTACCGCACGGGCATTCGTCGGTACACCCTATCTTCAATTTGTTGAATATGTGGTACCTCAGTCTATTGTGGCCAGTGCGAAGTCTGAAGACAACGACCTGCTCTCTTCGGTTCAGCTGGTAATAGGCATCGTTTTTGGTGTAACCAGTATGTTCGGTTTCCCATTTGGTCATGTATCTGGCTTTGATAAGCCGTTTTGACTCTTCGTACATCATACTAGTATCTGTTTGTGGTAGTCTTGCACCTTCTTTTGCCAGTCTGTCTGCCTCCTCGTTGCCTTGGATGTTGCAGTGTGATGGGACCCACTGTACCACTACCCTTTTTGGTGCAGACTGCTGGCACAGTTTGCAGAGTGCTGCTCTTAAGTCATTAAGCTCAGTATTTTTCTGGCTTTTTAGCGCTGTGACTACGGCGAGAGCATCTGTAAGCAGGACTATATGGCTTTCATTTTCACTGTGTGTCACCATTTCTTCCACTGCCGCCCTCAGTGCCTCTGTCTCCGCTCTGAAATTGCTTGTGTACTTACCAGTAGCGAATGACCGTGTTATTTTTCTGCCATTTGGTAGGTTCAGGAATGCTCCTGCCCCTCTGTTCTGTGTCGTGTTTGTTACAGAACCGTCGGTGTATGCATGGGTCGTCCATGCTTGGGTAGCTTTTCGATATGAAGCTTATAGTAGTATCTCTCCTTTCTTTTTCAGTCTGGCAGTTTTTGTTTCCAATACCTGGTATATTTTCTACCACCTCTGGAAATATATCCTGCCTCCAGGTAGGTTTTCGTACAGTAGTGATGGGTTTTGGTGTTGTTAGTGCGTTTATGGGATCTTCGTGCATCTTTGCTTTGGCTATTTCTGCAAAGTTTCTCCGCTTTAGTTTCCCATTTCCCAAATTGTTTAGTCTCTGGTGCATTGGATGGTCGGTCAGTCTTCGGAGTTTCTCTGACTGCAGCTGGGCTCTGCAGTCTCTTCTATCGGTCATGGATTGCAGTTTTGTAATCTTTTCAAGTTCTACAATTGGCGTTGACTTCATGCCTCCTGTTATAATTCTCATGGCTTGGTTTTGAAGTTTGCTAACTTTATCGAAGTTCGCCTTCGCTGCTGTTGTCCATGCCGCAATGCCATACTCGAGAACTGGTCTCACTCTTCCAGTGTACAGTTTCTTTAGTATGCCTTCGTCTGCTCCCAAGCTTGTGCCAGCAAGTTTCCTCATGATTGCCACTCTTTCTGTGGCCTTCATTCGGTTTCTCTCAATCTGACTTTTCCATGTCATGCGCCGATCAAATGTGACTCCCAGATAGGTTGGGTTGTCGTTTGGCTGCAGGAATTTGCCATTTAGACTTAATTTGGTATTTTGGGGTTTTAATGAAAGCAAGAATATTGTGCATGTGGTTTTCTCCTCTTTTATTTTGACCAGCCATGAGTTCGCCCACTCTTCCAGCGATGTTAGGGCCGTCTGCATCAGATTTCTTGCTATGGTGAGATTCTTTTCAGAGGTCCACATAGCCAGATCGTCTGCAAACATTGAGCTATGGACTCTTCTTGGTATATTCTCTGTAATATCGTTTATATATACCAGGAAGAGTGTGGGTAACAGTACTCCCCCTTGGGGTACTCCCTGCTCGAGTGTCACCTTTTTGCTCATCTGCCCTTGTACTTGGACTCTGGCCGTTCTTTGTTTGAGGTAGTGGTTGATCCACTTGTACATTTTCCCACAAACATCACTTCTTCTTAGCTTGACTCTAAGTCCGTCTTTCCAGACTTTGTCAAATGCCCTTTCCAGATCCACCCAAACAGCTACTGTGTGTTTCTGTGCCTGGTAGGCATCTTCTATCTCCTGGGCTATGAGGATGACCTGGTCCTCAGTGGATCTGTGCTGTCTAAAGCCGGCTTGCTGTGGAATTAGTATTCGTTTTTCTTCCAGATGCCACATCAGTCTGGTGTTTATCATTCGTTCCATCAGCTTGCCGACACAGCTCAGTAGGCTTATGGGCCTGTATCGATTTGGATCTGTTTTGTCCTTTCCTGTTTTTGGTACTGGTACCAGTATTGCATCTTTCCATGCCTGGGGTACAATTCCCCTTTTCCAGCTTTGGTTCAGGACCGATAGCAGTTTCCTCTTCGCTGTTTGGCCCAGCCCCATCAGCATTTCGTTTGTTATCCCGTCTTTTCCGGGAGATTTCCTTTTCTTTAATGTTCTCATAGCCTCTTCCATTTCGCGCATTGTTAATTTGGCTATCATGTGCTCTTCAGGTGCCGTATTCATGTTGTCGTGCCCCTTTAGCTCTTCGCTAATGTCTGTATGCTTATCTGCAGGGACCTCGATGTGGTTTGCTCTGGCATAGTGATCGACAAAGGCGTTTGCGGCTTTCTTACCTTTGATCAAGTTCTCGCCCTGCTTGATGGTAATTTGTTTATTTGACGGGGTTTCGTCGTTCATGGCTCTGACTAGCTTCCATAGCTTGTTCCCGTCTTTGTCCAGGTTTAGGCTTTCCGTTTTATTTTTCCAGCTTTCTCTTGCTGTTTGCTTAAGAGTGTGTTTGTATTTCGCCGTGGCGGCTTTGAGGGCGATGTTTGCCTCCATGGATTGTTCTCGCTGAAGGTATGATCAAATGGAGTCAGTAACAAATAACATACAATGAAGATAACGATTAATATTGCAATATATTATTACATTCCAGTTTGTTACAAATAGATGATAGACAGGTAGAAGAAAAATTTACCGATGACGGATACCTCTTTCGTTGTGTTAGTTAGATAGGTAATACCGAATGTCTAATTAAGTAAAGTAAATGTATGCTGTTATTTCTTTTCTTTCTCATAGCGGATTGGACAACTATTCTAACACAGCTAGTAATCTTCTATGCATGTGCACACAATGCCCTTTACCTTACCCAGTGGTATAAGCACACGAAAAAGGAGGTCATCAATGATGAACAAAACATCAAGAAGGAAAAATTGAATTGATAAAATCAAAAAGAATTCACTTCCATGCATGTCAACTTCAGCTTATGAAAACCAACGGCCTCCATCGCATTGGGAAAGGTAGTACTGTTTATTGTGAGCAAGTCAATGAAATGTGTGACGTTTACTTGTGACAAGGAGCATGAATATTTCATTGTTGACACGTTACTAATAACAACTGAACGAATTGAAAATTAGTAAACTAAATTCCTAATTTGATACTACCAAAACAACAGGAAGAGTCATTGTCAGTCACAGTATAATTAAACAAGGAAGGCTATTTGGATTTAATTAAACAAAATCAGGAAGGCTATTCGGATTTAATCAGGAAGGCTATTTGGATTTATTTAAACACAATCGGGAAGGCTATTTGGATTTAATTAAACACAATCGGGAAGGCTATTTGGATTTAATTAAACAAAATTAGGAAGGCTATTTGGATTTAATTAAACACAATCAGGAAGGCTATTTGGATTTAATTAAACCCAATCAGGAAGGCTTTTTGGATTTAAATAAACACAATCAGGAAGGCTATTTGGATTTAATTAAACACAATCGGGAAGGCTATTTGGATTTAATTAAACACAATCAGGAAGGCTATTTGGATTTAATTAAACAAAATCAGGAAGGCTATTTGGATTTATTTTACTGAGTGCTTAATGAAACTTTAATTCATAATGGCAATAGTAATAATTATTGCACAGACACACTAACGATTATGCATATGTGTATGTGAAGAGTAGAATTAACTAAACTCATCTAATTGTTATCATTTATGGAAAACATTGAACTTGGAATACTTAAAATTATGGTTTCAAACAGGCTGGTTATAAACTTGAACTTAAAAACCTGACGTCTTTATACTGGTTTAGAAGACTCTGCAGACTGTGTATACAACCAGCTTCATTTACATTACCTTGCTCTAATTTATTCTTAAATGCATTAATTGTCCCTGCCTCCACTACCTCTCGTAACAATGCATTCCAAGCATTCACTTCTCTCTCACAAAAAAAATATTTCCTATTATCTAATCGGTACCTCTCTTTGGTTAATTTGTAGATATGCCCTCGTGTTATTGTGGGTGGTTGTATTTTGAAAAAATCGTGTTACAGTCGAATTTATCCGTTCCTCTGATTATCTTATAAACCTGTCTTGAGTCACCTCGAATTTTTCTCTCTTCTAGACACTGTAGGCCGATTTTCTGAGTCTTTCCTCAGAACTGTAATTCTGGAATCCCACTTTCAGCTCTGTCGCTCTTTTTTTGTATTCTTTCCAGCATGTTTATATCCCCTCTGTGATAAGGACTCCACACCTGTACACAGTACTCCAATCTAGGTCTAACTAAAGCTTTATACAGTTTGATTATCACTTCCTTGCTCTTTCGTTTAATATTTCTGTTTTTCAAACCTAACATTGCATTTGCCTTTTTCCCTGCTAGCTGAACTTCCTCACTCACCTTACCTATATGATCTATTATAACCCCTAGGTCCCTTTCCTTATCTATCTTTCTAATATTGTTCTCGCCCATTCTGTAATTATGTTCCATATTCGATTCATCAATGTGGATGACTGTACATTTATCTACATTAAACTCTATTTGCCAGCTTACAGACCATTCTTGAATTTTATCTAAATCCGACCTCAATATATCCACTTCTGCTTTGGATGAGACTCTACTGCATAGTTTTGTGTCATCAGCAAATTTTGCAATCATAGATCCCATATCAATGTCTAAATCATTTATATATATCAAGAACAAAATTGGTCCCAAAACCGAGCCCTGTGGCACTCCACTTTTCACTTCACACCACTCAGTACTCCTTATTTGTTTTGTGCCTACCCTCTGCCGTCTTCCCGTTAACCAATTTTCAATATGATAATACATTATGCCAGGTAGTCGAATCTATCCGTTATAGTACCTTTTTGCTATTTTACTTCCTATGACTTTATAGAACTGGGGGAATGTCAGGTCAGATCAGGTCATCCTGTAACCGGTGAGGTCGTTGAGGCATAGATGAAGACATCCTCACAACACCACGCCACCATTCTCTGTCAGCGGCCGCTGCCTGTGCCTGTTCTTGTCGGAGATTGGTCCATTCTTTTATGTTGTCCTCCCATTTCATTTTGAGACGGCCTCTTCGTCGTCTGCCTTGCACCTTTCCGTGAAGGATCTTATTTGCAAGACCATTTGATCTCGATATGTAACCATAGCAAGTGAGTTTCCTTCTTTTGACAGTAGCCAAGAGGTCTTCAAAAGGTTCTATTGCTGTTGTATTTGTACCTCGTATAATGTATGTGAGGGGAATGTATATCGTGCATTTATTAAAAATAGCAATATATATTTAAATGTTTACCGCTAACAGTCTGTTCTTTTAGGGATTTTAAACTGTCAAGACTTTTACATGCACACTATGCAAACAGAATTTTCTAGTTGTTCCCCAATACCGATACGGTCAAATGTTGATCTCACATCCCTCGAGACAAAAAGATGCGTGATCAAGGATCTAAGATGAAAAAGACATTATGAATACAAAAGCAATGTTTAACCAGGTCATAGTTTTTCAATTAAAACGTGTAGATAAACACTTACTAAAAGTAATATCCAGGAAAACCAACTGTTAAGACCTGTGGATGGCTGGCGAAAAACGTAAATATTAAAAAAATACTTTTGTATCAAGACCGACGTAGTTGTATGCCCCAAAGACGAAGATTCATTCAGTTTGTAACGAAAACGTGAGATCATTTAGTAGAAAAGGTAAAGATGAGAGGACGGCCCAAATAAAATAAATTAATTGAAATGCTGTCACCTGATAATGCGGATACAGAGGTTCTGAATGTAATAGTGGTTAACGTGCATGGGTCTCCCAGCGGCGGCTCACGTTAGCCCAACTGTCATGGTTACCTGAATCATTGTTATGTAAAGGAACAATAAAAGAAACCAGCCGGCGTTGGATATAGAAGCTTAAACCTAGTACATTTATCTCTCTACCATTTATCTCCGACGGCAGTATATGTTAACGGCACTATCTTTATCTTTACATATTCGGATGTAGAAGTTAACAGTTCATCAGTGCACAACTAATCATTATCCAAAACCTGTAGTGAGCTATTTCTCTTCTCATTCAATAATCGATATTAATGAATTTAGCAATAAGTATCACTTTGACATGGCAACTCAGATGGAAGAAACCATGGAAATCATAAAAACTAGCAAAGTGGAATCTAAATACTTTAATCGAGTTAAAGAAAAACGTTAGCTTCCAAAAAAACAGTGAATGAAGCCTTAGAGGAAAAAAACGAGTCACTGATATCAACAGTCATGATCATATAGCATTTGCTTTGTAGAACGGCACTCTTATCACAGCCATTCGATTGGAATCTGGATCAGTAGTCACTGTACTCGCCTACTACATGTTCATGTATAGCGTGTCTTTGATGTCTTGTGCCCATCTATGTCTTGGTCGGTTTTTGCCTTGTCTTCCTTTAACAATGCCTTCCAGAACTGGTTTTTCTAGTTCGTCATGACGCTAGATGTGGCCGATAAACCTCAGCTTCCAAGACATAACGTAGATTAATGTCCAGTTCTCTTCAACGCCGAGATCTTGAAGGATGGCTTCATTTGTTGTTTTCTTTACCCTGAGTATTTAATGATTCTTCTATAGCATTTTGTTTTGACAGCTCCGATCTTCTTTCTAAATATTTGTGTGATGGCCTATGTCTCGCATAAGTTCATTGCCACTGGGAATACGCATGTTCTTATGATATTTAATTTTAATTTGTTGTTAATATTGTGTCCTACTATTTGCATACTATTCAGCTTCTGCCTCGCTATGGACAATCGTATCTTTATTTCCCTTGCGCAGTCCCCATCATTTGTTATAATAGAGCCAGATATTCAAAGTAATCCACCTGTTCAATTTCGGTATCACCAATAGTGATCTTGAGTTGGGGTCTATGTGTGCCAGTGAAAATTATTTATTTCTTTGGTATTCATGAAAAGATTACGGACGTAAGTAGTTGTACCAGGCCCTCCGCGCATTTTGACAGCGTACATCAACATTACTAGAATATAGATGGTGCAATTTAAGAGGCGGTGGAGAAATAATTGTTAAGATAAAAGCAGAAAACAAGAAAACCATGTCTAACAACTGAAATGCTAAGTAAAATGGAGGGGAAACGCAGATGTAGGAACAGTAAAACAGAGCAAAGCATTCATTGCTATGTACAAGAAAATCAAGAATCAATTAGATTGAAAATGTAAGATGACACGAGCAAAAATTGTGATAGACCAATTTAAGGAAATTGAGGAACTGAAAAGAACAAGGAAATTCAAATGTATACAAGAGCGAAATACAATCCTTTAATATATCTAAGGACATGCAACCATGAGTGATTAATGAAACGAATATCAAACCAATAACAGACCCAGAGAGCGAATAATAGTTATGGAGATAATATGTAAAGGAACTATATGAAGACGGGGGTCTGTATCAGGCTAAAAAACTCTACAATGACATGCTTTAATTATAAGAAAGACTACCTGCAACCAGAGACAAATTTATTTAGTAAGTCATTTTACTCAATTCAGAACAAAACAAACCGTCCGCTTCAGATGAGAGATACCCATTGAGCTCCTCAAAACAGTGGAAGAAACTTTAAAAAGCAGGTAAATGATATTTACAACGATGGAATATGACTAAAATACCATACAATTGCAACAAAAACCCTTTTCCAAAAAAAAGCGAATGCAATAGAATGCGGCCAATATTGAAAGATATGCTTTACACTACATGCGTAACAAAATATATTAAAGATAATTCAGGAACGAATCTATGGCAAGATAGAGGGGGTGCTAAACGGTAACCAGTGTGGATTTAGCAAGGCCTGTGGTAGACGAAATGTCATAAGATCATTGCAGCTTCTCTTAGAAAGAATTATCGATCAAGGACGCACACATTTCTCTGCTTTAGTGACTTCGAAATTGAGGCTTTGTTCAAGTCCCTGTGACAAACTTTTCAGATGCTGCAACAAATAAGTATCGACAGACTAATTAATAGGATAATTCAAAACGTATGAAAATCAAGAACCAGTTCTTTCAATCTAAAAGAATATCAGAATCCAACTGAGGAAAAGAAAATCGCTAATCCCGTATCGTCATTTACACTGTAAGGAGCTAAGACAAGGGACTCTGTCAAAGAAAAATGAAAAGACGGGGACTCATTTCAGCTCTTCTATTAGCGTAGAATGGAACGAGTGAGTTAAACAGAAAGAAGATGTAAAAACAATATGCTCACTGAGGTAGACTCAGAAACACAAACATCAAAAATATACGGGCACGTAGATTGAGTTGGTGGGGACACATTATGCGATATTTCAAGTCTTATCCAGAAGGAAATAGAGGGAAAGATTCATGGAATAAGGTGAAGTGAGTGATTAACTCATCTTTCCATCTCAAACGTGCAGAGACATCAAAGAACACCCCTATGCTGCTATGGAAGAGAGAACTGATCAACAAGACGATAGTAATGATAAGGTAAAGTCCCTGTGATATTCTCACCTAGTGATACAGTGATTACAAGTGTCATTTAATAGTAAAGTTCCAGGTGGTGGCGGCAATTTTTTAAAATCTTTTGAAATACTTTTATGTCAATTTAAAATAATTTTTTCATGTTATAAAAAAGTAGTTCCAGACCAAATGGCGTCATTTGTTCTCGTTCAGCTGACATGTGATGTTATTCTGACTAACGAATAGGCTGACAAATAAAGGTAATAAATACTTCCTAATGGCATTTGCTAATTTGTTCATTTTATTCAGAATTATTTAAAACATGTTGACTGGTAACGTTGTACAATGTATCTGATGGCATGTGGCAAATCGTGTACCCTTTATTGGCTAATGTGTCTACAGTCTGCTACGATAAATTCATAGCGCTTATCAGAAATGAACGATAAATGTGTTTCTAAATGTTGGTGATCTGTAATGGTCGTATTTTAAAAACACAATTCCTAATATCCTCAAAAAGAACTGTGATCTTAAACACACAAGACAAACAATATTATATGGTGATGTGGTTTAATGTTTATAATTTACACCGATAATTTATATTTAACACTACCGACAAAAAACTTCCGGTACGATGGCTACCAAGCAACAGCTGCTCTCATGGTCTGCGATATTCGTGTGGTTTGTTCGTTCCACTTCATGTGTGGGGCGCGGTGTTGTGTGACGATCATTTTCTAACACGTCGTACGCTATTCACAGGAAGCCTATGTGTGTAAATTTCATCGGAATTTGGAGATACACGATCTGTTCTTCATGTGTAATAGAATACGCGTTGTTGGATAGGACGTCACTACGGATTGCGCACCGTCCTTGGTTGGTGTGCACGACCTGCTTGGATATTGCGTGCCATGACCGGAAGGTGTAAGGTGTGCTCATGCTTGGCGCCGCATTCCAGTGGCGCTGAGGTCGGCTAACTCTTCCCTGGAAGAGTGAAAAGTGAAATTTGTAGCCTGCCGATTAAAGTGAGCTCACAAGCCAACCTCATCTCCTCGGGGTAGACACTGGGCAACTAGAACCGTGAGGCTCTAGGCTAACGAGTCAATGGCTCGCCTGGGGGGACCGACTCCTTCAGGTTACTTGCAGATGTTGGCCCACCGCAGCTTAGAGAGGAGATGGGTGCCGCCAGGTGATTTCAAGCCTAAGAATCACACATGAGGACAAAATCGAAATCTATTATACCGGATCGGTCGCAGCCCGTGTCAGAGAGGGTTGGGGTTGGATTTTCATGTCTTTATGTGTGCCCTAACGACCTGATGGGTTACGGGATGAACTGAACTGAACTACCGACAAAAAAAAGTCTGCATATTTAATTTGAAGAGACCAAATGTTTTATTGTATAAGCCAGGGTCTTATCTCTTTGAATTATGTTTTCTTTATCTGTTTTGTTTTTTGGACTAGCAATTTAAATGAATATTTTCCTGTACCGGGTTTCCAGTGGCTCTTATTACAGCCCGGTGCATTCTGTAGTGCATCGCAATGCTTTCCAGCAGACACACCCCTATGGCCATACTATTATAACTTTTTTCAGATGTACGACAACACGGCAGATCATCATGGTTTCCTTGATTCTGATGTGAGTCTTCACACCTTGAAATCTATTTCAAAATGCTTATATGAACATATACAGATCGTAGCATGTTTGTAGAGAAATTTTGTTTGCAAATCAGAATTCTATTGCTTTCTTGCAAATATAATTGAGAAATAGGAAAAAGTAAATAACGCAATAAATATAATTTGAAAATGCCTGCGGAAGCCAAATAAAGAACAAAAGACTTAATTAAACAAAATCGTACCTTCCAAAGTTGTTATTATTGCAAAAGTGTAATATTAATGTGTATAATGATGGCGAGTTAAGTTTATTGAATAAAGTCATCAAATATAAATTCAGTTTCATTATCAGAGAAACATTTAATGAATGTATTTTTTCTGTTGGAATACGTTGCATTGTATGGTGATCTTATAGCGAATAATGATAGCTTCTATTGTTCTAACATGTTCTAATTGCTGGAAGAAACGATAGAGAGAAACGGAGTGCTTTACAGTCAAAGAATGTAAATCATGAAAAAATTGTGCTGGCACAACTTGCATAGCAGTTGAAAATGTATTTAAAAAGTGTTATATTGAAAGTGTGAGACCAGTCCTAAAATATGGCATAGCAGCATGGACAATTATAGCCAAATCAAACTTTGAAAAATACATGTCTCCAAAACTAAGCAATGAAAATTATATCAGGCAATATGTGAATGACACTCATTCGATAACTAGAAAATGGTTCAAACCTTGAACCAACAGAGGACAGACGAGACAGCAGGCTCAACGGCAATTTGAGAAATTCAGAAGGCTGACATTACAAGAGAATAAATGAACATCTCTGCGAAAGAAAAGAAAGCAATAATGACGTCTTTGAGACATTAGGTGCGCAAAGAGAACCGATTAATAAAATCATGCTCCGGAAGTTAATATATTTTGTTCACCGGAACAGACATTACATCTTGCTGATAATAATACTGGAAGAACAGGAGGATAACAAATGTGCCAGAGAATAACAACGCTATTTGCGGGAGAATCACATTAAGAACAGAGTTGCAGGTTGAGTCACAATGGCAAGAAAAAGACAACTGTTGCAAACGATTTTCACACCTGAACCGATCTCAACCGATCTGAACGGTTAAGTGATACATATTGGTCTGTTTGTCGCAGGAATACCTGAAATTGTTGTAATTTCGTTTGGCATGTATAATTGAGAAACGCTTAGACACACGTCATGCTTTGTTGCTATTATCGATTCAGATAAATTAGCCGTATGTCTTCCTTACTTTTTAATCACCTTGGTGGGCTAACGAAATTATTTGACATTTAGCACTTGCTCGATATAATCCTTGCGCTACCAGTAGATTATGATTCTCAAGTCCCACAATCACAAAATGGCATCTGCGGTCAAAAAATATTTATATATTGAGGTTCTGATTGACTGGAATTCTTGGCTTGGCGTCGTTCATTCTCAATCTCCCAAACACTGAAAGGGCTTAAGTAGCAGATTGTAGTCCAGAGAACGGAATGCGTTGTGTCGTAGTTTACAGCTTGACTGCGATATTTGCACCTTTCGGTCCAACACATCCGACTTCAGCAAGCATGTTTTTAGTACCGGGTTAGCATTCCCTCTTCAATCCCTTCTCCTTAGCCAGTCTGCCCTGCTGCAGCCTGTTATCCAGGATCACCGCGCAGAGGTGTAGAAGGGTCTTGGCAGCTCTGGTTCGCTGGCCCTGAGGCGTATGCGCTGCTCAGCATCTTGATCCCACTGGGGTTCTGATTGGCCAATCAGAACCTCAAAAGACCGACTACACTGTCCTCTAAAGCAGGAATATAGAGCCATAGCAATGCTAAATAATACCAAGCTTGTAGATCAAGTCAAGCAAGACAATTCACAAATTATGAATCCTCAACACATCACTTCGGCAAGTTTGTTTAGCAGGAATTACAAAAATGCCACCATTGTCAACATGTACACGAACAAGAGTAATTATCAATCTTGTGATAACCACAAAAGAATCTTCCTCTTGCCAATCGCTGCAAGAATTATAGCTCGAGTCTTGCTCAACGTCTCAACAGCTCATCTCGAGGAAAAACTACTCTCACAGAGTCAATCTGATTTTCGAGCTGTTGACGTGTTCCCTATGTGCGGTAGAGTTTTTCGAGATCATATCTGAATTATCATGTCTGCTGCTGACGCAATATTCGCTTGCAATGGCCAACTAACTAACTAAAGCTGCTAAATAACTGATTGTAATGCCTACGTCCCTGTATACAAAAGATGCTAATGTATTACAGAACAGACAATGAAACTACTAGACATGCGGAGACAACTTAGTCGGAGGCATATTGGACACGATTACACAAGCGAACTGAATAAAAGAAAACCGTCTCTAACTAAGTAACGACTATGAGAAGCACCGAGCTTAGGAACTTCTTCATCGATCAACTGATGCTATGCTTCTAGTCCGGTGAGATTCACGAAGGAGACTGCGTCCCAGGTCTTCGCCGGTCCCCCACAGCTTTTCAAGCATGGTCGCTTCCCCGGGCCAGACTGCCTCTCTTTAATCTGCATAGGTAGGGCAGTCCTACAGAACATGCTCTGGTGTTTCCTTGGATGCTCCACAATGGTATGTGGCAGTGTCTCTGAAATCTATTCTGTGGAGGTGGGCCTTGAGTCTACAATGTCCCGTTCTGAGTCTGAAGATCTTTGTCTGCCCATCTCTGTCAAGTTTGTCTATGCTGTCAGTTTTTGGCTTCCATTCTTTGTGCTAGTCTCTCCCTTCCGTCCTCATAGAACGTTCGATGATTGTCTTTGCTTTTTTAATAACTCTGTGGATGAGGAATCTGCTTGCCACCACTTCTGGGCTTTGCAGCTCATCTGCTTTCTCATTTCCAATAATCCCACAATGGGCCTTAATCCAGTTTAGAACTACATCTGTTTTTTATTATAGTAATTCCATGTTGTATTTTATCTCATATGAGAATCTAGAGAGATGGCTTGGAGAACACTCCTGTAGTCTGTTTGAATGACCGTTTTCCTTGTGGTTATATTTTGGCAGATAATAATCTGAGATGCTGCATGAACGGCGCTGGCTTCAACTCTGAAATTGGTACAGGTCTCTCATGCTGGTGTGAAGTGATTTTATATGTTGCCATTTCAGTGTGAGATTTAGGTTCCACTGCCTTCCATTTTATCGTTCATCGAGTCAGATCCATCTGTGTACACGTGTGTCCGTAAGTTGCTAGGGTACTATCTCTTGAGCTCCTGCTGAACGTAGAATTTTTATTGTGTTGCTGACTGCTCATTTTTCTTGGTTTTCCCGGAACCTACAATTTATTTTGGACCGGTCCTAGCTCCATGTACAAGGTTCTGGAATGATTGTTTCGCACATTTTTTTTTTCAGCTTCGAGGATGTCTGCGTATTTTCTGTGGATTTCTCTGGCCAGATGGTTGGGGGTTTTCCTTAGTAGTCTGTTTTTTTTCTCTCTTGGAACGTATGGTGATCAGAGGATGATCAGGTAGCCTCTTTAGTATTTCAACCTGAGTATGGGATTATATTTTCTCTTTAATTAAAGAGGCTAAATGTTTGCTGTTTTTCCCAGCTCTGTGATTGGAGTGCTTTTCATTGGAGTGAAATGATAGATAGAGGTTTTGATGTGGTTTATTTTAAGTCCCAGCTCTTTTGTCCAGTTTTCCACCTTCTCTACTGGCTTTTGGAGCATGTATGAGGCTATTGTTGTGTATTCTGTAGCTGTCCATACAGCGGAGTAACCTGTGTGTAGGCTGTTTGAGACATGCTGATGGCAGCATTTAGTGATGTCATTTATATTTGTCAAGACGAGATTAGGCACTATTACACTTCCTTGGGGCACTTCCTATCTCAGCCTGACTGACTTGCTGATATAGTTGTCCAATTTAACCCATCAACATCTTTGGTAGAGGTAACTTTTAAGCAGAATGCAGACAGTACTTCACTGACCTTTTATCATAAAAGGTTGAAATCAAAAAAGGTGGTAGTAAAAGGGGTAGACTCTATTGAACCTACCATTCATGATGAAACCTCCCCGCCATCCAGCAGTCTAAACCAGGCACAACTCCAAGATCAGGAGTGACAACTATAGACATCTTTAAGGAATGGGTAGAAAGTCAAGCAGTTCAGCTGTCAAATCTGTTTAATAAATGTCTCGAATCAGTAAACATTTCTGATCAGCGGAAATCCTCAAAGACTGTTCTAATTCACAAACAGTGAGATGGGGAACTTCTTAGGAACTATCGTCCAAAATTGCCAGCTACCTATGATATTCACGATATTCACTAGTCATTGTAACAGAATCGACAGGCAACTCGATAAACACAAACCTTGAGAATAAGTCAAATTCACGAACGGGTTCTCCACCATTGACCACCTCCACACGAACAATCAACTCATGAAGAGGGCATGCGAACTGCGTACACTCATATCTATTATTTACCAATTACAAAAAAACCATTGTCGAGACCAATGCTGAAGTAAATGCTCTCAGAAACCAGGACATCTCTGAAACGTATATCAAATTGATCGAGGAACCAACAAAGATGGCAACACAGTCAGCCCGTTATACCACCACAGTCTAATGTATGTTCTGATAGCAAATGGTGTCCGACAGGACAACATCATCTCCCCAACGCTATTTACAGTTGCTCCCGTAGAGATTTTGCAACAATTAAACTGGATCAGCAGAGGTGTAAAAATAGATGGCAAGTGACTCACCCATTAAGATTTGTAGATAACACCATGCTGATCATTTATATGATTGAGAAAACCAGACAATCATTGAACTATTAAAATGGGGTCAGCAGAGCTGCTGGTCTGAAGAAAATTAAAAGTGAAACACAATGCCTCAGAAACCCATACTACGCAAAGCAGGACATCAAGCTAGGAGAAGAAACCATCGAGAATGTCAACTTCTATATCAACAAAAGCCAAGAGATAAATGTCAACCACAAAATCGGACACGAAATCTATAGACGAAGAAAAGCAGCTTGGTATTCCTTAAACTCCATTAAGCTAATACTCCAAGAGATGAAAGGCATCACGGCAAACGCACACACTTTCAATTTCATTGTCATTTCAGCAATGATTTACTGATGCAAAGTATGAATCTTGCGCAAAACAGATGCTGAGATGCCTCAAGTTACTCAACGAGCCGACTCCTAACATGTGTGATCCGAATGTGACGGAGTATGCCTTTCCATGATTGATCTCCTCAACCTAAAGAGAACACAATTATCAACACAAGTCCGATGCGAAGTGCAACTATTATGGGTATATATTCATGTACTGATGTTCGTCCATCGCAAGTGATAAAGACCATCTCTGTGCAGCTTTGTGGACAGTTTGTTTTCTCTCTTGTCGTGTCCACCGAAGTGGGTGACTTGAGCGGTGATTTGGATTAAAGTGAGGAAGAAACTGCGCCTTTTGTCAACCTCTCTCTATCTGGTTTTGAGCTACCCTTGGGCAGTGACAAAATTTTATCGAAACGACTGAAAATAGCACAGGGTACAGATTTTTTCCTCAGGGTTTACTACCGAAGCGTTTCCCGTAAACAGGTATCCCGCAAGTCAATGGAGGGGGAGTGGTGGCATCTAACGCTGTTTGTCGTGCCTTTTTCATAACTGCAAGAGGTCGTAGGGACATCACTCTGCTTGTGAGGAAGTTGGACATCTCTCCCAGACTGTGTTCATGTCATTATTCTCTTGTCTAAATTCCATACACCAAAACCGACACTGTTTGCAGCTAGGGCGCAGGGTACGAATCTAGTGAAGTTCAGCAGTGTTAAAGTACAGTGCTATTCATATATCCAATACCCATTCAAAGATAATTGAAAAGAAGAAATCACAAAAAGCGAACGAATTAATCAGTCTAAATGGAAAACAAAAACATGTTTCCACGAACACAAGTGTTTGTCGTTGACTAGTGTGAATTTCAGGTAAATACGTTGTCTGGCGGCATCCATAATGAACTAAAACAGCAGAGCAATGTAGACCCGCAGCCGGTTACGGCGCCATCTTTTCTGCACACCTTGTAATAAAGAGGTTCTGACCAGCAGACGTTGATTGGCTTCCGCCCAGTTAGCAATTGGCTAAGACATTGCTGTGTCTGGCTTAATAATCTAAAAAAAAGAAAAAAAGCAGAACGCCATGCATTAGAAAAACTTGATCTTATTGGTATCGCCAGATCCTGGACTGATTGCGTCACGACTGGGAAATTAACGTCCGACAAGAATAGCAATATTCAATGTTCGTGGATTTTGATAAAAAGAAGCCAGAGGTAATATATTTTACGGAATATACCTGCGGCAGGAATGTTATGGCTCCCATATGTCAGAAATGGGATCAAGATGCTAAGCAGCCCATGAGCTGCAGTGGTCAGCGACCCATAGCTGACTGCTAGCGTCAGGGTCAGCGAACCAAAGCTTCCAAGACCCTTCTACACCTCCACGCACGCGATGATCCTGGATAACAGACTGCAGCAGGGCAGACTGGCTAAGGCGAAGGGAACGAAGAGGGAATGCTAACCCGGTACTAAAAAATGCTTGCTGAAGTCGGATGTGTTGGACCGAAAGGTGCAAATATCGCAATCAAGCTGCAAACTACGACACAACACATTCCGTTCTCTGTACTACATTCTGCTACATAAGCCCTTTTAGGGCTTGGTAGTGGGAGATTGAGAACGAACGAAGCCAAGCCAAGCCATATGTCAGCAAAGTTCATAGTTGAGGAAGAATACATGAATACAAGAAGAATGGGCCTGCTAACCACAGAAAGTGTAAATACAACAATGATCCCAACATAGACCCTCTGTAATGTTAACAACAATGAAATGAGCAGGAAAGACTTCCTTGAGAGTCTTTCACGCACGACAATATGGATAATAAGGAGGATGATCTGTTCGAATTGGTGCATTTAACTGAAATAGAGCTGTAGGAATTTCATAATACTGTTAGGAATATTCAATTACCCCTCTGTATGTAGAAGAAGAAAAACCAGATATAATAGAATTAACAGAATCATGGACATATGAGGAGATTGCAGGTAGTGAACTTGAAATAGAGGGATATACAATGTTAAGGAAAGATAGGATATTTGGAGACAAGACTAAGGGAGGTGGCGTTTTATTATACTGTATAAATTCTGTTAATATAACGATCAAAGATTATTTATCATGTGGTAACAAAAATGTAAGTGTATGGGGAGAAATAGAAGATGAGGAGCTGATTAGTAGCATAGCAAAAGTGAAGGGAAATTATTATTAATGGGAGATTTCAACTTTCCAGAAATAAAATGGGATATGGCAGAAGCACTTGTAGAGTCAAAACCTTTTGTTAAATGCATAACTGACAATTTTTTAATTCAACATGTAAGAGCAGCCACCAGAGGCAAAAACATACTCGACCTAGTTTTTACTACAGAGGAAAATATGATTGAAAACGTTACCGTTGGGGACTGTTTGGCTCAAGTGACCATCAAATCATCCGATGGGATCTATTACAGGGAAAGAAGTAAACATAAACACGCGAACATATGACTACTCTAAGGCAGATGTTAAGAGGATGAAAGAGGCAGCGAACCACATAATCTGGAAAGATATTGTCGTAGGAACAGATATTGAACAGGAGTGGGAGAGTTTTAAAACAGTTCTAGAAATGCTAAAAGAGGAATGTGTTCCATATAGGGAGGTAAACCCCAAGCGTAAAAAGTGGATAACTAGATTTGTAATGAAATGTAGAAGAGCGAAAAATAAAGCATGGAAAAAATATATAGAGGCAGGTAAATCAAAAGAAACATATGTAAAATATTTGGACAAGCAGAACATATCTCAGAAAGCGAATAAAACAGCAGAAATAGCTTCTTCTCTTATGTTAGAAATAAACAAAGAACGAAAGACAAAGTAGGCCCTCTCATAGACAGTACAGGGAAAATAATAAGTGAGAATAGGGAGGCAGCTAATCTGCTCAATCAGTACTTTGGCACAGTCTACACAAAAGAGGACTGCTCCAAGATCCCAGAGCCTATAGATATTTTTCAAAGAGACTTGGATACAGCGGGATTAAAATCAATCTGTATTACAGAGGAAATGGTTTTGAAAAAATTGGAGGGGTTGAAAGTGAATAAATGTCCAAGTCAAGATGGTATTCATCCAAAATTGCTGTATGAAATTAGAGACCAACTAGCAAAACCATTGGCTATTGGCTATATTATGTTCTCAATCACTTACAAAAGGGATTGTTCCACGGCATTGGAAAGATGCAGGAGTGATCCCCTTATTCGAAAAAGGCAAAAAAGCAGATCCAGCAAATTATAGACCGGTGAGTTTAACGAGCATAGTCTGTAAATTGTTAGAGTCCATAATCAAAGAAAACATTGTAATGCATTTAGAAAAATTTAATCTAATTAGAAATAGTCAGCATGGGTTTACTAGAGGGAGATCATGCTTAACAAATATATTAGAATTCATGGAGGAGGTTACTAAACTCATAGATAAACGGGAGCCAGTGGACGTTATTTATCTAGACTTTGCAAAGGCCTTTGATAGAGTACCTCATCAAAGATTATTTCGAAAGTTAAAATCACATAGAATAGGTGGGGAAGTTGCCAAATGGATTGAAAATTGGTTAACAGGAAGAAGGCAGAGGGTGGGTATAAATAAGGAGTACTCTGAGTGTTGTGAAGTGTAAAGTGGTGTGCCACAGGGCTCGGTTTTGGGACCAATTTTGTTCTTGATATATATAAATGATTTAGACATTGATATGGGATCCATGATTGCAAAATTTGCTGATGACACAAAACTATGCAGTAGTGTCTCATCTAAAGCGGAAGTGGATATATTGATGTCTGATTTAGATAAAATTCGAGAATGGTCTGTAAGCTGGCAAATGGAGTTTAATGTAGATAAATGCACAGTCATCCACATGGGTAGATCCAATATAGAACATAATTACAGAATGGGAGAAAACAATATTAGAAAGATAGATAAGGAAAGGGACCTAGGGGTTATAATAGCTCATACGGGAAAGGTGAGTGAGCAAGTTAAGGTAGCAGTGAAAAAGGCAAATGCAATGTTAGGTATGATAAAATGAAATTTTAAACATAGGAGCAAGGAAGTCATCGTCAAACTGTATAAAGCTTTAGTTAGACCTAGATTGGAGTACTGTGTACAGGTGTGGAGTCCATATCATAGAGGGGATATAAACATGCTGGAAAGAATACAAAAAAAGAGCGACAAAGATGATAGTGGGATTCCAGAATTACAGTTAGATCAGGTTATTTCAGGTTATTACTAGTACTAACCTTTTCGCTAACTTTCAAGAAGAAGCACGTCTGTGAAAGCAACAGGTGGATGGAAGTCAGAAAAAGATAGCTTAGCAATTCACTCCGCCATGTCCACCACTCAAAATCAGTTTCATCCTGCAATGAATTAAAGTTCAAATGGAATGCATTGTCACGGTTATTTTCTCTTTCTATTAATAATGACAATTTTAAATTCTATACATAATATGAGAGCACATTTTGTTTCATTTGAATTATTCTCAGCTCCATACTCTGGTCACTCACGATTTGCTGCCATAATAATAACAACCATATAACAGTTCTAGTTTTCACTGACTGAAATGTATTATGTAAAGATGTTGACGTAAAAGTGGGCGATTAGCTTATAGTTACTTTGTAAACTCTTTCCTGACTCAATCCTAAGTCTCATAAACAGCATTCGAGAGCCTAGGAAAATGTTAATCGATGAAATTGTTCTCGTTTTTCTGCTTAGAATGAGTCCGGCAGGTTTGTTACAACTAGCACTGCTACATGAACATTGTATTAAATCGAAACTAAATACAATGTTTTCAGGGAAGAAGACTGATAAAATAAAAGTAAAAAAAAACCAGGGAAAAGAATTATAAGCAAAAATCAAATCCTCAGTGGTTATTGATCTGTCATTTTCACGACTTAAACGCTTCTTTAAAAACAACAATGTTGTATTTAATAAAGTGATCAGTTCTTCGCAGTTATAGAAACAAAGGCATCTCCGTCTGCATGAGTGTACTCAAGACGGGTCCGGCGCAAACTTGGCGGGAGACTTTCATTAAACGGCTGTAGATAGTCGTTGTCACTTCTAGAGACATGATAGTTAATGAGCAACGCTGCCTTTCAATTGTAAATACTACAGAAAGAGCAATTGATCGAAGAGTCCTAATAATTTCCCTAAGAGCCCACATTCTCAATACGAACATCCATGGCAGTTCAGTTATGTCATCGGCTCTGCATCAATGCGAAAGTACAGATGGATCCGTCATGTGGTTCACATAACTGGGGATAGATGGACGAGTAGGTGTCTTTCTGGTGTCTGTACAGCTGTAACCGCGCGCGCGGCAGCCCGCCAACGAGATAGAGAGATCAGCTGCGTTATACCTTTGTACGGTCATGGTACACCAGGGCAAATAACAGACACGGATTCAAACATATTTGGGTTAATTGTCCTCAAACATCTTTGCTTGATTTAAAACCAGAATTCAAGTAAGTTTATGACAGAAATGAACGTCGCTATGTTTCCTTGATATATATACATGAAAATCCCGTGTGGTTTGCCGGGGTCTATGTGTATGACAAGGACAAGAATATGACCACTGCCTCACAGAAAACATGTCGTAAGAGGCGACTAACTGTATGACAGGGCATAACACCGGTCATGGTTAGGTGGTTTGTTAAGAGCAGCATAGATGGCCATAACAGGTTGGGGGTCTACTTTGCTCTAGTGTTTGTGTCTATTAAGATAGACTGGCACATCAGTTCACAAAATTTCAAAGTGGAGTAACAAACTGCTCGAGCCTAGCCCGCTAAGCAGGAAATCCTCCACCTGCCTAAATCCAGCTCACATCAGAGATTGGACCTACACAGGGCGTTTTATTCTGTAGAATTAATACAGGTCGACTAAGACTAAGAATATATATCGCCCACTTTCTAATTTTCTGTTAGAGGGAATTTTCTGACTGTTATTGATGCATTCATCTCACCGTGACGTAAACCTAGCAATAGCATTCTTGTCACAACGGTAACGTGTAGCAGAATTTAATAGGTACATGTAACAGCTAGCTGTTGCATATTAGCTCACAGTAACGCGTTGTAGAACATAAAGTGTATTTGAAGTAGTCGGCCAAACATAAGACCATATTGACCCACACATAAATATTCAAGTAGAAGCCTCACCCGCTGTCTTCCTAGCCAGCTCCAGCCAGGAGAAAGCAATGTATCTCGAAGCAGGACAATGTTATCTGTGGTACGAAGGCAATATCGATGAAAAATTAATGAGTAGAAGAAAATAATGAGTTAAAAATAAATAAATAAATAAATAAAAAGGAAATAATAAATTGAAAGTGAATGAATAAATTACAATAACTGATTCAGAATTAAGAAATCAAAGGGAATTATGATTTCGGAAATGTATTAATGATAATGTAGAGCGCGTGACCAACACGGCATTTGAAGTGTTTCTGTTGGAGAGAGAGGGGGGGGGGGGGGGGGGGGGGGATTAAACAAACGTAGCCAGCGAGCGCCGTGGTGACAGCAGTGGTATAGCGGCCTGTAGTTCTCAGCTTTAGAAAGCTCTCGGGACTTGCGTAGAAATAAGAACAAAGTACGTTTCTGTCTTTATTAAAACGGATTTCTTCATCATCGTCATAATGTCGATTGATTGTAAGGTTGTCTAAACATATCCTCCCGTTGATTAGTTCTACAACTGGTTGTAAAGTTGTCTAAATATGTCTCTCTGCATTTCACCCTATCCTCTGTATCTCTATTTATTTCAGTATAGGTTGGTACTTTAATGTCTCTGATTGCCTGCCATGTAACGGTCAGTCTTGGTCGCCCCCTTCGCCTTTTTCCCTGAACATTGCCCGCTAGTATCTTCTGTAGAAGACTTTCATGCCGCATATTGTGTCACAGTCAACTTAATCTTCTTATCTATTTCAATTTCAGTATTTGATTTTGCGCACCTTACCTCAGTGATGATATTGCCATTTGATCTCCTTTTATATCCTATTCACTAGTTCCATTCTTCGGTAGCAGCACATTTCAAACACTTCCAATATGTTTTCATCATTCTGTACTAGAGCTAATATTTTAGCATCAATCAGTGCAATTGGTCACATATGAAAAATGATTTTTGTTTTCATCAGCTTTTTCCTGATATTCTTGGTGGTTAGTAATTTCTGTTTTTCTTTGAAGTCGTCTTTGGCAATGATATTTTTGTCTTAATGTATGTCTCAGTGAGAGCATCTTCTACGATAGTTTGCCCTAAATATGCACAATTCTTTACTTGTTCGATTATTTCTTCTTTGATTATTATAATAATATGCCTGTTTTACTTGGCGAATAACAGTCTTTGTCTTCAGTGTGTTTGTTTTAATTCAAACCTCTTTGGCTGTGCTGTAAATTTTTTCAAGCAGTCGTTCCGACGTTGCTATCGATCCTTCAACTATGGCTTGATCACCAGCAAATTTGATGACATTAACTATCATACCATTTTGTTTGACACCCCGATTACAACTCCAAACAACATTTTCAATTATCATCTTACAATATGTGTTATAGAGACTTGGTGAAAGCAAACAACGATGTCTTACCACTTCATGTATGTCGTTCTTTGTTTAAAAAAAGTGTCTTTTGATTTTCATTCAGATTCTTTATAAATATACTGATTAGTCTCTAGACACCAATGCGTTACACAACATCTGAATAAGTGTGTTCCAGGTGATTCGATCAAATATTTTCGGGTAGTCAATAAAGCAGATACTTAGCGTTCGTTCTTGATCAATCATTTTTTCTGTGAGAAGCCGCAATGATACGATGGCTTGCTGTGTACATCTGACCTTGTGAAATTCAACTTGGTTCTCTTTTAGCACCTCCTCTATCTTGCCATAGATTCTTTCCGTATGTGTCTTTAATTGATGAAAATGATGGTAAGCTTATCGTTCGCAAATGACCGTATTCTGTTGCATTCTTTTTGGGAGACAAAGGATCATTCTATTGTTATGAATATCGTTATCATGTTTAAAATGTACATTTTACAAAGTCTCTCTCACCGTTTTCAGCAACTCAGTATGTACCTCATCTTTTCCTGGTGCTTTGTTTTTCAGGATTGAGCGAAACATCTTATTCTTATATAGATAATATATATATATATATATATCTTGGGGAGAGGGGGAGGCGGGGGTGGAAGAGGGGAACTGCACCTTCCTCCCAGCAGAGGCAAGGAAAATCAAACATCGGCCGCCGAGCTGGTGCTGATTTCCTGTATTTGATGGCTTCGGGTGGGATACCATCTCCCTCTAGTGCTTTGCCATTTGGGAGGTAGCTGATAGCCTTATCAAGCTCATCCAGAGTTGGTGGTCTGTCAAGTTCCTTTATAATGGGCATGACCTGTAGCTTGCACAATGCCTCATCAGTGACCACCGTTTTCCGAGAGTAGAGGATCAAAGTAGTGGTCCACCCATCTGGCCATCTGCTGATCACGGTCCATGATTCTCATACCTGTTAGAAATTTCAGGGGGGCAGCTCCTCTCGTAGTAGGGCACAGTGCCATTTGTATACCTCTATACATGCCCTGGGTATTTCTCCGTCTCTGCGTTTAGCTGAATTTCGTCCCACAGTTTATGCCAGTACTTATTCACGCATTGTTTAGCGGTTCGTTGATTGGTGCCCCGGGCTCTCATGAGACAAGCAAGCGTCCTCAATTTTGGGATTTTTTTACAATTGATGAAAGCTTCTCGCTTGGTTACTGGTTCCATTTTCTCGAGATGTGCATTGAAACAGTCGTGATTGGCCGTTCCCTCATGACAAACGTAGCTAATGCTGTATTATAGTTGGAACCTTTAATAACGTTCACCTTAGCTCCACTTGGCCTCACACTCAGATTCTCCCTGCAGAGCAAGTTTCAGGTCAGACAAAAAACCTCTTCGCCTTGAAAGGAATCACCATCTGCGCAGTGTTGATGCGGGGATGCGTCATCTGTGTGAAGCGGCATTTTTGGGGAAGCTATAAGCGTACCCTGAAGCATACAAAAGCATGGTCAGAGTTGCAGTCTGCACTGTGATAGCTTCTAATGGTGAGGACCATGTTTAAAGCCGAACGTCTGGAAACAATCAAGTCGATTTTATCCATTCGATGTGACCCTGTGTGTTTCCAGGATAATTTATGCTGCGGCCTGCCCTTGAAGTAAGTATTTGTGATGCTTAGACCTAATTGAGTGTACAGCTCCAGCAACCTCTGACAATTGTAATTTACCCTGCCAATACCATGATGTCCAAGGTAAGTTAACCATGCTATGTGGTCCCCACCTACTCTAGGATTGGTCGCCGAGAAGGATGAGCGCTTTTTCCCTGTGGCTGTTCTTGATGATTTGCTCTAGCTGTGCATATAATTGATCCTTTCCTTCCTCCGGAGATGTCAGTACTGATGTCATCGTTTCTGACCCCGTCTATCTGCGTTACACAATTAGGAAGTGTAAGGTGATTAAAAGCAAGGTATAGATTAAATTATATAAAACAAAATGATCAGCATCTCAAGAAAGGCCAAATCAATCAAAGCTCGTCGCTCCTCTCGGAGCATAGGATATTGACAACATCACATCCTCATACACGATCCAAAACTGTTCTTTCTATCTCCAGGTGTAATCATTTAATTTTAGTTCCTTCTCACATTCTCTTCTCGGTGAATTCTTTCTCTCTCTGTTTCGTTGAGGTTTTCATGTAAAAGCATGTCTGGCTATGTTGGAAAGTGCCTTCCGTAGCGCATGTCCAATGCAGCCCCATTGTCTTCGTTTAATGTGTTGTTCCAGTGGCTGCTGTTGGCATATTTGCAATATATCTTCAGTCCGCACCATGTCCTGCCACTCTATGTCCAGTATCCGTTGTAGATATCTTTTGACTAGGGACTGAAGTCTTTATTGTTTGGCCTCCGTCGTTCTCCATGTCTCCTCTCCATACAGCAGCATCGACTCGTCAATGGCGTTGAATATTATAAAATTGGTGCAAATTTTGATTTCTCTGGATCTCCATTTGCTATTTAGTGTCATCAATGCCCATCTACCTTTCCAATTATGATCCTTACATCTGCATCTGTACATCCCGATGCGTCTATTGTTTTGCCTTTTTACCTTTTTTCAAACTGTATCCTTCCGGCATGATTAGTGCTGAGTTTAGAAAACCTGGTTTTCTTCAGTTCAAATTTGACGTTTTCTTTATTCTGTCAAGAAGGATCTTACTCGGAAAAGATCAGTAACGATTTGCGATTTTAGAACATTCATAAATGTTACATTTATACCTACTACCAATATGTCATGACAAATGAAAACAGCAAATCAATAGTGAGAATAGATAATTAGGACCAACGCTGCCTTCAGTTAAATCTATTGACACCAATAGCTATTGTACATTAAACTATTGTTCAGACACATGACAAATGCAAACATATTAGGCATAGTTCATGCTACAGGACAGAAATAAGATCATATTTTTTTGTCATCTTCACGTTGAAGGTCAGTTTAACAAAAATCTCAAAAATCATCTACGTCATGTCATGATCTGGAAATATGAAAGGCTTTACCTGGACCATCTGTTAATGTTGTTCTTCCCATTAATAACGTTGTATTCCTCTGACACTCTACTCTCTAGGTTTTTCAGTACTTATTTCATGAATGACCCAAATATCAGCAGTATGGCTATGCATACAACTTTCCATTCTCTCTGTTTACCCCCAATTCTCCAAAAATTCTTGTGTTGAATTGTCCACCTTCTATACAGCCCCATTTCAAATGCCTCTACTTTGTTCTCCAAATGTTTGATTCATTGTTCATGTTGATCAGTCCCATTGTGACGACGAGTATACATACCAATTGATTACGACTGTGTAAAACGGAAGGTGAAAGCACCTGTCGAATTGCATCCTTTTGTTAAGTGACAATTTTGTATTTCAACATGTCGATGACTATAAAGGCAGAAAAACACTCGACTTAGTATTTTGTACAGAGAAAAATGTGATTGTGAATGTTACAGTTGGTGAACTTTCGGCTCAAGTGACCATCAAATTGTGTATTGGTATCTTGTAGCTATGAAAGATGATAAAATATGTCCGTTAACTTACGACTAATCTAGAACAGATGTACAGAAGTTGATAAAAGCAGCGAGCCACATAATCTGTGGACATATATTTTAACTGGCGGAAATGTTGAAGAGGAGTGGGATAAAATCAAATTTATTTAAAAACTTGGGAAATATAATAAGTGACGAAATTGAAGCTGCAAATCTACTAAATCGATACTTGAGCTCAGTTTACACGAAAGAGCACTGCTCCTAGATCCCAGAGCCCTTATATACCTTCCAAAGGGACGTGAACACAAAGGGATTATACTCATTTTAACAACTGAGGAAATTATTTTTAATAAATTGAATAGATTGAATGTAGATAAATGTACTGGTAATGACTTTATTCATTTAAAATTACTATTTGAACTCAGAGACCTGCTGCCAGAACCTTTAGCTATATTTTATTATCAAACTCTTGAGAAGAGGATTATTCCTAGAGATTGGAAAGATGCAGGTGTAATCCCTTTGTTAAAAAAGGGCAAGCAATATGATATAAATATAGGCAATTACAGACCAGTACGTTTGACGATCGAACTCTGCAACATGTTAGAGTACATTATTAAAGACAACATAATTTATGCACTTGGACAAGTTTAATATCATCAGTTAGAGTCAGCATTGGTTTACTAAGGAGAGATCGTGTTTAACAAATGTGTTAGAATACACGGAGGAGCTTACCAAAATGTTAGATGCTCGTTCATTAGCTCTTTCCGTCTGGTCAGACGATAGTAATTGGGCTTTGAAAAGGTATACAACTACAGTCCATGACGGTAATGATTGTGACTCGTAAGACGGGAAAAAAACATGAAAAAAAACTAGTAAAAGTTGATTAAGGTTGAGCTTAATCAAAATTTTAAAATGGGTATGGTCAGATACCGCACCGAGACGAGAACACAAACAAAACCTACGTTACGACCAATAGGCCTTCATCAGGGACAACAACACTGAACTAACAAATCAACATATAAGAAAAAATGGTCAACTCATCCGTTTCAGGTGGGAGACGCTTTCTGTCTAAGCGACTGGTCGTGCCAAGTACTCGATAGAAACTGAAATAGTGGCGGAATATGCCTGATAAGCCAAGCGTGGCCAAATAGTGGTCCAGATAGGACAACAATGAGAAGGCAATATAAGCCGGGAGGGCGTGATATTGATATAAGAGAGGGGGGAAGAGAACTGATGGAAGAATGGGGGAGGCGGGGGGGGGGGGGGAAGGAAGACAAATAGATGGGGGCCAGAGTGAGGGTTTAAGAAAAAGTATGGAAGATATTTATACCATGTGGTTGGAGACTCGTAAGACCAATCCGGGCAGAGAAGCGTCTTCCACAGTGTGTGCAAGAAAAATTAGGACCATTTGCGGCATCGCATGGTGTGGCGTGTCTTCTCAAACTCTGAGTCTTTAGTCTATCAGCAATCAGTATTTCCTTTGACTGTACTTATTGCTTAATCATGCCCCTCCATGTAACACGATCCATGGCGTCCTGTTCCCATGATTCCAAATCGATGCCTGCGTCATTCATATCCCACTTGCATACATCCTTGTACCGAAGTAGTGGCCGGCCCCGAGACCTTTTTCCCAACTGTAAATCCCCATAGAGAAGATATTTTGGCCGCCTCTCATTGTGCATGTAGGTAGACCATGTCTCACTGTCGTAAAGAAGAGAGCTGAGGGCACAGGTTGTTTTAACAGTGAGCTTCTTGTTCTCCCAGACCCTTTTCGTTAATCTGCTCATTGATGTTGCTGCCTTTCCTATCCTGATATTGATCTCTTGGTGCAGGGATAATTTATTATTGACTGAGGATTCCAAGTATGTAAAGTGATCTACTACATCGAGAGCTTCATCAACATTTGAGATTACTGGTGGGTTGTTTGCACTCTGGACCATAACTTGTGTTTTCGTTTTGCTGATTGTTAACCCGAACTCACAGCAGGCATCCGAAAATGCAACTAGTATGCTTTGCAGTTCCTCCTCTGAGTGAGGATGCTAGAGAGCCAGTATATGTTATTTATCTGAATTTTGCAAAAGCCTTTGATAGAGTTCTTTATTAAACGATTGTTTCACATGGAATATGTGGCAGAGTTGCCGACTGGATAGAACATTAGTTAACGGACAGAAAGCACAGAATAATCGTAAATAAGGAGTACAGGTTGATGTGATGTAATTACTGGAGTGCCACAGGGATCAGTATTGGGTTCAATTTTGTTCTTAACATATATGAATGATTTGAATATTGATATCAGATCCATGATTGCAAAATCACCAGATGACACCAAATTATGCCGCAGGGCCTCTTCTCCTGCATACGTGGACCTATTGAGATCGGATTTAGTTGAAATTCATAAATTGTCTGAGAGCTGGCAGATGGAGAGTAATGAACAAATATATACAGTCATCCACATGGGAAGATTCAATAAGGATTATAATTACATGACGGGAGAGAAAAATATTAGAACAATACAAAAGGAAAGGGACCTAGGTGTTATAATAGATCATACAGGTAAGGTACGGGAGCAAGTCCAGGTGGCAGTGATAAAAACTAATGCAATGTTGGGTATGATTAAAATAAAAATGACACATAGGAGCAAGGAAGGCGTAAATTGAAGTACTATGTTCAGGTATCCTTATCAAAGAAGAGAAAATAGATCGCGGAATTACTGTATTATAGTTATGAATAAAAACTGGTCTGCAGTGTCTAGAAAAGAGAAGTGACACAATGCAATTGTATATCTTTTAATAAAAGAAAAAAAGATAAATCAGAGTATATATCGTTTTTCAAAGTTCAAAAGGCTACAAGAACTAGAGGGCACAGCTTCAAATTATTTAAGGACAAGTCCAGATTAGATATTAGGAAATATTATTTTAGTCAAACAGTGGTGAATGCTTGGTGGAGGCTTAGACAGTTAATGCGTTCAAAAATAGATTGGATCAGCACTATCATTTTTAGTATCGGTAGAGTGGAATTAACTAGTTGTATACCAACTCTGCAAAGTCTTGCAAACCAGTATAATAAAGTTAGGTTAAGTTAAAATGGTTGCTTGATTAAAATCAAAATAACAAACACACTAATCAAAAAAAAATATCTGACAGTTATCACATCCAACATTGAATACTTAAAAGCATAAAAACAGGGACCAATATTATCTCAAAAGCTTAAAATTAACGCAAACTATTTTAATAGTTGAAATAAATAAACTTCCACAATAAAATAAATTAAACAGACATATCTACTTACTCTCTCCTACAAGAAAGACTTGAAAAACCGAATATGCCATGCACGAAAGTCCAAAAATCCAATATGTGCATCTTTCCCACCATGGCAATACATCCGCAACCACCTTGGCTACAAAAGACAGTAGAATCATTATGTGATTCAATACTTACGCTTGCAAATCTATCACTACCTAAAACATGTTCTTTCTCTTTTTTTAGGTCCTTATATCCTATACTTAGGTCCTATATATTACTGGATTGTTTCTCAACACGTTTTCACCATTTCTCGAGCAGAATACGACCAACATATACCTGCTGCAGCATTCTCGCAATAAAGTGAGTTCCTTCATCACTATTTAAAACATCTTAGAAGACTTTCAAACACATACCGTTGTACATCCATCCATTCACAACGACCAATTACCTGGTGAGTGGGAATTGGCCTTCTGGGATTGAAAGTAAGATCTAGAAACAATACCACATCTATTATACATGAATGCCCTAATGAACAACTTCCTTTGTTCGAATCACAAGAAGTATAGCACGCTTTAGCGTATCTGTATAACATATATTAGACTAGGGGGCCTTTACAGAAAATCTACCCGATGTGAATTGTACAAAATGATAGAAATAGCAGCGTCTTAACAAATAAAACGTCTTTATTATTAATATCATTGATCCTTGTCATAATGCAAAACTGGATAAAAGTAAAAAAAAAGAAAGTAAATTATGAGAATATTAAATAAATGAAAGTGCAAATAAATGCACATTATCTCATTTCAAAATTTAAATAATGGTACTGAAAGACAGTGTGAGTACTGAAATAATTGAAAAATAATTCATCATGAAATAATTATGGTTGATATCATTTGGAAAATAAATCAACAGCATATAAATAGACTTAAATCAACGTCATTGACATTTGACATAACATTTACTTGCCGAACTTACATTATTATCAATTAAATTAGCCACAGAACTATTTGAATTTTTAAATTGTTACTTTAACTATCAAAAGACGAACGATGGCCTGGTGCGGGCACGTCGTGAGGTCCAACGGAATTACCAACTCGATACTCTTTGGTTCCGTACCGGGACAGAGAGGGCGAGGACGTCCAAGGAAGAGATGTGTGGACAAACATCACTGAGTGTCAGGCCCTTCGTCCCGGTGAGATACGTTAGACAGACAGGGATGGCGTGGACGTTTGGGAGTGTCATCATGTGTGCCCCAACGACCTGATGAGTTACGGGATGAACTGAACTGAACTGAACTTTAACTATCTAGATCTATCTTGTCTATCCTTTTTTTTGGCTGTGTTGTTACTGTCAAATATGTCCAGAAGTACGTATCCCAGTTTTCTCTCTCGGTTGGAATACAGAGGGAATTAACCAGGCAAATCGCTCTACCAACTAAGAACGGCCAGACAGACTGGCAAAAGTAAGTGCAAGACTACCACAACCAAATTCTATTGTGACCTACGAAGAGTCCAAAAGGCTTATTAGGGCCAGATGCATGGCTAAATGGGAAAAAGAATATACTGGCTACACAAAAAATGATGCCAATTACCAGTTGAACAGAAGAGAGCCGGTCGTGGTCTTCAGACTTCGCACTGGCCACAATAGACTACCACCTATTCAACAAATTGAAGATAGGTGGGACTGACGAATGCCCGTGTGGTACGGGAAAATGACCGCTGAGCATTTGCTGCAAAACTGCCCGACATACGAGGATCAGAGAGAGCAGATGTGGCCATCACCAGTGGCAACACTAGACAAGCTCTATGGACGTGTCGATAGCCTCAGGATGACCGCTGCTTTTTTCGAAAAAATAAAGGTCGATCTCTGACAGCGTAAGAAGAAGAAGAAGAAGAAGAAGGAACTGGGGATAATGATTAACAGTGACAAACGGGGGCATTCGTATTGCGGTATTAGAGGTGAAATTCTTAGATCGCTGCAAGACGAGCTACTGCGAAAGCATTTGTCAAGAATGTTTTCATTAATCAAGAACGAAAGTCAGAAGCGCGAAGACGATCAGATACGATGCCAACTACGATGACTCTGTGGGCAGCTTCTGGGAAACCAAAGTGTTTGGGTTCCAGGGGAAGTATGGTTGCAAAGCTGAAATTTAAAGAAATTGACGGAAGGGCACCACCAAGAGTGGAGCCTGCGGCTTCATTTGACTCAACACGGAAAAACTCACCCGGTCCGGACACTGTAAGGATTGACAGATTGATAGCTCTTTCTTGATTCGGTGGGTGGTGGTGCATGGCCGTTCTTAGTTGGTGGAGCGATTTGTCTGGTTAATTCCGATAACGAACGAGACTCTAGCCTATTAAATAGTTCGGCAGTCCCTCGATGCGCCGGCGCAACTTCTTAGAGGGACGAGTGGCGTTTAGCCACACGAGATTGCGCAATAACAGGTCTGTGGTGCCCTTAGATGTCCGGGGCCGCACGCGCGCTACACCGAAGGAATCAGCGTGGATGCCTCCCTGGCCCGAAAGGGTTGGAAAACCCGTTGAATCTCCTTCGTGCTAGGGATTGGGGCTTGTAATTCTTCCCCAAGAACGAGGAATTCCCAGAAAGCGCGAGTCATAAACTTAAAGGAATTGACGGAAGGGCACCACCATGAGTGGAGCCTGCCGCTTAATTTGACTCAACACGCCAACACTGTAATGATTGACAGGCCGATAGCACTTTCGTTGGGTCTAATAGGGAACGTGTGCTGGAATTAGACCCTCGGAAGACAGGTCAGTTTTAACCTACTAATGACAGGTCGTTGATACGGTAATCCTGCTCAATTCGAGAGGAATTGCAGGCCTCAGACTTTTGGCTCACATGCTTGGTTGAGAGCCAATAGTGCGAGGCTACCATATGAGGGATTATGACTGAACGCCTCTAAGTCAGAATTCCGTCCGGATGTGGAACGATAATCTTAGTCCCCCACGGCAACGGGAAGCAACGATATGGTTGGGACCTGGGGCTCTCGTCTCAGAACGACTTGGTCGAGCCGCAGAGTGAGGTCTGTGCCGTCCCGCTGAGCAAAGAGGGCGGGGAGCTGTTCCGTTATTCACCCCATGCGGCGTGGAGGTGTGAAATCACTTGTAGACGACTTATTTCTCGGTCGAGGTGTCGTAAGCAGTAGAGCAGCCACTTCACTGCGAACTGTTGAGACTCAGCCTTGGACCGCAGATGGTGCGAGGGCCCCATCTGAGGGATTATGGCCGAACGTCTCTAAGCCGGAATCGCGCCCGGATATGCGACGATATACTTAGCACCACAGCAACGGGAGGCAACGATAAGATTGGGACCCGGGGCTCGTGTCTCAGCCCGACCTGCTCGCGCCACAGAAAGAGGTCTCTGCAGTCCCGCCGATCAAAGCGGGTGAGGACCTGTCCGATTTTCATCCCACGCGGCGAGGAGGTATGAAATCATTTGTAGACGACTTAGTTCTCGGTCGGGGTGTCGTAAGCAGTAGAGCAGCCACCTCACTGCGAACTGTTGAGACTCAGCCCTCGATCATGAGATATGTTCGCACATCAGGCGAGCAACATCTCCGTGCCATGACCAGCCTTGTCTCCTGGCAAAATGTACTCTTACCTCGTTCTTTACTTTTGTCTCCCATCAGTCATCCCAATGGACGCAGAAGAGATACAGGCCAGCTAACATTGCACATTTGCCCTTTTGTGACAGCCTCCCAGGTGGCAGGGAATGCTAGGAGTACCATCACTGCAGATGAACCGAGAATACTAAAGGGGAGCAAGGAGATACCCCCACTCACATGTATATGCTACGTTTCTGGCAGGACGTGACGATCCTGGGACACAGACACACTGGACTGCCTCTCTTCTGGGACACTTGAAAAAATTGTACATAAGTCCATCATATCACCATCCTCTTCACCCTTTCGACACGAGTGGTGAAGACTCGATAGTCCTGCAAGACAACTTTCCTAAGAGAGAGACAACTCTGACCTCAAACAACTGCTGCCTTGCAGATGGGCTGGGAACAGCCAAAGGCTAAGATGGGCATCCCTACAACAACGCCTGTTGTAATCGGATGCACTGGGCCACAGGCTTAACGAAACAGTGCAACGTATATCGCTGTATGATAACGTTACAACCTAACAGAAGAAAGTATGGTACTCATCCTGTGGAGTCAGCCAGGCAGCGAGAGTGCCAGGCCCCACGCCTCGAAGGGGCCCACCTTATGCTACTGGTGGTCACCCACCCATGTGCTGTGGAGTAAAGGCACAAGGAGATGGGACAAGAGCTATTGATCAAAAACTCAAGACACTTAAAATACTATAGTGGAACGTCGAGGAAGTCCTTAACAAAAATCTTTCCTTAACAAATCGCCTGTACGAAGGTAAGATTGACGTGGCATGTATCCAAGAAACGCACCTCAACAAAAACCACAGATTCTCAATCAGAGGATACCAGACCGTTTTGATAGAGAAGGTCACAAAGGAGGGGTTCTGATACTGACACGAAACTGCATACCAAGTAGCGCAGTATCTGTAAATCACACGGGACAAGCAGAAATTGTAGTCCACATAATGACACATGAAAAGAAAATCCGTATATTTTTTTATTTTTTTTTATGCGTTCGCCTTATTTCTCTAATCCCAAAGGCGGTGTGCGTTGCACTGCGTTTTTATTTTGCGCCTGTCGGCCCAGTGCATCCGACTTCAGCATGCATTTTTATGTAAGGGTCTGCTTCCTCCTGCATTTTCTAAGGGTTTGCTTCCCCGGGGTAACGGCTGATGCTGTGATGGGGATCGAACCCAGCACCTTCTGGTTGTGAGCCGTGTCACTTAACCACTAGGCCACGCCATCCCCTAAACCCGTATATTTCTTCTTCTTTTTCTGCGTACGCAGTCAGACAGTAACCATTATTGTTTTCGAAAAAAAAGCGGCGGTCATCCTGAGGCTGTCGCCACTGCCATAGAGCTTGTCTTGCAGTTCCACTGGTAATGGCCACATCTGCTCTCTCTGATCCTCGTATGTCGGGCAGTTCTGCAGCAGATGTTCAGCGGTCATTTTACCAGTACCGCACGGGCATTCGTCGGTACACCCTATCTTCAATTTGTTGAATAGGTGGTACCTCAGTCTATTGTGGCCAGTGCGAAGTCTGAAGACAACGACCTGCTCTCTTCGGTTCAACTGGTAATAGGCATCGTTTTTGGTGTAACCAGTATGTTCGGTTTCCCATTTGGTCATGTATCTGGCTTTGATAAGCCGTTTTGACTCTTCGTACGTCATACTGGTATCTGTGTGTGGTAGTCTTGCACCTTCTTTTGCCAGTCTGTCTGCCTCCTCGTTGCCTTCGATGTTGCAGTGTGATGGGACCCACTGTACCACTACCCTTTTTGGTGCGGACTGCTGGCACAGTTTGCAGAGTGCTGCTCTTAAGTCATTAAGCTCAGTGTTTTTCTGGCTTTTTAGCGCTGTGACTACGGCGAGAGCATCTGTAAGCAGGACTATATGGCTTTCATTTTCATTGTGTGTCACCATTTCTTCCACTGCCGCCCTGAGTGCCTCTGCCTCCGCTCTGAAATTGCTTGTGTACTTACCAGTAGCGAATGACAGTGTTATTTGTCTTCCATTTGGTAGGTTCAGGAATGCTCCTGCCCCTCCATTCTGTGTAGTGTATGGGATCTTCGTGCATCTTTGCTTTGGCTATTTCTGCAAAGTTTCTCCGCTTTAGTTTCCCATTTCCCAAATTGTTTAGTCTCTGGTGCATTGGATGGTCAGTCAGTCTTCGGAGTTTCTCTGACTGCAGCTGGGCTCTGCAGTCTCTTCTATCGGTCATGGATTGCAGTTTTGTAATCTTTTCAAGTTCTACAATTGGCGTTGACTTCATTCCTCCTGTTATAACTCTCATGACTTGGTTTTGAAGTTTGCTAACTTTATCGAAGTTCGCCTTTGCTGCTGTTGTCCATGCCGCAATGCCATACTCGAGAACTGGTCTCACTCTTCCAGTGTACAGTTTCTTTAGTATGCTTTCGTCTGCTCCCCAGCTTGTGCCAGCAAGTTTCCTCATGATTGCCATTCTTTCTCTGGCTCTCGTTCGGTTTCTCTCGATCTGACTTTTCCATGTCATGCGCCGATCAAATGTGACTCTCAGATAGGTTGGGTTGTCGTTTGGCTGCAGGAATTTGCCATTTAAACTTAATTTGGTATTCTGGGGTTTGATTGAAAGCGAGAATATTGTGCATGTGGTTTTCTCCTCGTTTATTTTGACCAGCCATGAGTTCGCCCACTCTTCAAGCGATGTTAGGGCCTGCTGCATCCGATTTCTGAAAAGTGGATTAAATACATTCCAAGGAAAGATTTTGTACCAACTAATGCCAGCATTATATGCCATTGTGTGATGCTATTATGTTATAAGCGATTCTTACATCGACAAATCTGGTGTTACATATGTGCTTGCACGAAAGACTCCTGCTATAAAACCAAATGCATATCCATCATTAATTCCGGAACTGCCTTTCTATTTATCGGTTGACATACATCTCCTCGCACATTTTCAGAGGAACGTGCTTCCGAAATTGAGAGAAAGTATGAAGAAAAAATCAATGACTGGCTTTTGTCAAATGTAATACAAAACTCCCATACTCTTCAGTCTCAGGTTAGTGCGACATTGAATGGATTGTTAGAAAAGCAATGGAAGTTTACTTTCCTAGATGGATCGCATACATGTATTGTACTGTACTGCATGGCTATCGAAGGAAACAATGCACCTTACATAACTGTCATCATTAAAGTGTTACCTAACATGTTTGTAGAAGTCTATATCAGGAATAAATAGATTTCTGCTAAAAACCTATACTGGATTTAAAATAACAGAAAACTGGAAAGGTTTTCACACCTTGAAAATCTAATGATATATTAGAGTGAGTATAAACCTGATACTCCTCAATGCAGTGTCACTGTCAGTGATTTAGTAGAGGAAACATGCACTATGTTACAAAGTGCAAAAGAATTATTACATTCATTTGGGAAAGTTACAGACGGATAATTTAGCAGCTCGGCTTGGCAAGTATCGTCAATATGCCAGGTGCAAATTATCTTGTGTCTGTTAAACAGATTTTGGAGGAATAACAAATTGAAAATACATTCCCTCCTTTGTTTGACGTCAACAGCCTATGTAGATGTTCCACTACGTTACTTCTCCGCGATTGTCAGTAATGATAACCATGGTGAGGATCCTGATGTTGGTAGTGGGGCAGCTTCATCTGTTGTTGGTAGTGGAGCAGCTTCATCTGATGTTGGTAGTGGAGCAGCTTCATCTGATGTTGGTAGTAGAGCAGCTTCATCTGATGTTGGTAGTGGAGCAGCTTCATCTGATGTTGGTAGTGAAACAGTTTAGCCTGATGTTGGTAGTGGAGCAGCTTCATCTGATGTTAATAGTGAATCAGCTTCATCTGATGTTGGTAGTGAAACAGTTTAGCCCGATGTTGGTAGTGGAGCAGCTTCATCTAATGTTGGTAGTGAAACAGTTTCATCTGATTTTGGTAGTGAAACAGCTTCATCTTATGTTGGTAGTGAAACAGCTTCATCTGATGTTGGTAGTGAAACAGCTTCATCTAATGTTGGTAGCAAAGCAGCTTCATCTGATGTTGATTAAGCATTTGTTCTCATCGATCCGACTGAAGAGTTGTTTTGTGCTGAAGAAACAGAACAAGCCTTGGTCTATATTGCTAGTTTTGTTTCTAGTAAACTTATAGGAACGGTTCAATGGATTTCATACAAAGCTCTACTGCAGAAGGATAAAACTATTGTCGGTTAAATTTGACCTAGATATTATTTTTACATAGTATATACAGCTCTTAGACCGTGTGGTTTAAAGTATCCGTCCCAGTTTGTCACACTCTTGATATTTGTATCTGATACAGCAATGGAGAAGCTCATATTATCAGAGCTAGAAGCACAATTTATGGCATGTAAACTGCACAAGAAGTTGCTAATGCATATTGTTAAATAAAGTGTCGAAAAGAATTTTGCACATGTAGTAAGTGGCATCTATGCTGATGGATATCATAGAAAAAAAGATTCTTTTACAAGTATTATCAATTATTTCCAATGTATTTTTGAGCAACTACAGAAAGATTCTCGCAATAGTTTCATTATATTGTGTCTGCTTTCCTGCAAGTTGACATATTTATTGACATCCATGTGTCAACTGCAATAGCATATTTAAAAAAACACAGATGGTTATACAGTTGATATCAAGGCAGGATTCTATGAAAAGATCAATCTCAGCCTTGATTTTTTGTGTTTTGTACCGTGAATTTATTTTATTTCTCTGTGTGAAGCATGGCTTGATTATAACCTTGATACAAACAATATGCTACTAAAGGTAAGGAATTCTTAATTATTATTCATTTTCTTTTATATTATTGACGAAAGTACTAGATCAATTCATAATTATTCTATTGTGTGAAATTCTGATGTGTGTAGTGTGTCTAATGTGTGTTGATGTATCCTCTAACTATATTGCCACCTAACAATGTGTTTCTCTAATGACTGTCTTCCTGTGTATGTGTTTGATATGTTCGGTGTGTTTGATATGTTCGGTGTGTCTGATTTGTGTGGTGTGTCTGATTTGTGTGGTGTGTCTGATATGTGTGGATATATCCTCTAACCATATTGCCATAAAATAATGTGTTTCTCTAATGAGTGTCTTCCTATTTATGTGTCAGATGTGTGTTATGTCTGATGTGTGTGGTGTGCCTGATGTGTGCGATTTTTCTAATGTGTGTTGATGTATTATCTAACTATATTGCCGTCTAAAAATGTGTATCTGTAATGTATAATACTATTCATAAAATCACTAGCAGTTACAAACTCATAATAGTTCTCTTATCGAGTAGGATGTAGTATTTGACTTCACAAATGTGATATCCCGTCAGTGCGCAGGCATTTTACTAAAGGAGGCCATGCCAAGACCTTCACATCGAATTCCCAGAAGTCGTACCTGGAAACGGGTTGTTGTCATGGCAGCCGGGCTAACGAAGTGAAGTATCGACGGGATCCAGCCCACCTTCATCAGCACAATTAGCTTGTAAGGAAAGCTACAACAACCCTCCACTTTTTCAGGGCGCACAAAGAAGTAATTCTACTCATTGTGGAAATTCAAAAAAAATTGTTATATTTGTTTTCAGTATATTGTCTGCTTCTGATGAGATAACGCGTCGTTCAACAGTGTTTATTGACAACTAGCTGGTTATATTAGGACTTGCTTGCCATGCCATTTATTTATGACCAGGACTTTTGGACTATGCAACTAGGTTTTGTGATCTTATAGTCCGTCTTAATATTGATTTACGTATATATACGGTTCAAGATGTCGCCACACTTTTCAAATAATTCACAAGTTGTTTATTTCATGATGGACCATTCATCATAAACAGAGAATTGTGCAATGTGACCGGGCTGAACGTATTTATGACAGTGTCATTCATGGTTCTCAATAGTTATTCAAGCACAAGTACCTACTTTTGTTGAGAATTACAGTACTTTGTCTCCATGACCGTCAATAGCTAAGCAGTACACTGACGTCATGTGTAACGACTATCCAAAATGACGTGATGGAGTTTCTTACTTAGCGGACATAATATACAGGATGTCCAATTCGCTATCGACATCTGGTTGTTCCTTATAACATTTAAACCAATACACGTAATTCAATAAATTTGACAGGGCATACCTTGATGTGTGAGAAATATAATGACCTCATATTAAATGTTGCAAGTGTGTCTGAGCGTGCGCACGTGTGTGTCTGTGTCTATACAAACTCGCTGTCCCACTCGCTGCCGGCCCTAGGTTTTCTTTTACAACTTTTAAACCAATGAGCGCAATTGAATATAGGTTGACAAGACGATGGGGCTAAACTCTGGTCAGGCAAAAAACAAACAAACTGATCAGACAATGTTATCCAGGGTCATGAGAAATATACTGACCAAGACCCTGACCTGACCTCCTCGTTTGTCGACCTGGAAACGGGCTGTTGTCTGAAACAACAGTCTGGCTAACAAGGTGAGGTTCAATGTGATCCCTGTAGTAGAGAGCGACAAGCAGATGAACCCAAGCATAGCACAACCGCGTGGCGGACCTCGGACCACCTTCATCAACACGTTCAGGATGTGAGGAAAGCTATAACAACCCGCCACTTAACGCCCTTTTTAGGGCGCACAAAAGAGTAACCTACTCACTGTTGGCATTCACAAACAACAACAACAAAAATAATTTGACATGAACGTACTGTGAACCAGTTGGACGACAAGAAACTACGTATGGTCAAAATTCAGCAGGACGAAAGCCATATGCCGCACCTCCAATGATGTAAATTGCTTCTTTCTTTGAAGCTCGTGTAATTTCTAAAGGACCTTGACCACCATAGTCGTCTTCCCTTACCCAACCTGATCTCTTCCTATGGTGCATGCTAAAACAAGCCAAGGAATGTTATGTAACTGCAAGAAAACTTTTGGCGGGAAACTGAGTCTGTAACTTTTCGTGTGTTGGTAAATACAATCCGTAATATGGAGAGACGTGTGCAGTCATGCCTTGATGCTAATGGTCACCACTTGCAACATTTAATATGAGCTATGTTTCTCACACACCAAGTTGTATCCCTGTCAAATTTTACTGAATTGCGTTCATTGGTTTAAAAGTTATTAGGGAAAATCAAGGGTCTGTAGCGAGTGGGGCACCCTGTAGGTATATGCAAACACTCATGCTTATATATATATATATATATCCATATATACAAAGTGATGTTAGGTATCGTTTTCGACAAAAGAGCTAGTGGTAGACCAAGAAGACGATGTCCCCAAGATATCCATACATGCCTGGCAATGACTGGCTGAGGCTGGAGTTTTGGCAAATAGAAAGAGTTTCTTTCAAACGGACTGTGATGGGAACGACGTTGTGTAAAGGACATGCTACATGATGATGATGGTACGTCCTTCTTTAAACATCGTTGTCCACTTCTTAACTGTTGCCTTCGACACACTTTTGTCACGATACACTGCCTGGATTCTCCGATGAATGTCAACTGGTCGACACCCTTCCGCTGATAGAAACCGAATCACCGCTCGCTGATGAACTCTGGACGGATTTCGTATCACACCCGCCATGTTTTCAACGGTCTGATGAGGAAACTTTAAGTCGGAAGATAATGCAATTTTACGAACTTAACAGTTGGTATGGGCTGTTTACACTAGAAGTGACGTCAAGTGACGATTGTTCACATTTGCAGTTTGGTCCGATTTAATTTGAAATTGCCTCGTATATTTATATCCTGATGTCTTTGTCGAGGAAGTGTCTTCTGCTATGTGATTGCTTTATTTGATGATGTATAAGATTATCATGTAAAGGAATTCACATAACGCAGATCTGTGTCCCGGTGTTGCACGAGACCTCAGCCTGTTTATGAGATTGGGTGTCCAGTCCCCGTCCTTGCTGTCTTTCCTTCATTAACTGTAAGTCAGGTACCCATTTATAGCTAGGTGTCATATCGTGACACGATCAACACATTCATGATCTGCCAAACCGAGCACGACGTGATTTTAACTTTGAATCTTGGGTTTATAAGCCAGGCTTACAACCCGTTGGCCATATGTTTTGTAAGAATTATATAACAACGTGAGTATATCATTCTTATTCTAATGAGAGATGTTACACTTAACATTTACATTTTTTAAATTCACATTAATTCCACTTAACACACAATTTTGCTGGTCGCAGCAACTTAAAATATTGCAATTTTAAAATTATCAAATGAAAGGTCTTACGCTTTACCAATTTATTACAATTATGACACCATATATGTATTTGTTTTGCTTATGTATTTTCCAGATTCTGAAATATCATGTTTTATCTGTATTTGACAGAAGTCTCATCTAAGTCTTGGAATGCAACTCAGATTGAAAGCCCTCTTCGTTGTACCGGTTTATTTTTCTTCTGGTCTGCAGATAATGTTCTTTTTCTTTAGAACACATGTTGCCAATATCTGTGTTTCTAAATTAGTTACCAGAGGTAATGTTACATTTTCTTTTTGAATAGTAACTTTCATTAATATGTTCAATAATGAATCTCACAGCTGACCAAATATGGAAATATTAGAGCAAAACAACAAACATACGTTCACTTTGAAATGCAATTAAGTAATTAAGATTAGAAGCAAACATATCTCTTTATGAATATACGAACGGGTGCGTTACAGGAACTTGGCAGTTCCATCATGATAACGCACCCGCCCATTCTTCGGATTTGATTTAGACTTTCTTGGCCAAACTCAACATGTCTCCGGTTCGCCAGGCTCCGTATTCTACCATAAGGCTCTTTGCGATTTTTGACTGTTCCCCAAAATTAAAATTCAGCTGAAAAGGACGCGATTTGAGACTTCAAGAAGATATTATGTGGAATGCAACGATCCAGCTGTACTCCATTCACAAAGAGGCCTTCGTGAAATTTACGGGACCTCTGGGAGAAGTGTCTAGTCTCAATGAGAGTTCTTTAAAGAAGATTAGAGTTTCAAACCTCCAGGTAAATAATTGTATTTTTTGGAACCAAAGATAGTATGCAGTTCGAACACGCCTCATATATATATATATATATATATATATATATATATATATATATATATATATATATATATATATATGTATATTCATATATATATATATATATGCAAATATAAATAAATATATATATATATGAATAGGGACCACATATCTTGTATGAAACATATCATAGCCGTATTGCAAATAGTCTGTTATAGTAGACAATGTTAGACAACTAAAGCCAAAGAATAGTGACAGGAAGAGACACAAAAAGATTTTTATTTTTCAAGTTAATAAGACCTGATGAACAAAGAGTATATGTAATCAAATATTTTATAAATTTTGTTAGGAATAAAACCAAATTTAGGATAGAAACATGAATTTGAAAACACACATGTATAGAAAGGCAGCGCTAGTGTCAATGAACGTAAATGGATGCAATACATATCATTTAGTAACTGTTCTCGAATCGGGCCGTTGTAATGGCATCTTTGATAAAGAGGCGAGAGATTGACGTGATCCACGTAGTAGTGAGCGACACGCAGGTGAGGCCAAGCATAGCACAACCGCCTTCAAGACCCCGGCTAACCTTCTTAAACACGCTCGAAATTAGAGGAAAGCTACTGCAAACCGCCACTTAACGTCCTTGTCAGGGCACACATAACGGTATTCTTTCTCATTATGGGTATTTAACAACAACAATAACAGCAACCGATTTTTTAACTGAAGGAAACATCTATGAGAAAGCAGATGACATGTATTGCAGCGAACACAAATGAACATTTCGTATCACGTACAAACAGATTCCTGAAAAAAATGTCATGTAATTAATGATAATCTTCTTAAATGGTTATTAATTACCTGATAAAGCGGTACGTGCTGATATAATTGGGAATGGAGTGAAAGACAAGTTATATAACTCCAATTAAATGCACCCACTGCGTGCGTCTCAAATGGCCTCTGACAGCAATGTCCCAAATCCTGGCCTTTCTGTGACATACATGTTTCTACTAACCAACCTAACATGTACCCGTGTGCGGAGCACAAACAAACTGTGGAACATGTCCTCCAGGTTTGAGTCCACGAGAAAAGTAGAGTGACATCTTGACCCTCCCTAACCCAATTGCGAGATAAACTATATGGGGACCAAATAATCCCCAAAAAGACCGACAGGTTTGTGAGGAAAATGGATGCTATTATTAGAAAGCGAAATAAGAAATTTAACAAGAATTGCAATTAAAAGAAACCCACATGTAAATGGGTCGGGAAAAATCGCAATAAAAAAAATGAAACTTTGCTGCCATAAGGCTTTCGTCAGTAAACAACCGACCGAAAACAACTAACAAATTATTACAAATAACAAGACTTGATTTCAGAATTAACATTTAATAATCTATTTTGTGATGTACAATTCTCTAGTCACATAAGCAGCAAAATACAGAGAAGTATTCACACACTGACATAGGAAACTGAAAAATACAGGCTTACACATAAGGGGAAACAAATAAAACGGAAAATAAACAAGATCTAAATTAAACAATTTATCAGTGCTAGGAGGGGTCAGCCGGGGTCTTTGTGTGTGGCAAGGACACGAATAGCTCCACTGCTTCACACACATCATGTCGTAAGAGGCGACTAACTGTGTGACATAGCGTAACACCGGCCATGACTAGGTGGTTTGTTTGGAGCAGCATAGATTGCGCCTAACAGGCTACGGGTCTACTTTGCTCTAGTATTTTAGTATATTGATATGGACTCGCACATCGGTTAATCACCCTCGTAAGAGCTTGTCTCGACGCAGCGGAGTGTTAGGAGTATTAAGCTGCTCGAACCTAGTCCGCTAAGCAGGAAACCCTTCACCTGGCTACATTCAACTCATTCCAGTGTTGGAACCTGCACAAGGACATCTGCCCCTATGGAAGTACAGGTTGACTAAGAACTAAGAATCAGTGCTAAGAATAACCTTTATGAGAAGTTATATTAACATATATCTTGTTAGTTTTTCCTCTTTTACCTATGGAAGTGTAGAGGTCCCTTCTGTATTTACTTGCAAGCGAGTGGGGGGAAAACACGTGATTGGCCCATTGCGTCTTTCCATGATGGAAGGGCTAATTCATGTTGATCTAGATGCAGGTCACTATTATTGTATTAATGTTATCTCCTTTATAATTTTTTTCCCGGACTGGGATAAAATTATTTCCCCCTCTTTTCGATTTTCAACTGCCTAATATGTACCAGTGACTTTAAATCTGAGTCTATGATAAGACTAAGCAGCTCGATCTCACCTCCCACTAGACCAGCAGACGCTTACAGCTTCCGGGATTCGAACACCTCACCGTTTCACCCTTTCGTTCGTTTCTTTGGAGGAGAGCGTCTTACCTCTCAGCCATAAGAACTACATGTTGACTAATATGAAGGAGCAAACCCTACTATTAATGTTAAGGTATAAAAACGCCTCTCTTCCTCTCACGTCAGAAAGACTTGTGTCCTTTAAACATCGTTGTATAGGCTTCGCTGTTGTCTTTGACACACTTTTGTCACCATACACTGCCTGCATTCTTCAATGAATGTCAACTGGTCGACATCCTTCAGCAGTTAAAAACCGAATTGCCGTTAGCTGATCAACTATGGACGGATTCCATATCACATCCGCCATGTTTTCAACGGTTGCTGAGGAAACTATGAGTCGGAGGATAATGAAATATTGCAAACTTGACTGTTGGTATGAGCTATTTACACCAGAAGTGACATTATTATGCTCATAGTACGTACGTTCATTTGTTGCAGTTTGGTCCGGTTTCATTTGAACACGTCTCATATTATTGTATCCCAGTTTGGTACAAAAAGATAATGGAGGTGCCATCTTATTGATGCTGCTCAGGTTGTCGTAGTGGATCTGTATGTTTGCCGGGTTCTATGTGCTTATAATTAGATTGTAAGATTGGATACAAAACAGACAAGCAGCTAAACCGAAAGAAAAAGGGATAGATAAAATACCCAACTTTCGTTCGTTTAGTTAGATAGGTAAAGATGAATTGTCTTTAATTCAAGTTTGCTTTAATCATGCTTAATATTTTCAGCTGTAGCTAATGTTAACTTACGCTGTTGCATCTTTTCTCTTTTTCAGCTGATTGGACAAATGTTCTAACATTGTTTGTCATAATCTATGCCTGTGCACACAATGCCCTTTACCTTGCTCATTTGTATAAGCACAATCAGAAAGAAGTCATCGATGGTAAACGCAACATCAAGAAAGAAGGAGAAGTGAATTGATAACATTAAAATAATAACCACCGGCATACATGCCAATTTAAGTGCATTCTGTTTTTTCTGGGCAATGATATTCTGAGGACCTTTCTGTGACATTTTGACTCAAAGGACTCGATTCTCTGCATTGATGGTTTGGTAACTGTCCATGCTTCGCAGCCATATGCTGCCACAAGAAAAACACATATTCTCAAAACTTTTACTTTTGTTGGTTTGCTGGTATTTTAGCATTGTTTCCTAAGGTTGTGCAGTCTCTGTATTGTCATTTCCGATCTTCTTCTGATTTACTTGAATCAGTCGCCACTGTTGTCAATTCTGGAGCACAAAAACTCGAAGTTCGTGACATGTTTTAGTTCCCCATCCTCGAATTTGAATTGATGTTGTCTCCTTGTTTTGTCGGTGGTCATTATCTTTGTTTTGATTATGTTTACAAAGAGATTTTGTTCTTCGCTACATCTACTTACAGCTACAAGTAGCTGGTCTAACTCTTCTATACTGTTTGATAGTATCACAGTATTATCTGCGCGTCTTAGCTCTGGTATCCACCAATTGTAAAAGAAGCGTAACTTTCGATATTTTCATACTCATTATGCACTCTGCACACATGTTAAAAAGGTTTGGAGAAAAGATACATCCGTTTCTTACTCCGATTTGTACTTCGGACCAACCTGATGTTTCACCAGACAATCTGACAGCAGCTTGTTGTTCTTGACATAATGATCCGATTAGATGTACATGAATCTATGTATTTATCATGATTTTTCACAAACTATGACGTTTTACACAATGGAAGGCTTTGGTGTAATCGATGACACGTGTAAACAGATCTACGTTATACTCTCTATATTTTGCATAGATGTTTCTCATATTTAATATGGGATATCTGATCCCTCCGTTTTTTTAAAAGCCTGCTTGTACTTCATGAATTTCGCATTCAAATTTTAGTAATGTCCTCTTCAATATAATCCGCAAAAGGATCTTTCTAGCGTTGCGTTTTAGCGCTATATTGTCTAGCTTTAGGTTGTTTTTCTTGGGGAGAGAAACATAGATTGATCTCTTCTATGCTTTTGGTCACTCTTAGCTGTGACAGATCCTCTTGTACAGTACATGATAAATGCGAGCACTGGCCTCCTCTCCTACCTGAATTAGTTTCACTCATATGTCTTCGCATTCCAGTGACTTTCCTTTTTAAGGCGTTTGATTGCTGAGCGTACTTATCCAATGTGGGTTCAAGTTATCTCACTTCGTTCGATATTACTGCAACTGGATGCTTTGAAGTGTCTTCGTCCATGGTTTCACCGCACTCCCTCAGTCTTTTCAAAATATCTTTATTTTGTGTTAATATGTTGTCCTTTTTATCATTGATGACATGTGGTACTCCTCAGAACTCTCTTATCTTTGTTCTTATTTCTGTAAATGCATTTCTCTCTCTGTCTTGTTGTTGTAGTTCTTTAATGTTTTTACAGATGTCTATTATGTACCTTGTCTTGCTTCTTTTTATTTCTTTACTGGCCGTTCTTACAAAGTCTATATATGTTGTGCTGGTTCTCTCAAGTCCCTTTTACTTCAACTTTACTCCTATTTTATATGAGTTTATATGTGTTTCTTTCGACATGTAGCTTTGTTTCTTGTGACTCACTCTGCAAATCATGTTTTGCACAACAAAGATTAAAATGTCTCTTGCATGTGTGGTCAGCTCGTCCGATGTCATTGTTTCTTGGGCTGCCGTCAACTCCTGAAACTTATTTCTTACTTCGAAGCTATATTCAATCGGTATCGCTTTTACATTGAAAGATATTTGTCGCATAATTTGCTCACTCTTCTGAGTCTCACCTTGAAAACTGTAATCAGTAGTTCGTAATTCGTGTCGCAGTACGCCCAGGGGAGCGTTTCTGTTAACATCACACTTGACCTCATTCTTTGTTGTTCTAGGATGCTCTATTTGGCTCATACTGTTACCATCAAGGGAGATCCACGTGTATGATCTTCTCGGATGTTGTTTGAACAAGGCATTGGTAATGAAGACGTTATTTGCAATGCAGAATTCAACCAGTTTTTTTACTATCTGATTTCTGAGTACCAAAAGGTAATCGCACACGTCTCTTCTCCATTGTGTTTTTCAATCCAACTTTCACGTTGAAATCTTCAAAGATAATCAAAATGCCAATTCTTTCCGCTTTTTCCAGTGTTTCCTGTAATGTCTTATAGTGATCTTCATTTTCACAATCATCTTATGCGGATGTTGGTGCGTAGAATTTATATATATATATATATATATGTGTGTGTGTGTGTGTGTATGTATACACGCATACATAATTACATACATACATAAAATGATGTTAACTATATGTTGCTTCATATATCTGTTGGTTAGAGATAAACATTACATTATTGATATCGATTGTTGAGTTTCGCAGATTGTATTTTATATTTATCTGTAGATTTATGTACGCACAAGCTGGTTAGAGTGGAAGCTCTGCCTTGGTGGGTGAGCAGATGTAGCTGACACTTATATCTTATATGACACTTCACGTTTTAACAGTGTAACCTACAACTAAAGTCCGTCTTTTAATTCATAAACAAGGTCCCAAGCAATCTTCTACTAAACTGCATGTCAGATCCATGACGTTAAATAAATATGTTTTTTTTCTAAGAGATTTGATGAATTTTGACAAATGTATTCACTTAATTATGTTAAAAACAATCTCACTGAATTCGACATAATTTTAACATGCATACGGTACTCAGCCGTGCTATTTTAAAAATAGATAACATTAAAATACATTGAGTTAAAAACAAATTCCTAATTATCCTGTGCCGCAATTATAATTTTGTCGAATTCGGAAAACAACCAAGGTCATTCATACAAAACTGTCGTTCAGTTATAGGTGTATCACGATATCATTGTTTGTGGTGTGGTTGTTGTGACATGTAGTTGCTTTTTCAAAAGTTGCTTGGAAACAGTTTCAAAATGAGTTAGTAGTGTACATTTATAACAATGCAGAAGTTTACCGTTTCACTATAAAAGTTTTTATATTCCATCGCTGAGCGCACATAGCCAAGGTATAAGCCTCTCATATTATCCTTGTCTGACCCCCATTATGTACAAGCCTCTATAAGAGCTGTGACGTCTCACAGCTTTATTCTTCACATTCTGGATGTTATGCTTGAGATTGAGTTGTTTGTCAAGCGTGACTCCAAGATATGTGGGGTGTTCTTCTCTAATCAATTGGTGTTCCTCTAATCTCAAAATTACATTTTGTTTGGCAACTTTGTGGCTCTTTGTGAAGATGGTATACACTGTCTTTTCACAGTTGATTTTTAGTTTCCATGTTTGGCAGTAGTCAAGCAGTCTCCAGAGGTCTCCATTTAGCCTTCGTTGCCCACTATCAATATCTTCATGGCTCAGCCATAATGCCAGGTCATCAGCATACAAAGATTTTTCAGCTTTGCTCTGGTCAGCCAAGAGTACAGCTTACGGATGAGCCTTGCCGTAATCCTTCTTCTGAAACTTCTTTAGAAGAGATCACATCCTTAACCTTTGTCTGGATCCAGATTTTTCCTCAGGGTGTACTTCCACCGCCACCTCCGCTCTGGACCAGGTCTGGAACTATGCTGCAGTGGGTCAGGGATGTTGCCGACCGACGCAATGGGTCTCAAACGCCTAAGCCAACATTATTATTATTGTTTACTTCCGAAGCCTTTCCAAGTGAACCCTTTTTACAATAGCAGTTTAAAGTTTGTTAGGCCTGCTCAGCCCTCATGTTCAAACGGCCAGTTTAAGGGTCTTGTGACCGGTTATTGATTATTTTATGACACTTTATGTTGAATGAGACTGTTTATAACGCTTTCGTAGTTATGCTTGGCTACTTTCACCCCAAAAAAACAATAATTCTATGTTTTCATTACGTTTTCTAATAGCACCACAAAAACGCATCCGCCATCTTGAAATCGTATTCTTCTTCAAACGCCATCAGATTCAATAATATTTAGTTCAGCAATTATCTCTCTGATGATATCGGCATTTGTATATAAATCTGACTATGAGTGCCTCATATGTTCCTTATACGTTGGTCACTTATCTAAATTATAATCTGCAGTATGAACAAATGGTATAAAGAGACAGCAGGACACGACATTAATCACAAATGCTTTATATTGATACTTTACAAACTTATACTATTTTTATAACATTGCAAGATTACACATTTGTTAACTGTGATTTTCTTCTTGTGTGTACTGGTTAAGCTCGCATTAGGGTTTACGGGAAGTTTTCAGTCTAAACAGAATCTGAAACGTCTTCTTATACTTGCTACTCATTGTGAAGTAGACGAATATATTGATACTGGAGTTGATAACCTCTGCTGTGAACGATATCGACATTGTTATCATAAATATGTGCTTGTAAAGCCCGAAGTAACTCAGTTCCGGTACTATGCAGCCAGTGATGAATATCATAACAGCTGGAACAAAACTGGCAATGAATATCACAGACAACAAAATAACCATCTTAGCCACACGCTGGTTCTTTGGTTTGTCTATTCTTGTTTTACTCTGAGTACATGAAGATGAGTTAGATTCTCTCCAAGCCGCGTTCTGTTTCAACTTAACGATAAGAGCAACAGTACAGATGACAATTGTCAAAAATGTTGTCACTGGCATGAGCACGCCGTTGAGAGCGTAGGTAACAGAATTTGTGACAATCTGCCCGTAGTCATCCAAATGGTAAACAACTCCCACTAATGTTTTGTTTTTCCCTGGGAAAAATGTCCAGTCTAAACCTGCTTCAACATACGCAAGTGAGGCGCATGCGATTGTTCCAACAATTATTGAAACCATCATGGTTAGGTGCTTTCTTCTCGTAAAGAATGTTTTTACTCTCAGTGGAAAAATAACACACACGCACCTCTCGAAGCTGATAAACGCCGTTATCCAACCTGTTGTTCTGGAGAAGATCACGTGCGGCCATCCACCTGTTAGTAGTTGCACAGAGTCTGGGTCAAACGGTAATGTGCTTTCTCGGAAATGTGGGGTATAGCAAATGTTGCTCCACATAATAGATATTATGGACATGAGGTCTGATAGCGTTAAGGCCATGAGACTAATGTTCATTGTATCTGAAAAACCTTGTCTCGTAAATATAACAATGTTCACTGCATTTGTTATCACTCCAAACACAGCAATAGCTTGGCAAATGACACCTAAGCTAATGTACATTATAAATAAATATAAATCATTGCTCATGTACATTAAGTTTGTAGAAAACATATTTTTAACTGCGTCATTGTACTGGAAATATGTCGTTACTTCATTCATGGCAATCATGGTGTAGTTTAAAAATTATCTTGTAAGGTCAGTTCATTTTCTGGTTTCGGCCACAAATCCAAATGTGCGCTGATTTGAGGTGAACTAGTTCCATATGTTTAGTATCTGAAATACACGCCGAGTTACGAACTGTACGATATAAAGATAACTTTATCAAAGAATAGGCAAACAAAAAGACAAATAGCAATAGCTAGCAAATGTTTAAAGAATATTAGTATTAAAGATAACATCAAATCATATGTAAAAATCATCATATGTCAGCACAGATGACATGCGCCTACCGTCAATGGTGCGCATAAGTGAAAAAGAGGGTACGTGTTTAAGACTGAGAACATCACATTAAGAAAGAACTGGCAAAAAAAGAAATTGAGAAAAGGGTCATAAAGATGAAAACGTGTTGGTGTTCAAACCGTGCTTTATAACGATGTATAATGCTGCAAGATTAAACCGTTTTCAATGGTTACTCCGACTTCTTTCGTCGAACATTACAGTACATATTTCAGGTAGCGTGATGACTACAAAACGTTGGTGATTGAAGCCATTAAAGTTTGTGGCGACATGTGCAGAATTCCTCTATCGGAGTTATTGTATATAGGTTATCAACAACGGTCGCCATGAATTTTACCCCCTTCACTGATATATGTCATTTAGCAACAATAAATAAAATGGTATTGAGAATTCGTTATACTGATATTCGTTTCACTTGGTAGGTTCTTTTAATTTATTATGTTTACTTACTTTTGTCAAGTCCTTGATAAATGTCTATTCAAGTCCAAATATCGCTACATGCATGTTATCGTTATCGTGGTAAACTTTATTTTAACATTGCTAGCATTTAAGCCGTTTTAAGTATCTTGTTTGACTTCAGACCCACATATATTAAGTTTTCGTTTCGTTTTTATTTACAAGTTTTTGCTTACATAAAAAAGAGATGTAAATTACTGAAGAGCAATATTGCCAAGAGTGGGTAATCGTATGTGAGATAAACGTCTCTATATGTCAACCAGGTAACAATCTGTGACAAATCATTCAATTCGTGTGCATTACCGAAATATTTTATTAAATAATGTTTTTGCCAAAATAATACTCAGTTTTAATTGCAGGAAATAAGTACGTTATGTGCGATTGAAAGTGGTCATTAAAGCGACATAATCTCTCCTATTTCGCAGCAAATCGATATGTATTTCTTAAGGTTTGCTGAATATTTGCCCAAAAATATATACTTAAAGGGGATAAATATGTGTATCACTTTCTTTAGATCGATTTCGTGCCAAGCACTTCAAGCTAGAAGTATGTATTTGCAATAGAGATAAATATATTGCAAGCTAGGAGATTAAATTTCGCATCACATTGAAATATACATTGATTAAAATATAAGTGGCAGGACATACACAATCCTTTCAGGGTCGAAGTTCTCAGAGCTCCGAAGAAAGTGCAACTAATTTCTCACGGTGAATAATGATACAATTAATTCAGTTTTATCTATTAAGTTGTTAAATGATACTTTCTCATCTTTTCTGTTTACTTTTGCTCGGAAAATCGTTGAAAGATGACTTTTTCTGAATCCACATAGTTAGTTTGAAATCATGTAACACAGAATAGTAAGAAATATATAACACCTTAATATTCCTGGCAGACAGAATACAATTAATTCAATAGCTCTCGCGTGTGTTAAATTGTTGTTTAGTAATACTTTTTTCCGAGTACATTTTTGGGTCTAGGCAGTGGGGAGCTTGAGGTGCTCCTTTTGTGGAATGTGTTGCCTTCATTATTCATTATAGTAAGATCATGTTAGGGTAGATTTATCCAATGAATGATTTTGGTTATAGTATGCAACACAACTTTTACCAACACGTGAATGACTCACATTAAATTTACTCTTGTAAATAGCAACTGTTTGAAATAGACAATTTTTAAGAAAATTGCTCAGTCAAGAAAGCAAAAAGTGAAAAATGGGCCGAGACATGCTCTAAATTAGATCTAAGGCATAATGGAAATAGAGCCTGGTCATTGGTCGACAGTCTGTCCGGGGGAAACATGAGAGTGAACCAGAAGCCAGTGATAGATGGAGAGAGAACAATCACTGAAAACCAAAAGAAAGCAGGGCACTTTAATCTCTACTTCGCATCTGTGAATAAAGCGTGAAAACTTACAGAACAGGATAGGAAGCATTTGCTCTACCTGAAGTACCAAGAGAAAGCTCCACAAGCTACTGACTCCAAACAGGCCTTGGAGAAACTCAAACCTAGAAAGGCTCCAGGAACAGACAAGATCCACAATAAAATGCTTCTTCATCTGGGGACTCAAGGTAAAGAAACTGTCCTCAGATTGATCAACATGACATGGAGAAATGGCAAGCTACCCAAAACATGGAGGGATGCACATATAGTGCCAATTTTGAAAAACAAAATACCTCCGAATGAACCGAGCAACTATCGGCCCATCTCCCTAAAATTGTGCCTGGGCAAATTAGCAAAGAGAATGATAAACACACGTCTCTATTGATTACTGGGAAAATCCAACACATTATGCCAGGAACAAGCGTGGTTCAGAATTGGATGCTGCACAGAAGACCAGCTATTTAGGCTAACACAAAGAATAAATTATGGCTTCGAGAACAACAAGCATACAGTGGCCATCTTTTTTTTTTACCTATAATAGGCTTACTATCGTGTTTCGAGAAATGGTCTTCTGATAAAGATGTTCAACGTGGGAATTCATGGCAAGCTCTACAATTAGATGAAGTACTTCCTGACTAAGCGAACGATCAAGACAAAGGTAAAGTATGCAATCGCTTCTAAAGAAGTTTTAGAAGAAGGATTACCACAATGCTCATCCTTAAACTGTTCTCTTTTCCTGATCTATATCAGTGACTTGGCTGACCAGGTCAAAGCTGAAAAATCTTTGGTGACCTAGCAATATGCCTGAGCCATGAAGATATTGATAGTGGGATATAAAGGCTAAATAGAGACCTGAGGAGACTGCATGACTACTGCCAAACATGGAAACTAAAAATCAACTGCGAAAAGACAGCGTATACCAACTTCCCCAAGAGCCACAAAGTTGCCAAACAAAATGTAATTTCGAGATTAGAGGACACCAATTGATTAGAGAAGAACACCCCACATATCTTGGAGTCGTGCTTGACCGACAAATCAACCTCAAGTATCACATCCAGAATGGGAAGAATAGAGCTGTGATACGTCTACAGCTCTAAAAGAGGCTTGTTAGTACATCATGGGGATCAGACAAGGATACTTTGAGAGGCTTATACCTTGGCTATGTGCGCTCAGCAATAGAATATAATAGTGCACTCCTTACAACTTACAACCTTACAACATCGAACTTGGAATGTCTGGAAGGGTGCAAAATAGTGCTCTACACTTCATTAGTGCAGCAATGAGGACCCCACCAACTGCAGCTTCCGATATCCACACAAACGTGGAACCCCTTGAGATAAGAAGGGATAAAGTAGTTATGAAAGTTTATGTGCGAAGTAGCAGAATGAAACGGTATCATCCCAACAGATTCCTTGTGGAAAACTGGCAGCCAAAAAGCAGAATTAAACAAAAATATCTACTTCACCATGTTAGTGAAATCAAAGACAGATACCGTCTACCAGAAAGAATATAAGAGTTACAGAGGGTAGTAAAAGACATACCTCCACAAGCTTTCCTTAAAACACTAGAAACACAGGCACAATTAATAGACGATACAACCAAAAGTTTAGTTTCAACTACTCTCATTCGAGCAGCTAAAAGAACGATTGATGCCTATCTCAGGGAATAGATACATGTATATACTGATGGATCTGCGTTTAACGCCACCATCAAAGCAGGTTATCGCGTTTATTTAAAATTCCCGGACGGATTCTCTGATGAACTGTCTGATGCTTGCAAGGTTTGCTCCAACTATGAAGCTGAGATCACTGCACTTGAAGCCGTTTTGTACCATCTGAGGCCCGTTTTTTTATGCATTGCCTTCAAAGCCTCAAAACACTGTTATTTTCCCAGATTCAATGGCAGCCCTTCAAGCAATAGAGGTTGCTAGTCATTGTACACCTGACCTGATCCAAATATCTCTAGACATTGACCACATTATCACTTCCAGTGCTGTCAAAATAGTTCTGCAGTAGATCCCTAGGCACTCAAGCACACCTGGCAATGGCAAGGTTGACAGACTAGCACAGGAGGGATCAAGACAAGAACAGCCACACACAACAACAACTTGACAAACAGCGAAACAGCTCATAAGATCAGCGAACAAAGAAATGTGGCTGAACAGACGGGTTATGGGAAATACGAGAAGGTAGGTCTACAGACCAATGGCAAGTCCCAGTCCAAATGACAGTGTAAATCAACTCAAAAGGAAGGATTAGAGCACCATTTTCCGACTGAAAACCTAACACATCCCACTAAAAAAACACATGAACAGAATCCAACCTACAACATACTCCTGAGTTCCAGCTGTGTACACACCAAATGAAACCATTGGTCATCATCTCTTTGAGTGCTCAGTACTCAATGATTTTAGGAAAATGCTTCTTCTTTCGTGATCAGATACATGAAACACTTTGTATGACACTAGACAACGGCTGATAAACACGTGCAAATACCGTTACATGGCATTGGGTCGAAGGGAGAGAGCCCGGATGCTGCTAGATCCGTAACAACAACTAAATTGCTCTCAAATCTATAATAATTGTTATCTTAAGAAGACAGATACTAAGGAAAACTGTTCAGAAGAAAGACTGACAATCAAACAAATGTCAGGAAATGCGCTCAAACAGACATTTTTCAAGACATGCTTAACAAGAATGACTGCCTATAGAGATTTATTGCATATGGATGCCATGCTGAGCAGCTGACCTAGGAAAACATGCCCTTATAGGGAGGAGCCTTTACAATAAAATAGTAATAACCGCTGCTTCGAATGGGCTCCTAATTAGTAAAAACATTATATATTATATAATAACCAGGCTACTTTTTCACAATAACATAATTTCACACGGCGGGATCTTTTGTCCGTGTGTCTTCGACAGATTCTATGTATGACACGGGTAACAGAAAGTTGGTACAAATATGCCATTGGCAATTTGTCTTTTCCTCAAATCGGAAGGTGTGGATGTCTAAGTAATCACTTTAACTGATATATCATCGTATTTCATTATTTAGCTCTGACTACTATCTATATGTCTCTTATATCGGCATGAACACCCTTACCAGACATTAAGTATGCATGTCTAAGTCAGAAAAATTGTGTTCACAACTATATGTAGTTACAAATAGAAGAAATAATACAAATAGCTTACAGAGATCAGCTATTAGTTCAATATCCCAGCACGGAATTATATGACAAAAGAACAATTCGAATCGTCTAAAAGAGCTGAAATCTCGTGGACCAAGATCTTAATGACAGTTCAAGTGCATTAGAACAGGCGTTAGCAGGTCATCTTTTTTTCTTATTTTCATTTCTTGTCCTGCTTATGCTTTTCAGAGTGAGGTTAGGAAGAGTTTTCTTGACCGGGGCCTAGTATGTGCTTCGTACATGGGACGATTCACTGCTTGTTATTTCTGCTATCCATCCTTTGTGTGACTAGGCCTTGGCTCTGTGTCCATTGTATCTGTATATCATTGTTTTCTGAGGAATCTGGTGTTTATCGTGCCACGTTCAAAATCCATTTGGTTTGCTGTTTCTTGTTGAAATTTAGCACTGGTGTATTGTACTTACGTGTCTCCTAATATCTTCGTTTCTGATTCTATCCATTGTTGTTACTTCAAGCATTTTGCCTAAGCATTTCATCTCTGTACGTAAAGTAATGGCAACCTACCGTACTGCACACTTGCCAAGAAACATATAATCGCCAAATAGACTGGCGGTTGTAAGAAGCGACATGCGACGTTCTCCAAAAGTCTACTTATTTGTATATATATATATATGTATATATATATATATATATATATATATATATATATATATATATATATGTGTGTGTATATATATATGTGTGTATATATATATATATATATATATATATATATATATAAATATATATATATAGTGTCTCGTAGTTAATTCCTTAGACATTGTTGTCATAGAAGAGTATATTTTATAGATCCTGTAATCTAGGGTGTTTAGATTTAAGTTTCAGTGACGGACTAAAGGTTTGGTCTACCTAATGTGCCAGGATAACTATGGGTTCCATGAAAAGATATTTTTATACATACAGATAAAAAAACGAGAAGAAAAACCAAATGTGTCAGTCAAAACCTGACCACATCTCGGTTTTATAAGGTATGGCCAATGGCGAAAAGTATTCCAAAAACAGATGGTTTACTCTTAGTTACAAATCAGTTTGTTTTATTTCTGCTGTAGGTTGTTTGCACAATGTGAAAAAGCAGATTTCAAAGTTGGTGACATGTTTCAATACATTGTGGATGTTAAACCCAAAAGTATCTGAACAGTAAGCTTTAGGGCGTCAACTCACCTGCTTTGAAAAAAGGAAAAACCTTGCAGGTGTGATTGTAGCTCCGAAATATGTTTGATTAAAACTTGTAATCAGAAATTGACGTAGAAAAACAAGTGGAGTAAAAAATGTTAATGTCTCATAGATGTCAGCGTGTAACTGGCTCAAGAAAAACCTTCCATTTCGAGGTCACAGAGAGGACTTGTCGAAAAATGACATGTTTTGGAATTGTTTACGCTGATTTCTAGACGTGACCCAGTTAAAACAGGAACACTTGTTAAGGATTGATCACTGAATCGGTAGTAGAAGGAGAGTGAATTCTTTTTTGTCTAAAGACATTCAGAATTAGTACAATGACAGGAACGTGGCTTTTAAAGTATGACTGTTTTATTTCATGATGTCTATAGATATTTATAGAAGCTTAAGTAAATATGGTCTCTTATTGATAATACAGATCTTACTCACACATATATACATATTCCGTATTCGGCGTTTTACATTTGTTTTTACGGATTGTAATAACAGATATAATATCAAATCGCAGTTGTTCATTATTTAAAGAGCTTTTAAGTACATGTAAATAGTTTCTCTATGCCCTAAAAGGAACTCCAATTTTTGAGAAAAACAAAACAATTATAAAGCTTTACCGAAAAGGTAAAGGCGGTTGCATTTAATATACTACAGCACCAGACTGTGGGGATCAGAATCCCACAGGTTTCGATTTCTAAATCAAGGCATCTATATCAAGTCGCAATGTCGTTTCCTTCACGAGTTATGGGCAAATTATTATATTGTTCCACGAAGAATTATTTGTATCTGCAAATACTGACACGAAAAACAGACATCATGAACCTACACAATAGCCGAATCAAAATACTAAATCTTGTCGTATTGTATGAACATGTGGGGCTTCATTTGTGTTTTACTCCCGCATTATATGTATATTAACATATTAGCATGGCACTAAAACTAGTATATATATATATTATATATATATATAAATATATATATACATATGTATATATATATATATATATTTATATATATATATATATATATATATATATATGGTTTACCTGATTGTCCTGAAGCAATGAAACATAAGACGTGTATCGGTACATAAATGTAATACTTGAATATTGAGCTATGCTTAACGTACTTCTACAATATTATAAAATATATGTTAAATCTGAGATCAAGGAACACACATTCCAGGGTAGTCAGATTCTGAAACGTGTGTAAACAAACACGATAGATTATGAATGATATGAAGAGAATATGCAAAAAGGAGGTCGATATTTATGGAAGAGATGTAATGAGGTTGAGAGAGTTAGCTGGTATTATATATTCAAATTACGTTTTTGTCTCGTAATATAAGTAATAGCTAACAAAGAAAAACACATATATGTCATTATTTGGTATGTACATTAATGTATGCATATTCATGCACGTTTTTTTTATAGCTGTACATGAAATAATTGCATATGTTGACAGAGATATTTATTGCTATATTTTACAGCTAACTCGAACCCGAGAGATGAACCGAGTTAAGACTAGAACATCTGGATCTTAGCATACTTGCTCCAATATATCCAACAGCTTCTCAATAATCACAATAAAATGGGGGCTTAGTATATTCAGGCAAAATAGTATATACCTAGCATGACTGTTGCAGACCTATTTGTCTTCTTCTTCTTCTTTTTCTCTTTCTTCTTCTGCTTATTCGTCTTATTCTTTTTATTCAGCAACCGATGGGTAAAGCGAATTATTCACACTTGTATTTTATGGGTATTATCATATTCTGTGAGGTTTTTTGTTAGCTTTAGTGCAAACCTAGTAGATCACTCGAACTCGACGGGGTATTTAAACTTTTCAACCAGGACTCTTTCAAATGCTTCATATGTGTTTTAAATCTCTGTCCAAGAAATGCAACCCCATCTCGGTCCGGTGAACACTATTATTCATGAACAGTTGCATTGTCGGAAGGCTAGTGCACGTTGGGTTTAATAACAAAGGGTGTCCTGCTCAAGCAAAATAACGCTCGACCTTATACGGCTAATCACACTATGTGCTTTCTGCAGCAACTGGGCTGGAAGGTAATGCCAAATCCACTTTACAACCAAGACCTCGCTCCAAGCGATTTCCACCTGTTTGGACCCTTAAAAGAATTCCTGGGATGTCAGCATTTCAGCACTGATGACGAAGTGAAACAGGCTGTCCTTTATTGGTTCAGACATAATCACGAATCTTTCTTCGCTGAAACTATTCCAGCATTACCTAAAAGCTTGCAAACGTGCATAAACGTTGCAGAAGTTTATAAAGAAAAATAAATGACATTTTGAGTGCTTGAAAACAAAATATTTTCTCCTTACAAAACAGTCCCGATTTGACTTGAACGCCCCTCGAACATCATGCACCACTCTGCTAACTGTATCTATACATACCAAAATAGGTTTCCTATCTCGTGGGGCTTAATTAGATGCACTTCTTTTCATTATGTGGGCACTCTCTTTTCTTCTTATATATTCTTGAATAATACTTAATATAAATGGGACCTAATCTAGATACGTCATTACAGCCTCTGCTGCTATTCCGTATGTGTCTGCTGCTTTCTCTTTCTTGACGTCAATATGTCCTTCTGGATTTGTGTCTTACCTGATTTATGCAGTTTAAGCCCAGGGTGTCCTCTGCTTGTAGGATGTTTGTTGTTTCTTGCAGTGGATGCTTGTAAAGGCTGTCCTTGAACTGTCCAGGTTATCGTTCATGTTGTCCTTCCGCTGATATCAATATGTTACCTTATCTATCTGTTATTGGTTTGTCTGTTTGTGTCTATGTATATATAAATACATACAGATAAGGATCAGATCATCTTTTACCAAAATGAAGAAGTCCTACAACAACACCTAACCTAACTCAATTTCGCTTGTAACGAATATGGCATGAAGATCAACACTGGCAAGACAGAGACTATGTTGATATCATGTGCAGAGACGTTTCACATCAGTGACATTAGTATCAAGTAAGTACGAGAGTTCAAATACCTAGGTAGTAGGGTCACTGATGGCGGCAGAGTTCACAGAGAGAGCGCACATAGAGTTTAGAAGGCGAATTGTGTCGACTTTCAAATTGCATCGATTTTGAAACACCCTAGAGTGCGTCTTTCAGTGAGAGGAGGCTCATAAATGAACCATTTTTACTTAAATTTTCTCCCAATGTCAATATTGCCTCTTGCTATAAACTCATAAGAGTAACATCCAGAGCTGTAAGATACATTGTGTGAGAAGTGCAACCGCAAAGACAATCCGTGACCGCGTTAGCAACACCACTCTGAGACAGACAGTGGGAACAAACCCAGTTAATGTCTACATGGACGCCCACAAAATCAAGTGGTTTGGTCATTTAGTGAGAATGCATTATGACCAGCCTGCAGCAAGAGCATATCATATGCAGGTCTACGAGCAACAGGCCGACATCGACGTCGGTAGTTTAAGGGTGTCTTTGACACTCTTAGGAAGTTACACCTAACGACAGCACAAGCATCTCACTTGGCGATACAAGAAAGTTTCGCATCCCCTACCTATGCAACGTCTCATGGCAAGAGCATTAGGACAAAAGAAGAAGATATATATAAATATATTTATATATTCATAAATTAATGTATTATTGTAAGTATGTTTATATGTGTTAGTATTTGTGTGTTAGTTTGTGTGAGTGGTGTGTGTGTGTTTGTGTGTGTTTTTTTATGTACTGACAATAGTTAGCTTATGTACTATTATGCAGGCAAGAGTTAGTATGTGTACTTTTTTACAGGCAAGAGCTTGCGCGTGCACTTTTATACTGGCTTGAGTTAGAATCTGTACATTTATACAGGCAAGAGTTAGCGTGTGTACTTTTATACAGGAAAGAGTTAGCGTATAAGCTTTTATACAGGTAAGCGTTATGGTTTATACTTTTGTACAGGCAGGAGTTAGTTTATGCACTTTTATAAAGACAAGAGTTGTTGTTTTGTTTGTTTTTTTTGGTTGCGACGCCTTATTTCTCTACAAGACAAGAGTTACCGTGCACGCTTTTAGGCAGAGTAATATTAAGGTACCGGATTTGATTCATACAAGAATTAGCATGTGTGTTTTTATGCATACAGGAGTTAACATGCACGCTTTTAAACAGGGTATAACTAACGTGCAAGTTTTTATTTAGACAAGAGTTGAAGCGAATGGTCGAGAAGCTCCCTATGCAAACATGACCATTGTGGTAGTCATTCCAAACAACGTTATACTGTCTTGTATGCTGGTAGTATTGTTATACAATACTTCAAATGCGTCCTGCAGATGGCATCGCGCGCAGGTAAGCAACATGACGTCATCGTGTCCGTTAAAAGATGGCCGCACAACTAGTGGCATTTACAATAAAGGTGCGGCATTGTTTTATCCGTTATTTCAGAATCGAAGCGGTGAAAAGCATTGAAATTAGTCAGTGAATTGAGGTTCAGTTACAGTTATGCATGTCTGTCCATCCTGCCCCCCACCCTTACACCCCTCACGCCCAAAATTAATGACCAACAACGCCTAAGCTTCAACAGTCTGATAAAAGCCATTGGACAGGAACTCGAAATGGTCAAGTGTTTTATATATCTGGGGTCGATTTCCAGCGATAAAGGATCAAAATATGAGGTATTGTAAAGAATAGCACAGACAATAACGGCGATTGCACGGCTTAACAAAATCTGGCAAGATAAACGGTTAGCCATATTTACGAAAATCAGATTAATGATTATATTGGTCCTGTCAATATTTCTCCATGCTTGTGAGACATTGACAATTACAGCTGACTTGCAGCGGATGATACATATCATGGAGGTGAGATGTTTCCGAAGACTTCTAAATGTCACATACATAGGCAGATTTGCAAACGAGGAAATACAAGAAAGAATTACAACATCCATGGGGTCCTTTGAAGTCCTCTTGACAACTGTCAAAATAAGGAAACTCGTTTGGTATGGACACATAGAGACCAAACGGTCTTGCAAATACGGGTGCAAGGCTGGCGACGAAGAGGTCGTCCAAAAAAGAGTTGGGACGACAAGTATAAAAGAATGAACCAATTTCCGACCAGAGGACGCATAGACAGCGGCTGCTGACAAAGAGGAATGGCGTGGGGTTGTGGGGATGTCTTCATGTGAGTTCCAATGACCTCACCGGTTACGACATGACTAGATTTTTATTTACAAATTATAACGAACAAATAATGTAAGGTTTTAATTTGAAAAGAAAATATATACATATGTGTATGAGTGTATACATGTGTGCGTGCACGTATGTATATATGCATGTGTGTAGGTACGTATGCGTGTTGTTGTTGTTGTTGTTGTTTTTCCGAATGCCAACAATGAGTAGGTCACTCTTATGTGCGCCATGAAAAACGGTTGCAGTAGCTTTCCTCACATCTCAATCGTGCTGATGAAGGTAGACCGGGATCATCCAGGTGGTTGTGCTATGCTTGGCGTCATCTGCGTATCGCTTACTACTACGGAGATCACGTAGAACCTCGCCTTGTTAACCAGACTGTTGTCCTCGACAACAGTCCGTTTCTAGGACGAACAACGAGGAGGTCAGGTCAGGGTCTTGTGCAGTATATTTCTCCTGACCCTGGCTAACATTCTCTGATCAGTGTGTTTTGCCTGACCAGACGTTAGCCTCATAGTCCCACGTATGTGTGTATATGTATGTTTCTATGTATGTATGTATGCGTGTGTATGTATGTAGGTGTGTATGTAGGTATATATATATATATATATATATATATATATATATATATATATATATATATATATGTTTGTATGTATGTTTGTATGTCATCTTCATCAGTTTGGCGTTTTGCGCTGGTGATAATGGACCCCCATCCACTTTGTTGATTATCGCCCATGCCATTCTCTCAGGCTGTTCAACATTGTCTCTCTCGGTCTTCCTCTGACTCTCTTTTCTGCTATTTTGCCCGTTCTCATCACGTGCTATAAGCGGCCTCTTCTCATAACATGCCAGGAAAATTATGACTGTCTTCTTCTTGTTTGTATGTATGTAAATATGTATACATTTATGTATACATTTAAGTATGCATGTATGTATGTATGTTTGCATGCATGTTCGTCCTGGAAAGGACGTTGTGACATAGTTTACAGCGAGGATGTGATATATATATATATGTAATTATGTATGTTATCTTGCAAATTTCTCTTTGAGTTGCCCATCGCAAGCAAAGATGGCGACAGCGTTAGACATGTTTATTCTGATGCGACTGCTTATGATTGTACAGCCGGATCTGAACGTGGTAAGCTCTACCGCACGAACGGTACACATGAACAGCACTAGTAATTCAGCCGAATTGCATTCTGTCCTTTCGCGCAGCTCGATTTTCATGCGTCGCAGTAATTGTTCTCTGCTCAGCAAGCACCAGGCTGAGAGGTTCAAAGTATACAGCTCCAGGAGACGACATCAATGGAGAAATTATTTAAAGAAACGTTGTCTTTGTATCGTTTCTTCCACCCCCCCCCCCTCCCCACCCCCAATCGCACAAGTTAGTGCTGTAATGAGCTCACCATACAACAGTTGCTTAGGGATACGTTCATCTCGCCTGCGTTCAACATTCCAAGTCCATCGGATACCTGCTTAAACGTTTGGATGCCAGAGAGTCTCGCCCTGCTGAGAACTACAGAGTTGGGCACTCTATCCTGCCAACCCATCCTGAGGACTTCAGAGTTGGGCACTCTATCCTGCCAACCCATCCTGAGGACTTCAGAGATGAGCACTCTATCCTGCCAACCCATCCTGAGGACTTCAGAGTTGGGCACTCTATCCTGCCAACCCATCCTGAGGACTTCAGAGTTGGGCACTCTATCCTGCCAACCCATCCTGAGGACTTCAGAGATGAGCACTATATCTTGCCAACCCATCCTGAGGACTTCAGAGTTGGGCACTCTATCCTGCCAACCCATCCTGAGGACTTCAGAGTTGGGCACTCTATCCTGCCAACCCATCCTGAGGACTTCACAGATGAGCACTCTATCCTGCCAACCCATCCTGAGGACTTCAGAGTTGGGCACTCTATCCTGCCAACCCATCCTGAGGACTTCAGAGTTGGGCACTCTATCCTGCCAACCCATCCTGAGCAGCCTGTGGAGACAGTTTGCGAGGAAATAATTAAGTTTCCTGACATGTCTGCTATAGACTGTTCATGGTTCGCATTAGTGCAGAAAAGTGGTTAGAACAATAGCACGATACACGTTGATCTTGGTGGCGACACTGTTTCCTTGTTGGTCCCAAACGTTTGATCATAATCTTCTAAAAGAAGCACTTGGTTTAACTTAACGTCTTTATACTGGTTTAGAAGACCCTGCAGAGTCTGTATACAACCAATTACATTTTACATTATCTTGCTCTAAAAGCTATGCACATCCAGTTTATTCTTAAATGCATTAACTGCTTGACAAAGTGCAAAATGACAAAGGCTAAGTGAGGTGCCGAGTGTTTATTGTTTTGTTTTTTTGCGTTCGCCTTATTTCTCTATTCCCCATAGCGGTGTGCGTTGCACTGTGGTTTTTATTTTGCGCCTGACTGTCCAGTACATCCAACTTCAGAATACATTTTATGTTAGAGACTGCTTCCTCCTGCGTTTTCTAAGGGTTTGCTTCCCCGAGGGAACGGCCGGTGCTGTGATGGGGATCGAGCACATCACCGTCTGGTTGTGAGCCATGTCACTTAACCACTATCCCACGCCGTCCCCGTGCCAAGTGTTTAATGTGTGTATGTTTGTATGTATATATGTATGTAAATGTGTGTGTATGAAAGTATGTAAATATTTATGTTGAATGTATGTGTGTATATATATACCTGTATATTTTTACGTTCGTAACTGATACACCTGCACAAAATCAGATTTTATATAAACGCGCACACACACACACACACACACACACACACACATATATATATATATATGGTATGTATGTGTGTGTGTTTGAATATACATATATGCATGTATGTATGTATATATGTATATATATATATAAATGCATATATATATACACACACACACACAAAATAATTATATAAATTCAGTTACTGATATATTGACTTGGCCTTTGAAAGAGAGCACAAATAAAGTATCACGGTATTGTTTGTTGCGTGTTGTCTATGTATAAAAATTATAACACACATAATACATAACTGTTATTTCCCCTTTAGCATGTGCATTGTTTTAGAACCACTGTGTACTATAGACTGAAGACATTTGCTTTCCTACATTATGGCATAAATTTTTTGTATGTGTCTATGTTACACAGAACAGACATGACTGCATCTCGGAATGATCCATGGGTACACCGTATTTTTTTCATGAAATGGTCAAGAATATAGATGCTGGTGGATCCTATAGGTCGATGGCTATACACACTCCTGCTCTGTCTTCGACAACTATTTGAATTCAAACACCTTCAGTCTGTTGGATGTTGATTTATCATGCTAGTAACAAGTGATAATTTATTGATTATAGTACCTCTCTGCTATCCATTCCAAGTGTATCCACTGTGGATGATTTTGAAGCAAGGGTGTCCGCTGTGTCTTCATCGTGAGCATCAACTTTGTCTGGAATTTAGGTCTCCGCCAGCCTTTCATGGCAAGATAGCTTTATGGCAGTTATTCACTCGTCCCGTTAGGCATTCAATCTTGGTCTATCAAATCCTAGATAGATAGCACGACGCAATGTCGTTATTTCCCTACTCATAAAAAAACACAAAGACGGGTAATGTACTAAAAAATACTAAATCCTTACAGGTTTTACATGAATGCAATTTAAGATCAGGTAAATAATGCTTTAATATTTAATATGTACAACATTTTGCTCTAAATCATCATCATCATCAGTCCCATAACCTATAAGATCGTTGAGGCATCGTTATTGCAGTTTTTAGTACCAGTTCTCGCATACAACAACGGTGGTCTTGGGCCGCTACACACCTGACAGAGCCCATCTCTCTCCAGGTGGCAGTTCATTATAGTTGTGTCTAAATTTTATACAACAAAGCTGACACTGTCTTCAGCTAGGGCAAAGGGCGCCAATCTCGTGAAGTTCAGCCATGTGAAGACCGTGAAGTATGACACATGTTTAAGCTGATGTCCATTCCAGGATAATCGGACGGAAGAAAACACACAAAACGAACGAATGGAAAACAATAACACATTTCCGTGAACACACGTGTAAGTCGTCGACTAGTGTGAATTCCCGGCAAATCCATGATCTGGTGGCATTTAACATGAACTAAAACAGAAGAGCACTGTAGACTCGCAGCCAGTTATGGCGCCATCTTTGCTGCTCTTGATATCGTCGTCAATATTCATATACGTAATTGCAAGGCTAACACTGAGCAGTGTCTAAAGGAGGACTGTGGTAGTTGAATCACTTAGAGAGTCTCGGGAAGGTAAATAAGGAGCACAACGGCTACAAGAAGACATTTGTAGATGATCCAAGTGCTGCAACACTGTAAACCAGTGTTTGCATCTGATAAAGACCTTAAACGTTTTGTTTCGTAAACATTGTCTATAGTCAGATTCATTTGTTTACAGTTCACTGTTATAGTTTTGAATCAATATTTGTACAGCTGTTTTTCTAAGCTAAAATTTAATCGGCGTTTTCTCACAAACTACTGCCATTGCATTTCTCTTGAAAACATTTATATATAGAACAATATATTGGCCCCCAAATTTCCCTCTTCCTTCTCCCCGTAACCTGTATTAAATGTTACGTCACACTGTGATACTTAACACTTTGCGGACCACAGGATATTTCTTGACTTGTCTGGTCGCATGTGTATTGAGGGATGTGTGTTTGAAATCGAAACCCATCGGATCATATTGCTGCTCCGCTTCCCATTATAAGCCATATATTACGATATTGGATACCCAATATAAGCCAAATACAGTCGATCACGAGCATTTAGAAGCACATTATTGTTTCATGTCTGATGAATGTTTTGAGCTCATCACAGCTGATTGCAGATAAATTAGCCAATAATTGATGAGAGGCAAAGGCAAAGGCTGCCGTCCATCGTAGACGATGGTGGCATAATTAATTTTGCTAGCGCTATTTTTAGTAAGGATTAACTGCCCTACTTTTTATCCTCCCTATCTCGTCTCGAGCCGCCCGACCCCAGTGACAAGTCAAGGACAAGACGACTAGGGGGCGACTACGAGATGCAGGGGACTCCGCATCAAGCACCCGTGAAAAAAACGGTGGAGTCCGGAGTCGAACCCACACCACCTGATCACGAGGCCGACGGCTTAACCACGTCGCCACGGAATCCCGTCTGATGAGAATTATAGCAGCAAATAAGATACATTCTAATATAGTTACAGTTAACACGTTTTTATTGTTGTTGAATAAAATGAACAAACGAGGACATACCACTGGGAGATCTGTTAACTCTCCTAGTTACTTTATTGTTGAGTCAGAACAGTAGAGAAACATAGTTGTATATGCCAGGAACGTGTATATTGTTAAACATAATATTTAAAAGCTGCAGAAAAGTATGTCATACGATAAATGAGAACATGTCACCTGAAACATTCTAATATAAGGACACTCTTAAACATTGTATCACTAAGTCAGAATACCACCGTGATAATTACTGTTAAATATATCAAGAACGATTTTTGAATAAGAAGAGAAATAGTTCCCTACTGGATTTGGATAATGATTAGGTGTGCCATGATGACCTATTGACTTCTGCATCCCTGTACGTAAAAAGAAAGGTAGTCACATGACATGCCATGTCGTCGGGAATGAAGTGTTAGATACTTCTATGTACTAGGTTTCAACCACTCGTGACTCGGATTGACCTATTCCCTTTTTAGCCGCCTGACACAACAGTTAGTCAATTAGATATTACACCTGGATAAACTGGAGCGCCTTGAGACTATGGATTGAAACAGGTCCCGTTGTTGTGAGAGGCATGCATTTTATCAGTTATACCACTCAGAAGATATGTATCTGCATTAGCAGATGGTATCATTTCAGTTTATTTAATTTTTACGGCCGTCTCCTTTTCTTCATCGCCTTTGCTCTGTGGTTGTATTCTCTTCTGCTAATTGATCTGACATTTTCGTTACAAAGTGTCAACCTGTGTGACTCTTTGTTTTTGTGGAATAAAGCTTCGTTGGTCTTAATACAAGAGCATTCCTTATATTTAGATTTTTCACCAGAGATCAATGGATCTTAGCAGTTAGTTTCTTGGATAGTTTATTCAAAAGTTTGGATGTTTTTGTTTTTGTTCAAATTCTACTATAGTTACATTATTCTGACAACTGTCTCATTTAGCTTTTTTTACTCTTTTGTATGAATAATTGCTTCTCCATCTTAGATCCTTTATCACTGATGGACAAAGCGATCAGTGACATCGCGTCTCTTTAAGTGCAGCAACAACTCGCTCACCTTCACTTGGACTGCAGTCATTTATCCGTCTGCACCCCAACTATGGCTTTTTATTTCCGTTTAGATTGTTGTGGTTCTTCGTCAAGTTGTCTTGGGTTCTCCTTCTCCTTTCCTCTGGTGTTTATTTTATGTATATTCTAGTGACTGTATCTGATTCTATTCTTAGGATATCACCAATCCAATTATAGCGTTAACCGGGCTGGAACATGGCCTACTTTAGATAGGTCGTTTGATTCACCTGGAAAATCGTTTTGAAATGTAACATTCCAATGCCGAATAAATAACGGAACTCATATTGTGCCAAAGTTTATAATCAATCTCTGCTTCACACAGAGAAATAAAACAAATTCACTGTACAAAACACAGCAAATCACTGTTGAGAGTGATCCTTTCACAGAATCCTGCCCTGAAACTAACTGAAAATCCATCAGTGTTTCCAGAACACGCTATTATGGTTGCACTGATAGTTGACACATGCAAGTTCCATTATTTAGTCAGCCTTGGAATGTGACGTTTCAAAGAGATCTCTCTGATAGTCAGAAGGCCTGCTTCTACAGTAGGCTGTGCCTTAACTGTGAGCATATGATCTTGGTTACTATGGGCAAGCATTATTGTGTTGGTGATAGTGTTTGGCAAGAATTTTCTGTGAATCTTCTTTGACATCGTGTTTTGAGCTATGGCCGATTGAACATTTTTTTTGTGTTCATGACACATGATTACACTAGGCTGAGTTCAGTAATTCGTCTATGTCTTACATATATGTCAATATGAACAGGTTCCACGTGATATGTACGTTTTGTGACATTTTCTAGGAGCCTCAAAAAGGTACATTTGGTACACAAGAGCAACGTTAAGACATATTTTGATGGTCCAAGGATTGAAATACAGTAAACCTATAGTTCAGCACCAAAATCGTTTGTTTTATCATTAAATACCAGAATTTAAGCTTTTTAAGAGTTTTACACATTAGCAATAACTTGACAATTTTCAACATAAAAACAACCTAGTTCCAAAACATTTAGATGAATCCGTAATTACTAATTGTGCTACATTTTAATATTTCTGTTTATTTGCTGTCTGTTTCATCAGTCAGTTTAATTGGTATACCTATTTTCAGAAACAGAAGTGTATTTTTTTAAATGTATAACACAACCGCCTGAAGGACCCAGGTCTACCATCATCAGCACGCTCGGAATGTAAGTATAGCTACTGCAACCCACCATTTAACGTCCTGTACAGGGCGCACAAAAGATTAACCTACACACTGTGGTCGTTTGCAAACAAAAACACCGTGGATATTCCGTATAGACTGACTCATCAGTGAGAAACGGTGCAACAAATGCTAATTAGCGACCAAATAAAACTTACCTGCCTGCTCAGACAGGTTTCTGATATAGTCCGTTCTTTAATTCATGAACAAGATCCGAAGCAATTTTCTATTAAACTGCATGTCAGATCCAAATGATTTTTCGTATGCAACCTTAGAATATCCATGACTCTAAAACAGTGAACTTATTTAGCCCAAAGATGTAAAACATTTACACATCGGCATTACATTTAAGATTTTACAGTACGCAGCTTAATTTTTCGTCACATTTTGTTCATAGGCGTATCTCCTTAATGTCTTGATAGATCAATTGATTGTTTGTGCTGCCCTTTATGAGCAATCGTAAAAATGGCACAAACATGCAACAGTTAGTACAGCCCTTCGGTCACCCCTAGACCCCCAAGGTTGTATCAACTGCGCAGTTAATTTTGTGTTGTGTATAGCATTTGAATATTGACATGTATTTGTTGCCATTGTATGTACACCTAATTGTTTTGATAAACATACACTAATCCCTCCAAGTCTGCTAATCACTATGTCTACAAAAGATTATTTTAATCATCCTAATTTGTCGATTCAAAGATATTGAAAATTGTTACTGGCTGGACAAATTGTAATCCATCTCGTTGCCATTACTGTACTTCTTTCCGGAGCATATGTTCAACACACTTCTCCCAGAACTGAATGTCTATTTTTGAAATGTCAGCACTTCAACACCACACATTTTTAATGTTCTGTTCTGTTCGGTAACTTGTCCTTAGACATTAACCCACACAAGCTCTGTAGGGTTTAGATGCGCATGATATGCAGGTAGTCGCAGAGAAGTGTGACCGTACTCTTCAATGATTTTGTCAACATGATACACCTCTGTCTTATTTGTCTTCCTCACAAGCTGCAACACCTCTGGCTTCAAATACGTGTCTTCGAAAATCCCGTTATCCTTATCTAGCCATGCCCTAATTTGTGCTTTTATATTTGATGCAGATGGTACTTTGTCTTCCTCTAATACTGCATTTTGATAGGGTGCATTATCCATTACAAGGCAAGACGGTCTATTCAGAATTGGAAGTAGTTCATTAATAAACCCGTTCCTGAAAATTTGTCCATTCATTTCAGTGTGATAGTCTCTACCATCCTTCCTTTCTGTTTGGAAAATACGTTCAGCGTCATGCCCTGTGCTGTTTGGAATTTGTCTTTTCTGTTCACCGTCAACTGATTGCTATTCCTTACCGTAGGTGTAGTGAGCATCGACTCAGGATTCATCACGAACTTCGAGTTTCTGTGCTCCAGAAATGACAACAGTGGCGACTGATTCAAGTAAATCAGAAGAAGTTCGGAAATGACAATACAGAGACTGCACAACCTTAGAAAACAATTCTAAAATACCAGCAAACCAACAAAAGTAAAAATTTTGAGAACCTGTGATTTTCTTGTGGCAGCATATGGCTGCGAAGAATGGACAGTTACCAAAACATCAATGCAGAGAATCGAGTCCTTTGAGTCAAAATGTCACAGAAAGGTCCTCAGAATATCATTGCCCGGAAAAAAAAAGTGCATTTAAATTGGCATGTATGTCGGTGGTTATTATTTTAATGTTATCAATTCACTTCTCCGTCTTTCTTGATGTTGCGTTTACCATTGATGACTTCTTTCTGCTTGTGCTCATACAAATGAGCAAGGTAAAGGGCATTGTGTGCACAGGCATAGATTATGACAAACAATGTTAGAATATTTGTCCAATCAGCTGAAAAAGAGAAAACATATAACAGCGTAAGTTAACATTAGCTACTGATGAAAAAATGAAGTATGATTAAAGCAAACTTGAATTAAAGACATTCAGCTTTACCTATCTAACTAAACAAACGAAAGTTGGGCATTTTATATATTTCTTTCTCATTCGGTTTAGCTGCCTGTCTGTTTTGTATGCAATCTTCCAATCAAAATAGAAGGACATAGAACCAGGCAAACACAGATCTACTACGACAGCCTGAGGCATCAATAAGATGCCACCTCCATTATCTTTTTTGTAACAAACTGGGATAAAATAATATGAGACGTGTTCAAATGAAACCGGACCGAACTGCAACAAGTGAACGTACGCACTATGAGCTTGATAACGTCACTTCTGGTGTAAACAGTTCATACAAACAATCAAATTTGCAATATTTCATTATCCTCCGACTCATAGTTTCCTCAGCAAACCGTTGAAAACAAGGCGGGTCTGATACGGAATCCGTCCAGAGTTGATCAGCGAGCGGTGATTTGGTTTCTCACAGCTGAAGGATATCGACCAGTTGACATTCATCGAAGAATGAATGCAGTATTTGGTGACAAAAGTGTGTCAAAGACAACAGCGGAGAATGCAGGCAGTGTATGGTGACAAGAGTATGTCAAAGACAACAGTGAAGATCTATACAACGATGTTTAACGAAGGACGCAAGTCTTTCTGACGTGAGTGGAAGAGAGGCGTTTTTATACCTTAACATTAATAGTAGGGTTTGCTCCTTTATATTAGTCAACATGTAGTCGTTATCGCTGAGAGTTAGACGCTCCCCTCTGAAGAAACGAACGAAAGGGTGAAACGGTGAGGTATTCGAATCCCGGAAATTCCAAGCGTCTCCTGATCTCGTGGGAGGTGAGATCAAGCTGCCTAGTCTTATCAAAGACTCAGTTTTGAAGTCACTTGTACATATTAAGCTGTTAAAAATCGAAAAGAGGGGGCAGTTTGTCCCAGTCCGGGAAAAAATTATAAAGGTGATAAAATTAATACAATAATAGTGACCTGCATCTAGATTAACATGAATTAGCACTTTCATCATGAAAAGACGCAACGGGGCAATCACGTGTTTGTTAGCCCATTCGCTTGCATGTATATACAGAAGGGACCTCTACACCTCCTTAGGTAAACAAGGAACGACTAACAAGATATATGTTAATATAACTTCTCATTAAGGTTATTCTAAGCACTGACTCTTAGTTCTTAGTCGACATGTACTTCTACAGGGGCAGATGCCCTTATGCAGGTCCCAATACTGGAATACGTTGAATGTAGCCAGGTGAAGGGTTTCCTGCTTAGCGGACTAGGCTCAAGCACCTTAATACTCCTAACACTCCGCTGCGTTGAGACAAGCTCTTACGGAGGGTGATTAACCGATGTGCGAGTCCATCTCAATAGACTAAAATACTAGAGCAAAGTATACCCGCAGCCTATTAGGCGCAATCTATGCTGCTCCAAACAAACCACCTAGTCATGGCCGGTGTTACGCCATGTCACACAGTTAGTCGCCTCTTACGACATGATGTGTGTGAAGCAGTAGAGCTATTCGTGTCCTTGCCACACACAAAGACCCGGCTGACCACTCCTAGCACTGATAATTTGTTTATTTTAGATCTTGTTTATTTTCCGTTTTATTTGTTTCACCATATGTGTAGGCCTATGGTTTTCCGTTTCCTGTGTCAGTATGTGTATACTTTTCTGTATTTTGCTGCTTTTGTGACCAAAGTAATATACATCATAAAATAGATTATTAAATGTTAATTTTGAAATCAAGTCTTGTTGTTTGTTATAATTTTTTAGTTGTTTTCGGTCGTTTCTGTACTGACGAAAGCTTTTTGGAAGGCAAATTTCATTTTTGTTGCCGTTTTTCACCACCTAACGACCTATTGGTTTTTTATTTCAATTTCTTGTTTAATTTCTTATGTCTCTCTTTAATAATAGCATCCATTTTCCTCAAACCTGACGGTCTTTTTCGGGATTATTCATCGTTGCCATGTAATTTATCTCGCAATTGTGTTGGGGAGGGTCAAGATGTCACTCTACTCTTCTCGTGGACTCAAACCTGGAGGACATGTTCCACAGTTTGTTTGTGCTCCGCACACGGGTACATGTTAGGTTGGTTAGTAGAAACATGTATGTCACAGAAAGGCCAGGAGTTGGGACATTGCTGTCAGAGGCCATTTGAGACGCACTCAGTGGGTGCATTTAATTGGAGTTATATAGCTTGTCTTTCACTCCATTCTCAATTATATCAGCACGTACAGCTTTATCAGGTAATTAATAACCATTTAAGAAGATTATCATTAATTACATTCATTTTTTTCAAGAATCTGTTTGTAACTGATACGAAATGTTCATTTGTGTTCGCTGCAATACATGTCATCTGCTTTCTCATAGATGTTTCCTTCAGTTACAAAATCGGTTCCTGTTATTGTTGTTGTTGTTATTAAATGCCCATAAGGAGTAAGAATACCGTTATGTGCGCCCTGACAAGGACGTAAAGTGGCGGGTTGCAGTAGCTTTCCTCTAATTCCGAGCGTGTTTAAGAAGATCATCTGGGGTCCTGAAGGCGGTTGTGCTATCCTTGGCCTCATCTGCGTGTCGCTCACTACTACGGGGATCACGTCAATCTCTCGCCTCCTTAGCCAAGATGCCATAAAAACGGCCCGATTCGAGAACAGTTACAAAATGACATGTATTGCATCAATCTACATTCATGGACACTAGAGCTGCTTTTCTATACATGTGTGTTTTCAAATCCATGTTTCTATCCTAAATATGGTTTTATTCGTTACAAAATTGATAAAATAATTGCTTCCATATAGTCTGTGTTCATCAGGTCTTAAAATGGACACCTAACTTGAAAAAATTGTTTTTGAGACTATTCCTGGCACTATTCTTTGGCTTTAGTTGTCTAACATTGTCTACTATTTCAGACTATTATAAATACGGCTATGATATATGTTTCATACAAGATATGTGTCCTTTTTCATATATATATGAAGCGTGTTCAAACTGTATACTATCTTTGGGTCCAAAAAATACAATTATTTACCTGGAGGTTTGAAACTCTAATCTTCTTCAAAGAACTCTCCTTGAGACTCTAGACACTTCTCCCAGCGGTCCCATAAATTTCATGAAGGCCTCTTTGCGAATGGAGTACAGCTGGATCGTTGCATTCCACATAATGTCTTCTTGTAGTCTCAAATCGTGTCCCTTTCAGCTGAATTTTCAGCTTGGGGAACAGCCAACAATTGCAAAAAGCCATATGGCAGTATACGGAGCCTGGCGAACCGGAGACATGTTGAGTTTGGCCAAGAAAGTCTGAATCAAATCCGAAGAATGGGCGGGTGCGTTGTTCCTGTAACGCACCCGTTCGTATATTCATAAAGAGATATGTTTGCTTCTAATCTTAATTACTCAATTGCATTTGAAAGTGAACGTATGTTTGTTGTTTTGCTCTAATATTTCCCTATTTGGTGAGCTGTGATATTCATTACTGAAAATATTAATGAAAGTTACTATTCAAAAAGAAAATGTAACATTACCTCTGGTAACTAATTTAGAATCACAGATATTGGCAACATGTGTTCCAAAGAAAAAGAACATTATCTGCAGACCAGAAGACAAATAAACCGGCACAACGAAGAGGGCTTTCAATCTGAGTTGCATTCCAAGACTTAGATGAGACTTCTGTCAAATACAGATAAAACAGGATATTTGAGAATCTGGAAAATACATAAGCAAAACAAATACATAAATGGTTTCACAATTTTAATAGATGGTGAAAGCGCAAGACCTATCACATGATAATTTTAAAATTGCAATATTTTAAGTTGCTGCGACCAGCAAGATGTTAAGTGGAATTAATGTAAATTTTTTTCAATGTAAATGTTAAGTGTATAATCTCTCATTAGAATAAGAATGATTTACTCACGCTGTTATATAATTCTTATGGAATAAATAGCCAACGGGTTGTAAGCCTGGCTTATAAATCCAATTTACAAAGTTAAAATCACATCGTGCTCGGTTTGGCAGATCATAAATGTGTGAATGTGTTACGATATGATCGCTTCTTCCAGCCCACCTAGCTGTCTATGGATACCTGACTTACTGTTAATGAAGGAAAAACAGCAAGAACAAGGACTAGACACCGTATCTTATAAACAGGCTGAGGTCTCGTGCATCACCGCGACACAGATCTGCGCTATGTGAATTCCTTTACATGATAATCTTATACATCATCAAATAAAGCAATCACATAGCAGAAGACACTTCCTCGACAAAGACATCAGGTTAAAAATGTACGAGGCAATTTCAAAGAAATCGGACCAAACTGCAATATGTGAACTAACGTAGGATGCATGCGTATGATGACGTCACGTCTGGTGTAAACAGCCCAAACTAACAGTCAAGTTTGTAAAATTGCATTATCCTCCGACTCATAGTTTCCTCAGCAGACCGTTGAAAACATGGCTGGTGTGATACGGAATCCGTCCAGAGAGGTGATTCGGTTTCTATCAGCTGAAGGGTGTCGACCAGTTGACATTCATCGCAGAATCCAGGCAGTGTATGGTGACAAAAGTGTGTCGAAGGCAACAGTTAAGAACTGGACAACGATGTTTAAAGAAGGACGTACCATCAGCATCATCATCATGTAGCATGTTCTTTATAGAACGTCGCTCCCATCACAGTCCGTTTGAAAGAAACTCTTTCCCTTTGCCAAAACTCAGCCTCAGCCACAGTCATTTCCAGGCATTCCTGGATATCTTGGGGAAATCGTCTTCTTGGTCTACCACTACCTCTTTTGTTTGGCACGATACCTACCATCACTGTTTATATATGGAGATATATATACATATATATATATATATATAAATATATATATATATAGACATATTTATATATACATATATTTATATATATATATATATATATATATATATATATATATATATATATATATATATATATATATATATATATATATATATATATATATATATATATATAAGCATCAGTTTGCATATACCTACAGGGTACCCCGCTCGTTATCGACCCTTGATTTTCCCTTACAACTTTTAAACCAATGAGCGTACTTCAGTGAAATTTGATATTGCCACCGTGGTGCGTAAGAAGCTTATATTAAATGTTGCAAGTGGTCACCATTAGCATCAAGGCATATCTGCACACGTCTCTCCATGTTACGGAATGTAATACCAAAAGTTACAGACTCAGTTTCCCACCAAAAGTTTTCTTGCAGTTACATAACATTCCTTTGCTTGTTCTAGCATGCACCATAGGAAGAGATCAGGTTGGGTAAGGTAAGACGACTATGGTGGTCAAGGTCCTTTAGAACTTACACGAGTTTCAAAGAAAGAAGCAATTTAAATCATTGGAGGTGCGGCATATGGCTTTCGTCCTGCTGAATTTTGACCATACGTAGTTTCTTGTCGTCCAACTGGCTCACAGTATGTTCATGTCAAATTATATTTGTTGTTGTTTGTGAATGCCCACAGTGAGTAGGTTACTCTTTTGAGCGCCCTAAACTGGTCGTTATGGCGGGTTGTCATAGCTTTCCTCACGTCCCGAGCGTGCTGATGAAGGTGGTCCGAGGTCCTCCAAGCGGCTGTCCTATACTTGGCTTTCTCTGCTTGTCGCTCACTACTACAGGGATCACATTGAACCTCACCTTGTTAACCAGACGGTTGTGTCCGACAACAGCCCGTTTCCAGGTCGACAAACGAGGAGGTCAGGTCAGGGTCTTGGTCAGTATATTTCTCCTGACCCTGGATAACATTGTCTGATCAGTTTGTTTGTTTTTTGCCTGACCAGAGTTTAGCCCCATCGTCTTGTCAAACTATATTCAATTGCGCTCATTGGTTTAAAAGTTCTAAAGGAAAACCTAGGGCCGGCAGCGAGTGGGACAGCGAGTTTATATAGACATAGACACATACGTGCGCACGCTCAGACACACTTGCAACATTTAATATGAGGTCATTATATTTCTCACACACCAAGGTATGCCCTGTCAAATTTATTGAATTACGTGTATTGGTTTAAATGTTATAAGGAACAACCAGATGTCGATAGCGAATTGGACATCCTGTATATTATGTCCGCTAAGTAAGAAACTCCATCACGTCATTTTGGATAGTCGTTACACATGACGTCAGTGTACTGCTTAGCTATCGACGGTCATGAATACAAAGTACGGTAATTCTCAACAAAAGTAGGTACTTGTGCTTAAAAACTATTGAGAACCATCAATGACACAGTTAAAATAGGTTCAGGGCAGTTACATTGCACAATTCGCCGTTAATGATGAATGGTCCATCATGAAATAAACAACTTGTGAATTATTTGAAAAGTCTGGCGATATCTTAAACTGTATATATACGTAAATCAATATTAAGATGGACTACAAGATCACAAAACCTAATTGCATGGTCCAAAAGCAATGCCCATAATAAATTGAATGGTAAGCAAGTCCTAATATAACCAACTGGTTGTCAATAAACATTGTTGAATGACTCGTTATCTCATCAGAAGCAGACAATATACTGAAAAAAATATTTGTTTTTAAATCTCTATTTCTACAATCAGTAGAATTACTCCTTTGTGCGCCCTGAAAAAGTGGAAAGTTGTTGTAATTTTCCTCACAAGCTAATGGTGCTGATGAAGGTGGGTCGGAGTCCTCATACTTGTCGCTCACTACTACGGAGATCATGTCGATACTTCACTTCGTTAGCCAGGCTGCCATGACAACAGCCCGTTTCCAGGTAGGACAACGGGGAATTCGAAGTGAAAGTCTTGGCATGGCCTCCTTTAGTAAAAGACATGGGCACTGACGGGATAGACATCCCATTTGTGACGTCAAATACTACGTCCTACTCGATATAAGAACTATTATCAGTTTATGTCTGCTAGTGACTTTATGAATAGCGTTATACATTACAGAAACACATTGTTAGACGGCAATATAGTTAGATGATACATCAACACACAAGAAACAAATCGCACATATCAGACACACCACACACATCAGACACACCACAAATCAGACACATACACAGGAAGATAGTTATTATAGAAACACATTGTTAGGTGCCAATATAGTTAGAGGATACTTCTTCTTCTTCTTCTTCTTCGTACGCAGTCAGACAGTAACCATTATTTTTTCGAAAAAAGCAGCGGTCATCCTGAGGCTGTCGACACTGCCATAGAGCTTGTCTTGTGGTTCCACTGGTGATGGCCACATCTGCTCTCTCTGATCCTCGTATGTCGGGCAGTTCTGCAGCAGATGTTCAGCGGTCATTTTCCCGGTAACACACGGGCATTCGTCGGTTCCACCTATCTTCAATTTGTTGAATAGGTGGTACCTCAGTCTATTGTGGCCAGTGCGAAGTCTGAAGACAACGACCTGCTCTCTTCTGTTCAGCTGGTAATATGCATCGTTTTTGGTGTAACCAGTATGTTCGGTTTCCCATTTGGTCATGTATCTGGCTTTAATAAGCCGTTTTGACTCTTCGTACGTCATTCTAGTATCTGTTTGTGGTAGTCTTGCGCCTTCTTTTGCCAGTCTGTCTGCCTCCTCGTTGCCTTGGATGTTGCAGTGTGATGGGACCCACTGTACCAATACCCTTTTTGGTGCGGACTGCTGGCATAGTTGACAGAGTGCTGTTCTTAAGTCATTAAGCTCAGTGTTTTTCTGGCTTTTTAGCGCTCTGACTACGGCGAGAGCATCTGTAAGGAGGACTATATGGCTTTCATTTTCTTTATGTGTCACCATTTCTTCCACAGCCGCCCTCAGTGCCTCTGCCTCCGCTCTGAAATTGCTTGTGTACTTACCAGTAGCGAATGACAGTGTTATTTGTCTGCCATTTGGTAGGTTCAGGAATGCTCTTGCCCCTCCGTTCTGTATAGTGTTTGTTACAGAACCGTCGGTGTATGCATGGGTCCAGTCCATGCTTGGGTAGTTTTTCGATATAAAGCTTAGGGTAGTATCTCTCCTTTCTTTTTCAGTCTGGCAGTTTTTGTTTCCAATACCTGGTATATTTTCTACCACCTCTGGAAATATATCCTGCCTCCAGGTAGGTTTTCGTACAGTAGGGATGGGCTTTGGTGTTGTTAGTGCGTTTATGGGATCTTCGTGCATCTTTGCTTTGGCTTTTTCTGCAAAGTTTCTCCGCTTTAGTTTCCCATTTCCCAAATTGTTTAGTCTCTGGTGCATTGGATGGTCAGTCATTCTTCGGAGTTTCTCTGACTGCAGCTGGGCTCTGCAGTCTCTTCTATCGGTCATGGATTGCAGTTTTGTAATATTTTCAAGTTCTACAATTGGCGTTGACTTCATGCCTCCTGTTATAACTCTCATGGCTTGGTTTTGAAGTTTGCTAACTTTATCGAAGTTCGCCTTTGCTGCTGTTGTCCATGCCGCAATGCCATACTCGAGAACTGGTCTCACTCTTCCAGTGTACAGTTTCTTTAGTATGCTTTCGTCTGCTCCCCAGCTTGTGCCAGCAAGTTTCCTCATGATTGCCATTCTTTCTCTGGATCTCATTCGGTTTCTCTCGATCTGACTTTTCCATGTCATGCGCCGATCAAATGTGACTCCCAGATAGTTTGGGGTGTCGTTTGGCTGCAGGAATTTGCCGTTTAAACTTAATTTGGTATTTTTGGGGTTTGATTGAAAGCGAGAATATTGTGCATGTGGTTTTCGCCTCGTTTATTTTGACCAGGTTAGATGATACAACAACACACATCAGACCTACTACACACGTATACATAAACATACACAGGAAGACATTCATTAGAGAAACACATTGTTAGATGGTAATATAGTTAGATACATCAACACACATTAGACACACTACACACATCAGACACACAATGCACATCAGAATCACACAATATAATAATTGTGAATTAATCTGGTACTTTCTTCAACAATATAAAAGTAAATGAATAATAATAAAGAATTCGTTACCTTAGGTAGCATATTGTTTGTGTCAAGGTTATAATCGATCCATGCTCCACACAAAGAAATAAAACAAATTCACAGTACAAAACACACAAAATAAAGGCTGAGAGTGATCTTTTCATAGAATCCTGCCTTGAAACCAACTGCACAACCATTTTTGTTTGTTTCAAATATGCTATTGCACTTGATACATGCATGTCAATAAATATGTCAACTTGCAGGAAAGCAGACACAATGTAATGAAACTATTGCGAAAATTGCATTCGTTTTCTCTTGCTAAAGTAAGATGAATCTGTCATGGATGTGTCATTGTGCATCTTTCTGTAGTTGTTCAAAAATACATTGGAAATAATTGATAATACTTGTAAAAGAATATTTTTATCTATGACACCAGCAGCACAGATACCATCTACTAGATCTGCAAAACTCTCTTAGACACTGCATTTAACAATATGCATATTCATATAAGCAACTTCGTGTACAGTTTACATGCCATAAATTTTACTTCTAGCTCTGATGATATGAGCTTCTCCATTGCTGTATCAGATACAAATATCAAGAGTGTGACAAGCTGGGAAGGGTACTTTAAACCACGCGGTCTAATAGCTGTATATACTCAGAAAATAATATGTTGATCAAATTCAACCGACAATGTAGTAGAGCATTGTATGAAATGCATTGAACCGTTCCTATAAGTTTACTAGAAACATAACTAGCAATATAGACCAAGGCGTCTTCTGCTTCTTCAGCACAAAACAACTCTTCAGTCGGATCGATGAGAAAAAATACTTAATCAACATCAGATGAAGCTGTTTCACTACAAAGATCAGATGAAGCTGTTTCACTACCAACATCAGATGAAGCTGTTTCATTGCCAATATCAGATGAATTTGTTTTACTACCAACATCAGATGAAGCTGTTTCACTACCAACATCAGATGAAGCTGCTTCACTACCAACATCAGATGAAGCTGCTTGACTACCAACATCAGATGAAGCTTCTTCACTACCAACATCAGATGAAACTGTTTCACTACCAACATCAGATGAAGCTGCTCCACTACCAACAACAGATGAAGCTGATTCACTATTAACATCAGATGAAGCTGCCCCACTACCAACAACAGATAAAGCTGCCCCACTACCAACATCAGATGAAGCTGCCCCACTACCAACAACAGATGAAGCTGCTTCGCTACCAACATCAGGATCCTCACCATGGTTATCATTACTGACAATCGCGGAGAAGTAACATAGGGGAACATCTCCATATGCTGTTGACGTAAAACAAAGGATGAAATGTATTTTCAATTTGTTATTCCTCCAAAATCTGTTTAACAGACACAAGATAATTTGCACCTGGCATATTGACGATACTTGCCAAGCCGAGCTGCTAAATTATCCGTCTGTAACTTTCCCAAATGAATGTAATAATTCTTTTGCACTTTGTAACATAGTGCATGTTTCCTCTACTAAATCACTGACAGTGACACTGCATTGAGGAGTATCAGGTTTATTCTCACTGTTATAGATCATTAGATTTTCAAGGTGTGAAAACCTTTCCAGTTTACTGTTATTTTAAATCCAGTATAGGTTTTTAGCAGAAATCTATTTATTCCTGATATAGACTTCTACAAACATGTCAGGTAACACTTTAATAATGACAGTTATGTAAGGTGCATTGTTTCCTTCGATAGTCATGCAGTACAGTACAATAAATGTATACGATCCATCTAGAAAAGTAAGCTTCCATTGCTTTTCTAACAATCCATTCAATGTCGCACTAACCTGAGACTGAAGAGTGTGGGAGTTTTGTATTACATTTGACGAAAGCCAGTCATTGATTTTTTCTTCATGTTTTCTCCCAATTTCGGAAGCACGTTCCTCTGAAATTTTGCGAGGCTGATGTATGTCAACCGATAAATAGGAAGGCAGTTCGGGAAACAGTGATGGATGTGCATTTGGTTTTATAGCAGGAGTCTTTCGTGCAAGCACATATGTAACACCAGATTTGTCGATGTAAGAATGGCTTATAACATAATAGCATCACACAATGGGATTTCCTGCATATAACGCTGGCATTAGTTGGTACGAAATCTTTCCTTGGAATGTATTTAATCCACTTTTCCCTCATTTCTGCATTACGTGTAAACTTAATTATACTCACGTAACCACAAGTGCTGTTGTAATTTGATTTACATCTAGGAACACAACATTATAAAGCATTTTCGATGCCAGTCGCCAAGTTCAAAATCTCAACGACTGTGTTTAGAAAGTGTCTTAGGAAATGACGTGACAAAGTTGGTCAAAAGGCCTGATACTAAAGAAGGCCAAGGTCTAGGTCAATATGTTTTGCCCGACCAGACGTTAATCCTTCTCCCAGACATTAAAAAGATAACCCACAGATATCTTTTTCTTGAAAAATAAAACATTTCTCACGTGCAACAAACAAACAAATACTCACTAATAGTATTCCTCCAGCGGACTGTTCCAGAACATGTGCTGCAGATTCCAGGCTACATGTGACGAAGTTCCCTAAGCACCAAATAAATATATCGGTTGAGGAACCATGCCAAATGTAGATAAATGTGAATGACAGACCTGCTGCAAACATCTGTCGGTAGATGCCATATCTTGAGCCCCCTAAGGGGATGAATATGTAAATCTTAATGAAGTTATAAAGACCTACATCAAAGTGTTTCCACATGTCTGTAAAAGAATAAACCCAACTAATACACCGTGGCATTGCTAGAGGAACAATCCCATCAAACCTGGACAGCTGGTTAGCCAGTCCATACATAACATAATACTTGATCATAAAATACTGTCCCTGATAGTAGCACATGCCTGCCACAGCCCAAGCTGACAAACTTTCAACAAGTTCTGGATAAAACTGAAATAAGCTGTGGTACAGAAAATGAAACTGAAATTCAATGAAGACAGCCCAGAACACTATTCTGATTAGTTGCTTGACAATGTCATATACATCTGGAGTGAAATTTGAGGATTGGAATGATCTTTTTATTTGGCCGTGGAAGTCACTGTACACAAAAATAGGACCATGAGTAATTGTTGGTAAGTGGAATGAATAAAATAATAAATCAAGGAGAGATGGGTTACAATCCACTGTTTCAGGTTTAGTGCTCGTATATTCGTCTATTGCACATGCTGGTGTCATAGCTTCAGTCATTGCTGCTTTAGATCTTTTGTACTTGATCTTTTCAATGGCAAAACTTAATAGACGAACGTAGAAGAATGTACGCGAACCAATAAACTCATGGCTAATATAAATATGTAAGGGAAACATATACTTGACCTGTGGAGATAAAAAAAAAAAAACAACAGATTAAGCTCTGAAGAAACCTAAACAGCCTAATGTGTTTTCTACTGGAAATATTATGAATCCACACGATGCATAAAATGCATGAAATACATGTAACAGTATTTTCATATTGATCTGGTCTTAAAACAGCAACAAATTCATATTTCGAAACAATCTGTTGGCTATCATCTTTTTTGGTCTCTTCGTAGATTCTGGCTTTCTGTGATTATCGTCAAGGCTTTTCTAGTTTTTGTTGTGGCTTTTGTCCATGTTGGAGATGGCATTCAAATATTCTTTTGCTTGTATACATTTTTCACATATGAACCTAGTCTTTTACAATATTTTTTTGTTTACTTCATCATTGTTATTTCTTAAATTAATTCCGTTTCCAAAATAATATAAATCATTCTTCCTGCGTATTTTGCCCTCGCGTGATGGGACAGCTTGTGTGCCTTGGTGATCTTGTCAGTTATGTTGGCGGGAGGCTAGCGCACAAACCAATCCTAATACGTCCCTAATACTATCCCTGTATCTATGTCCCTTGCGAAGAGACGTGTTCCAACTATAAATCAGAAATAATAGCACTAGAAAAAACTTATGTGCCGAACAATCGCAGATTTTAAAAGTGGCACTATGCAGCCTGACTCTCTCTAGTCAGTTACCTTGAAATGGTAAGGGAGCTTGCATGTCTCAATGATCACATGAGCTAAGCCAGGGGAAGCGAAAGCTTCCAGGAGGATCGTGGGGGAGGAATAGCGCTAAGCACGGACATCTCGCTGAGTATAATAAGTTATAATAGGTTTCTAAAAATATAGAACAAAAGCGCATACACATTTTACGCCAGTGACTTAATTGCCAAAAGAAAGGCAATCTGGTTTTATATAAAAGCAAACACGAAATTACACTACTGTCAGAGAGAGACAAAACTCTGACAAGAGAATTATAGATCTTACAAATGATATATTCGATTTTAACACTGAGAAAAACAAGCAGGATTCCAGACAAAAAAGATCTAGCATAAATCAAATATCAACATTCGAAATGTATGTAGTGCAATCAATTTAGTACGTCATATTAAATGATCAGACGAATATCAACAACAGATATGTGATAAAGAATGCGACCAAAACAGCTGGATATTGGGTAGAGGAAACGTTAGCTGGATAAGAGTACACCTATACTGAAAACAACTTGCAATATAATCCGGGCGTCGGATCTCACCCTGGGGGCCACTCTTCCCCTGTTCTCTCTTATCACCTCTCTGTTTCATTTGACTCTGTCCTACAGTCACACTCCTGCAAAACATTCACACGCGCCCTCATGTTGAGGCCCTTCCATTGCACTTTGGTTGGGCTAGCTTCTGAGGGCGCACAAACCTAGCATAGGTACATACAAACGCACACATGCATCCAAGCACTGGTTTATGCGTCCTGATATCGCCCAATGGACTACGGTCTGGGGTGGAAAATGGCGCGCCTCTGCCAGTAGAAACTAGTGAGGCAAACATCTAAGCACTAAAGAAACTGTACACTGGAAGAGTGAGACCAGTTCTCGAGTATGGCATCGCGGCATGGACAACAGCAGCGAAGGCGAACTTCGATAAAGTTAACAAACTTCAAAACCAAGCCATGAGAATCATAACAGGTGGCATGAAGTCAACGCCAATTGTAGAACTTGAAAAGATTACAAAACTGCAATCCATGACCGACAGAAGAGACTGCAGAGCCCAGCTGCAGTCAGAGAAACTCCGAAGACTGACGGACCATCCAATGTACCAGAGGCTAAACAATTTGGGAACTGGGAAACTAAAGCGGAGAAACTTTGCAGAAATAGCCAAAGCAAAGATGCACGAAGATCCCATAAACGCACTAACAACACCAAAACCCATCACTACTGTACGAAAACCTACTTGGAGGCAGGATATATTTCCAGAGGTGGTAGAAAATATACCAGGTATTGCAAACAAAAACTGCCAGACCGAAAAAGAAAGGAGAGACACTACCTTAAGCTTCATAACGAAAAGCTACCCAAGCATGGACTGGACCCATGCATACACCGACGGTTCTGTAACAAACACTACACAGAACGGAGGGGCAGGAGCATTCCTGAACCTACCAAATGGCAGAAAAATAACACTGTCATTCGCTACTGGTAAGTACACGAGCAATTTCAGAGCAGAGGCAGAGGCACTGAGGGCGGCAGTGGAAGAAATGGTAACACACAGTCAAAATGAGAGCCATATAGTCCTGCTGACAGATGCTCTCGAAGTAGTCACAGCGCTAAAAAGCCAGAAAAACACTGAGCTTAATGACTTAAGAGCAGCACTCTGCAAACTGTGCCAACAGTCCGCACCAAAAAGGGTAGTGGTACAGTGGGTTCCGTCACACTGCAACATCCAAGGCAACGAGGAGGCAGACAGACTGGCAAAAGAAGGTGCAAGGCTACCACAAATAGATACCAGTATGACGTACGAAGAGTCAAAACGGCTTATCAAAGCCAGGTACATGTCCAAATGGGAAACCGAACATACTGGTTACACCAAAAACGATGCCTATTACCAGTTGAACCGAAGAGAGCAGGTCGTTGTCTTCAGACTTCGCACTGGCCACAACAGACTGAGGTACCACCTCTTCAACAAATTGAAGATAGGGTGTACCGACGAATGCCCGTGCGGTACTGGTAAAATGACCACTGAACATCTGCTGCAGAACTGCCCGACATACGAGGATCAGAGAGAGCAGATGTGGCCATTGCCAGTGGAACTGCAAGACAAGCTCTATGGTAGTGGCGAGAGTCTCAGGATGACCGCCGCTTTTTTCGATAAAATAATGGTTACTGTCTGACTGTGTACGCAGAAGAAGAAGAAACATCTAAGCAAAAAAATATATATATAATCTGGCACGCGCTGGATTGAAACCCACAAGGAAAGTGACGAATGAAATAGGCGATCAAATAACATCTGGCGAAAAAACAATGAAAGAGAAGGTCAGTGTAGCTTGAGTGCCGTGGGTGTAAACCAAGAAGACACACAAATGGACCAGAATCGTATGTTTCAGCCCTGTGTTCCAAGCGAATGAAGTCAAGTCAGTTCCAAAAGCTGACAGACATGTGCATATCAGATTTGGAAATACTTCAACAGGACAAGTATCATTTAGTAATTAAAAGATTCAACTTGATGACGAGTATCAAACTTAATTTTAGAAATATTTATTATTGAACATTTGCGGGCATGTTGCACTTGAAGACTGCTTTTCATTTTCACTGCTTTCTAAAAGGAGTGTTGGGTTATTTTTAGACAATACAACATGACCTACAGCAGCACTTTCACGCTAATATGCCCATAAAGTTATATATATATATATATTTATATATATAAATATATATATATATATATATATATTTACATATATATATATATTATAACTGTCACTAGCTCTGTATTTCATTACTACTAAAACGTTTAGTATTGCATTAGCTGTAAATATGGTAATATATGTTAAAAAATGTTATTACTAACACATTTACTCATATACACTGATAAATAAATCTCAATGTCATTGTTACGATGATGAATAGTTTAAATGTATGTATGTTTCAACAGCAGAAATTGTCACAACCTAGAGCATACAGGCCGAAGGACCATACAACATAGACACAGACTCCTGACCATGGCCACCGGACCATATTTTATTTAGGCGTCCTGATATAACCAAAATGACTTTGACTGAGCTTGTAAAGATCGTTCCTCCGCCTAAACAAAAGTAACGATATAAAACAAACAAACACATAAACTAATAAAGACAAGCAAGCCCACAAACAAAAACACAAACCCGTGAACACAAAACGTAAACAAATAAATAAAAATTAGCAGACGAATAAAAACAAACAATCACTTAAATACACAAAACAGTCCAGTCCAAAAATATATGCAAACCCATAAAGATAAACATAGAAGCTTTAAATGCAAACATACAAGCTGCCCGTAAATAAAAACACACAGACAACCTCATAAACACTAAAGGACTGATACGAACAAACAAACAACCACTTAAACACACACAAATAAATCAACACAAATAAGAAAATAGACACATCAACTTAACAAAACAAAACTCTGAAAACAAACAAAAAAACTAACTCAAAACAAAATAAACAGACCCATAGACACATACACCCAAACAAACTCATAAACACACACAAACAAATAAAATAACACACAAAAATATGTAATACATTTCCCTAAACTAACCCATAAAGACAGGCAAGCAAACAAACCCATAAACACGAACAAACACATAAACATACAAAGAACAAACCTATTAGTACAAACAAACAAACCCATAAACACGGACAATGCTAAAATCCATCAACACAAACAAATAAACAAATCCATAAACAGAAACAGCCCTATAAGCACATACAAATCTATCAACATAACGAAAAGATCCACTTGGAACTCACAAACACAAAAAAGGTCATTAGCGTAAACAAACAAATAAAGCAAACAAATAAAGCACAAAAAAAAGCAAACTATAAACACAAACAAGCAGACCCATATACACACAAAAACAAAACAATAAACACAACGAAAAACAGATTACCGTAAACAAAGCCACAAAAATAAATAAGCCATAAACGAGAAAATGCAAGCCCATAAGCACAAAAACACGAACTCATAAACACAAACATGCAAACCATAAACACACAAAACAAACCCATAAACACAAAGAAAAAACCATGAACGTAAACAAACTTTAAACACAAACATGCAAAACACATAAACATAAATAAACATATAAACACAAACAAACCAGAAATTCCTCGACAGGTTGAACAGTCAACGAAGATATCATTGTCATCCCCAACAGCCACACAAAGGAGATGCTTCCAGTGAGGGAGCCTGCATACATGGCCAATGCCAGACTGAGATTTTGATTTACTATTGTTGTTCCGAAAATGGAATATGCCGCAGTGAGATCAAATATAAACAGAACGATGGAATGAAACTGAGGACATATTTGATGAATAAATCATTTTGCAAATTTAGACATATTAAATGAAATTATAATGAAAATGGGGATTTATTTTATAAAGATATTATAATAAAAATGGACATATTCAATGAAGAAATCATAATACCAATATGGACATAGTAGACAAAGAGAAAGTCATGTATTTACGAGGGCGATTTGAAAAGTGTTACCACCGGCGGCATAACCATGACAACAGTGTTCAGAGACATCTGACATTTATGTGAAATTAATCTCTAATTAAGTGTAATGCGCGTACGTGGTACGTGACGCATGCGCACATCAGACAGTAAAATGGCGGCCTGCATGGCAATACGGTTGAAGCAACGTGCTGTTATTGAATTCCTGACGGCGAAAAAATGTGTGCCCATTGACATGCATCGAAGAATGACTACAGTATATGGTGACGTCTGGGTGGATGTCAGTAGTTTCAGGAAGTGGGCACGGACTGTCAAAAGCGACAATCTATCCACAACGAACCATCAATATAAGGCTCGCAGCGGACGACTATCATAGCGGTGGATACACAACACCGAGCTCGCGTGGATGGAGTGAGTCATGCCAATCCCTGTGTCAAGCAGAAAGATATCGCCACATTGATTATGATTCATGCATTGTTTGAGTATAGGAAAGTCTGTGCGAGATGGCTTCCTCGCATGCTGAAACCATATATGAAACAAAGCCGACAGCAGGTGTGTCGTGAACTTTTGACGCGATATGAACACGAAGGCAGTTCCTTTATTCGTCTTGTTATCATTGACGAAGTCATGTGCACATCATTAGGACCCAGAAAACAAGCGCTAGTCTATGCATTACACTTATTAGAACTCAACTTCCCAAACAAAGTCAAGGTTGTCACCTCGGCAGGAAAAGGGATGATGACCATCTTTTAGGGCTGCGACGGCGTAGTTCCCACTAAATTTTCTGAATACCGTCAACTCCAATCAATATGTGAGAACTGCAGAAACTTCGAGCACGATTGCTACGTGATCGTGTGGGCAAGCTCGCAATTCTTCAGCACGAAAATTGTCGCCCACACACAAGTCGACAGACAGTTGCTGCATTGGAGCCTCTCAAATTTGACTATATTTTACAGCAACCATTGCACAGTCCGATTGAGACCTTGTAACTTCTTCCTCTTCCCGAAGATGAAGGAGCACCCCAAGGGACACAGTTACGCTTCTGATGAGTAGATTCAAGCAGATGTCTGTACCTGGTTTCGGGAGAACGCGTCTGATATTCTACTCGACAAGATGTAACAGCTTGTCCGACGTTGGCGCTTGTGTGTGGACCGGGGTGGTGACTACATTGAAAAATATTGACACAACGCCTAAACGAGATTTCAAGCTTCAAGAAAATGTATATAAATCATTTGTAAATCGTGCACATTAATTAAATTATCTCCCCAAAAGCAAAATATTTTTAATTGCCTTCGTACAAAATGCACAACAAATGTTTCGTTCCATGTGACTCAGTCATCATCGCCGAGAACGGCTTGGAAGACGTCGAGAAAATCGTGGACGTCTTCTCAACTTGCAGAATAGTTGAGAACTAGAACTAACAAGGCGTTGTCGCGTGGTCTAGTGGACTTTTCGTCCATACGTACAGTTCTGAAGGGTTGCCGGGATCTGACACTACGCGTTTCTCTTTTCAGCTACGCAGTGCTCGCCGTAATGTCGTCCTACAGCAATTATCATTGGCGAGCGATGCAGAGGAACACGCAAAAAAGGCAACATCGGTGGACAGGACACAAACTCACAAGAAAGGATGAACGTTGGGGCATATCGACAGCAATCTGGTACCCTCGAGTTGAAAAAATACCGCGAGGTCAGTGCGTTGATCAGACTTCCTTTCATCCACTACAACATCCACTATACGTTAAAAGAAAAGCTTATTATCCCCTGGATTTCCATATCCCTGGGCAAAGATCGTTGGAGACGAAGTTGGGACCCGCGGTGGTACAATCCTCGCTGAGAAACGGATCATCAAGAAATAAAGCGAGTAATACACAACATTTTTCCCTGTGTGGATATCAGAGCCTCCTGATATCAAATAAGCAAACTGCACATTATTATCATTTGAGTCGTTCTTTGGAAGAAATTGAAAAGCTACAGAGGTGTGCATGAAACTAGCAACCTTATTATGTCATATTATTTCAATGAAACCGCCCTTACAAATGCTCGTGCACAGGCCCCTTGTAAAGTCTCTGTAGTGGCGGTCCTGGAGAGAATCCGTGAGTTAACCCCCATTACTTTGCAACGGATGTGCTTTAATAAATACCATTGGAAGAACAGGACACAGATTTTGGTACATGCTTCCTGCAAGAACGTCAAGGGTAGCTTTACCGCTATATTGAAGTAAAAGAGACTGAGTTAATTGATTCTTATTTTTCTGCGTTCCTTCTTTAAAAAAAACGTTGTGAATACTCTAATGCAGCATGTTTCTATGGCGGCCTCAAGAGACGGAATAGGTTAACTGTTCTTTAAAGATCCCGATGAAAGTGGCTAGCTATGGGTCTCTGGTTGTTGTATATTCTGCCCCATGCTCATTGACACGTTGTCAAAGACAACCTTTGTCAGCTCCTAATAGAACCTTTCACTATTTAAAAAAAACGTAATGTATAGTAAAACTTGACAGTACTAGATAGTGCTAGATAAGATCAGTAGTTCAGGATTGTAGTAAAAGGAGACAAAAGAAGGTTGTCCATGACACTAGCAATTGTATCATGTAAATCAAATTACGACAGAAACTGTCACTGCCTGAGTCCACGTTTTTGCAACGGAATTAGCTGCAGTGCGGATCTTATTTTTCGTATAGAGGGACAAGAAGAAGAAGAAGACAAGAAGAAGAAGAAGAAGAAGACGAAGAAGAAGAAGAAGAAAAAGACAAAGAAAAAGAAGTTGAAGAAGAAAAACAAAGAAAAACAAAGTAAGAAAACGATGAATACGAAAAAAAAGAAGAAGACGACCAAGGACAACACGAAGGAGGAAGAGGAAGAAGAAAATAAAGATGAAGAAGACGAAAAAGAAGAAGAAACTAGAATGCGTGAGATCTACGTGTAGTTTTTGAGAATGGTTGTTTTGTTTGTTTGTGTTATTTTATGGATCGACGTCACTGCACTCAGGGCACTCATAGGTGCTCAGCCTCTCTCGTGAAATAAAGAAGTGTGTCGGTAATGATGTATAATTTAACTTGCTGGTTTTGCACACTTCTCCTTCGTACTCTCTGATACCCATTTCTGCTGGACTCACTGTCTGATGTCGAAACGCTGCAATATGTGGATTACTGGCTTATAGATGGTCATTGACCAAATTCAAAATATCAGTCCTATACATTTCAACTGTCCTTAAACAGGTGCCTTCAAAGTCCAAATGTGTCATCCAGCTCATGTCATCAAATACGAGCATGACCAGGTCAGTAGTTCCAGAAGAGATCAAGAATATTCAATGTCTACATGTTCGCTACCCACTCCGCTGCTCTAGCCAGCCCTTTTCAAAACCTTCTATGCAGGGAACTGTGTGTCTGAAACGATTGTGATCTTCAGTAACAAGATCATAGATAGTCACTATGCGTCGCCATTCTCATACATGAATCTGTGGTCGTGTATATGTCGCTCCGCCCAGCAACGACCATGAATCTCAAATTAGAGAGAAGCAGATTTATCAACTCTTCTTCTTTTCGCGTGTGTCCTGCTTGTGGCTTTCAGGTCAGGTCAGGTCATCCCGTAACCGGTGATGTCGTTGGGTCACACATGAAGACATCCTCACAAACCCACGCCACCCCTCTCTGTCAGATGCCGCTGCCTGTGACTCTTCTAGTCGGAGACTGGTCCATTCTCTTATGTTGTCCTCCTATCTCTTTTTGGTCCGGCCTCTTCGTCGTCTGCTTTGCTCCTTTCTGTGGAGGATTGTGTTTGCAAGACCATTTGATCTCGATATGTGACCGTACCAAGTGAGTTTCCTTCTTTTGACAGTTGCCAAGAGGTCTTCGAAAGGCCCTATTGCTGTTGTAATTCTATCTCGTTTTTCCTCATTTGTAACTCGATCTTTTTACGTGACATTTAAAAGTTTTCGGAAACGTGTCTTTCAGCGTCAGGTTATGAAGAGGTTTTTTGACCGGGCCCTAGTATCTGCTTCGTACACTGGGAGCTTTATTGCTTCTGTTATTTTTGCAATCCATCTTTTACGTGGTCGGACCTAGGATTTGTATCCAGTGTATCTGTATAGCATTGCTTTCTGATGTATACTATCTGGTGTTTGTCGCATCATGTGGCCGAACCATTTGGTTTGCTGTTTCTTGACGAGGTCTAGCACTGGTGGTGTACCTACTTGTTTTCTAATATCTTCGTTTCTGATTCTATCCAGTATTGTTACTCCAAGCATTCTGAGTAGACAATTCATCTCCCTTGTTTATTTTTTTTTCATCTTTGCTTGTCAATGTCCAATTTTGGCACTGATAGCACAATGTGTGTAGGGATATCGTGTTGTATGGAGATCTTTTGTAGCCTTTTCTCAGCTCGTGGTAACTCAAATGATCATCTATTTGCATATCCCGATTACTAACATGCATCTACTGTTTAACTTTGAGATTCACTTACCAGTATAACCATTCTCTGTCTAATCTTTAAAGGGTGATGATGACTCGGTGATACTTATTTTTATCCTCAATGTCAATTCATTTTTCTCCTCTGATCACAGTTTCTACCGTGGTCACCTGGCGAATCATCATCTCTACTTGTGCCTTTCTTGACATCTTTCTTTCTTCTTCTTCTTCTTCATCGTACGCTGTTTACAGCGATATACGCTGCACTGTTTTATTTTGTTAAGCCTGTGGCTCATTGCATCCGATTTCAACAGGCTTTCTGTAGGGATGCCCTCCTTAGCCTTTGGCTGTCCTCAGCCTATCTGCAAAGCAGCAGTTGTTTTTGGTCAGAGTTTTCTCTCTTAGTGAAGTTGTCTTGAAGGACTAACGAGTCTTCCCCACTCGTGTCTATAGGGTTTGGCAATGATATGATATGATGGACTATGTACTAGTTTGTACTATTCCGGAAGAGAGGCAGTCCAGTGTGACTGTGTCTCAGGATCGTCACGCCCTGCCAGAAACGTAGCATATGCATGTGAGTGAGGTATCTCTTTGCTCCCTTTATTTTCTCGGCTCATCTGCAGTGATGGCACGCCTAGCATTCCCCACCACCTGGGACGTTGTCACAATAGGGCAGAGGTGCAATGTCCGCTGGACTGCATCTCTTCTGCGTCCATTGGGATGGCTGATAGCAGACATGGGTAAAGAGCGAGGCAGGAGTGCATTTGACCAGGTGCATTTATGCAGCTCGACCGGGCGGGCTGAGACGCGAGCCCCAGGTCCCAACTATATCGTAGCCTCCCATCACAGCGGTGCTGAGATTTAGGGAGGGATTCTGGCTTAGAGGCGTTCGGCCATAGTCTCTCAGATGGTAGCTTCGCACCATTTGCTTATCAGCCAAGCACGTGGGCCAAATGTCAGTGACCTGCGATTCCTCTCGAAGGAGTGCATTTTACCAGGGGACAAGCCTGATAATGGCACGGAGATGTTGTTCTCCTGCTCTGCGGACATATCTCATGATCAAGGGGTTGCGTCTCAACAGTTTGCAGTGAGGTGGCTGATCTACTGCTTACGACACCCCGACCGAGAACTAAGTCTTCTTCTAGCGGTTTCACACCTCATCGCCGAATGGGGTGAATATTGGGAAGCTTCCCGCCCGCTTTGATCGGAAGACGGCAGAGACCTCTTTCTGCGACTAGATCGAGTCGGGCCCCAGGTCCCAACCCTATCGTTGCCTCCCATCGCAGTGGTGCTGAGATTTAGGGCGGGATTCCGGCTTCGAGGCGTTCGGCCGTAATCCCTCATATGGTAGCCTCGCGCCGTTGGCTTATCAGCCTAGCCCGTGGACCAAATGTCTGCAACTAGCGATTCCTCTAAGGTTGCGCAGGACTACCGTAGCAACGCCCTGTCATTAGTAGGGTAAAACTGACCTGTCTTCCGAGGGTCTAATACCAGCACCCATTCACTATTAGACCCAACGAATCAATAGATGGCTTTTTTAGTCAGTCAATGACCAATAGTCTGAAACCTGCGATTTCTCTAGGGTTGGGCAGGATTATCGTTGCAACGCTTTTTCATTTACAAGGAAAACTGACCTGTCTTCCATGGGTCTAATTCCAGCACACGTTCCCTATTAGACCCAACGAAAATGCTCTCAGTCTGTCAGTCATTTTACAGTGTTGGCGTCTTGAGTCAAATTAAGCCGCAGTCTCCACTCAGGTGGTGCCCTTCCGTCAATCCTTTATCAAAAACTGGATGCGAGACAATCGAGTAGCCGAGAGAATAGCTTCAGATTTTCGAGGGTCTAATCTCAACACACGTTCTCTATTAGACCCAACGAAAGTGCTCTCGGCCTGTCGATCATTTCAGTGTTGGCGTTTTGAGTCAAATTAAGCCGCAGGCTCCACTCCTGGTGGTGCCCTTCCGTCAATTCATTTGAGTTTCAGCTTTAAAACCATACTTCCCTCGGAACCCAAACACTTTGGTTTCCATAAAGCTGCCCGCAGAGTCATCGAAGCAACTCCTGCTGATCGCTAGTCGGCATCGTTTATGGTCAGAACTACTATCTGATCGTCTTCGCGCCTCTGACTTTCGTTCTTGATTATTGAAAACATTCTTGACAAATGCTTTCTCAGTAGCTCGTGTTGCGGGGATCCAAGAATTTCACCTCTAACGCCGCAATACGAATGCCCCCGTTTGTCTCTGTTAATCATTACCTCCAGTTCCGAAAACCAACAAAACAGAACCGAGGTTCTATTCCATTAATCCATGCACCATTATTCAGGCAGCCGAGGCCTGCTTTAAACACTCTAATTTTTTCAAAGTAAACACGCCAGCCACCCGGGACGCTCAGCGAAGAGCACCCGCGGGAGAGAGCCGGCAGACGGTAGGGCTGGAGACAACGGGCAGTGAAACGGCGCGAGCCGGACCGCCCGCCTGCGCCTGAGATCAAACTACGAGCTTTTTAACTGCAACAACTTTAATATACGCTATTGGATCTGGAATTACCGCGGCTGCTGGCACCAGACTTGCCCTGCAATAGATCCTCGTTAAAGGGTTTAAAGTGTACTCATTCCAATAACAGGGCCTAGAAAGAGTCCCGTATTGTTATTTTTCGTCACTACCTCCGCGTGCCGGGAGTGGGTAAGTTGCGCGCCTGCTGCCTTCCTTGGATGTGGTAGCCGTTTCTCATGCTCCTTCTCCGGAATCGAACCCTGATTCCCAGTTACCCGTTACAAACATGGTAGGCATGTCACGTACCATCGACATTTGATAGGGCAGACATTTGAAAGATGCGTAGCCGGCACATGAGGCCATGCAATCAGCACAAAGTTATCCAGAGTCACCAGTGGGGACGCCGCAACCCCAGGAGGGGAAACGACGATTGGTTTTGAACTAATAAAAGCGCTCTTTCCGCGAGTGTCGGAGCTTGGTAAGCATGTATAAGCTCTAGAATTGCCACAGTTATCCAAGTAGGATCGTGTCATCTAAGGAACCTCGACTGATTTAATGAGCCATTCGCGGTTTCACCGTGAGACAGTGTGAACTTAGACATGCATGGCTTAATCTTTGAGGCAAGCATCTGACTACTGGCAGGATCTGTCGGAGACGTACGAGCCACACAAACCGGTCGGCGCAGGACGGATATGTAAAAAGACTCACTAGGACGGCCGCAGGGACCGACTGACGGGCTGACGGTTGTTCCGTCCCTCACTCCGTCGACCCAGGGCCGCCTGACAGGGGCCCGTACACACACTAGAGGACAAACCGACCGGGCTCGCTCGGGGAGGGATGGCAGCGCTCTGTGCAGAACGGATCCCAACGGCCCCGGCGATGAATTTCACAGGTACTGGAGATGATTTTTGCCTGCCGGCCTGCCCTTCTCCCAAGGATTGGTCGAGCGAGGACAGGGCCTTTGGGCACGATTCTTGCTTTCCATTTGCCGGTCACAATCTGTTTGCGAGAGAATGACCACCAGCGAGACGAACTGTCGAGGTCTGCTATAGGCCTTCGAAAAACCACCACTGACTGTCAAAGTTTCTCGATACGGGCCACAGTAACGCACCGTTGCCAACGGTACGACACCACAAATTTTGTTCCGCAAGATGGCCGGGGAGAGGCGGGCGAGCGTTTTCGGCAAGCCCGCGCTATCACTCCGTCTGGCGGGACTGAGATCGCTGTACGAATACTGGATGAGAGTCAATCGCGGCGGCCAGATACAAACCCCAGATCATCTTTCTTTCAAATCTTGTTCTCTTGATATTTAGTGTGTTCGTGTGAAGTGGGTTTATCTTCTCTGCAGTAACTTTACGCAGGCGTTGACCTGCGCCTGAACATATTTTGATTATATCGGCAAATGTTTAAGAATGCAGCTGATCTTCGCAATAGAGTATCCATAGCGCATTTCACAACCAATCGCACTCTTTCATTCTGGACGTTATCCAACCTTTCATATTGTGACATTGACAGGGTCCATATTCTTCTTCTTCTTCTTCGAGCATTTGTCAGTACCACCTATCTTAAATGTATTGAATATATGGTACCTCAGTCTGGTGTGGCCTGTGCAAAGTCTTCTTCTTCTTCTTCGTACGCTGTCAAACGTCAACCTGTATTTTTTCGAAAAAAGCAGAGGTCATCCTGAGCCTGTCGACACTACCATAGATCTTGTCTAGTGCTGCCACTGGTGATGGCCACATGTGCTTTCTCTGGTCCTCGTATTTCTGGAAGTTTTGCAGCAGATGTTCAGCGGTCATTTTCCCGGTATCACAAGTGCATTCGTCAGTGCCACCTATCTTCAGTTTATTGAATAGGTGCTACCTCAGTCTGTTGGGGCCTGTGCGGAGTCTGAAGACCACGACCTGCTCTTTCCTGTTCAGCTGGTAGTAGGCATCATTTTTGTGAAGCCAGTGTGTTCTGTTTCCCATTTGGCCATGTATCTGGCCCTAATCAGCCTTTTGGACTCTTCGTAAGTCACACTAGAATCTGGTTGTGGTAGTCTTGCTCCTTCTTTTGCCAGTCTGTCTGCCTCCTCGTTGCCTTGGATGTTACAGTGGGATGGAACCCACTGTACCACTACTCTTTTTAGTGCGGACTGCTGGCATAGTTGACAGAGTACTGCTCTTAAATCATTAAGTTCAGTATTTTTCTGGCTTTTTAGTGCTGTAACCACGGCCAGTGCATCTGTGAACAGGACTATCTGGCTAACACTGCTTTCGCCTGTGAGCATTGCTTCTACTGCAGCCTTCAGTGCCTCTGCCTCTGCTCTGAAATTGCTTGAGAATTTTCCAGTTGTCACTGACAGTGTTATTTTCCTACCATTTGGTAGGCTCAGGAATATCCCTGCACCTCCATTCTGTGTTGTCTTTCTTACAGAACCGTCGGTGTATGCATGGGTCCAGTCCCTGCTTTGGTAGTTTTCCGCTATGTACCTCAGGGTTATGTCTCTTCTTTCTTTTTCAATCTGGCTATTCTTGTTTCCAATACCTGGTATATTTTCTACCACCACCGGAATGATATGCTATTCCCATGTGGGTTTGCGTACAGTAGGCGTGGGCTTTGGTGTTGTTACGGTGCTCATAGGGTCTTCGCTCATTTTTGCTTTGGCTTTTTCTGCAAAGTTTCTCCGCTTTAGTTTCCCATTTCCAAATCTATTTAGTCTCTGATGCATTGGAGGGTCTATCAGTCTTCTGAGTTTATCTGCTTGCTGCTAGGCTCTGCAGTCTCTTTGTCGGTCATGGATTGCAGATTTGTAATCTTTTCAAGTTCTACAATTGGCGTTGACTTCATGCCTCCTGTTATAACTCTCATGGCTTGGTTTTGAAGTTTGCTAATTTTATCAAAGTTCGCCTTTGCTGCTGTTGTCCATGCCGCAATGTCATACTCGAGAACTGGTCTCACTCTTCCACTGTACATTTTCTTTAGTATTCTTTCGTCTGCTCCCCAGCTTGTGCCAGCAAGTTTCCTCATGATTGTCATTCTTTGTCTGGCTCTCATTAGGTTTCTCATGATCTGACTTTTCCGTGTCATGCGCCGATCAAATGTGATTCCCAAGTAGTTCGGGTTGTCGTTTGGCAGCATATATTTGCAGTTAAGACTTATTTTGGTGTTCTGTGGTTTATTTAAAAGCGAAAATATCATACATGTTGTTTTTTCCTCGTTTATTTTGACCAGCCATGAGTTCGCCCACTCCTCCAACGATGTTAGGGCCTGCTGCATCCGATTGTTTGCTACGGTGAGATTTTTTTCAGAGGTCCACATAGCCAGATCGTCTGCAAACATGGAGCTGTGGACTCTTCTTTGTATATTCTCTGTGATGTTGTTTATATACACCAGGAAAAGTGTGGATGACAGTACTCCCCCTTGGGGTATTCCTTGCTCCAGTGTCACCTTTTTGCTCATCTGCCCTTGTACTTGAACTCTGGCGGTTCTGTTTTTGAGGTAGTGGCTGATCCATCTGTACTTTTTTCCAGATACTTCACTTCTTCTTAGCTTGACTTTAAGTCCCTCTTTCCACACCTTGTCAAATGCCTTCTCTAGATCCACCCAAACCGCTACTGTTTGCTTTTTCTCTTGGTAAGCATCATCTATTTCCTGTGCTACGAGAGTGATCTGGTCCTCAGTGGATCTGTGTTGTATAAAGGCTGCTTGCTGTGGAATTAATAGGTCCATATTCAATAATTGACAGAACAAAATTATTATGAAGATTGAAAACCCCGATAGCTTCAAGTTTGTAGCTACCATTTTCTTCCTTTCTGCCACACTCCACAAGCATCGCTGTATAAAAAAAGTTGTCAACGGTGAAGAATTCTGCCCTGGTAGCTACGAACAGTAACAAATAAAGTACATGGTCTAAAGGTTACACATTACGTTTACTGTTTTCTCTCAGTCAGTATCTTCATTACTACCAAACGTATCCTACATCGTCAGCTCAATTAACGTGTTTCCTGTGCGAGGCTTTTATTCTTTATAAAATATTTTTTATTTTTGGTTTTGTCACCTTGTTTGGTAAAAGTGGGACTCTATTTATATCAAATATATTTTTATGGCTATATTTCAGCATATTAAATTATATAAATGTGCTTTTTGGTCTTCACCTTCTACTCCTTGTTCGGGGGAATTTGTGTCAGTACAAGGTTAGTTCAAAAATAAAGTGTATTCACTGTCAACACTATCCATCTTTTAATTTCCGTATTGTTGTGACGACATTGATCCTCTGATATTTATAATTTATACAGTCTTCTTTTAATCCAATAAGCACTGGCTGTATTAGCTTCTTATTTCTACCATTCGTCAGCAGATGTGTTATAGTTTCTCTTGTCATATCTTGGTCACTAATTATTATGACAATACATAATTTATTGCAGCAAAATTTTTAATGCATTTCTTTCGTCACTTAAATCAGGCATATATGAAACAGTCATTACTTTAACTTTCGCAATAGCCAAATACCTGCTCTTACTACATTATTATTGGTTTGTATAGTTTTCCTTGCTTTTAGCAATACACGCCTCTTTCAATGACAGACATAATCTTGTTCTGGTTATATCAGATTATAACTATTACTAACCTTTACGCCAACTTTGAGGTAGAAGCACGCCTGTGAAAGCAACAGGTGGATGGCATACAGAAATATAACTATTTGCAACTCATTTCTCCATTTCCAATACTCAAGATCAGTTTTATCCTGTAATGAATTAAAGTTTCAAGATCAGACATAAAGTCTTGTGATAGTTATTTTCTGGTTTAATTTATAATGAAATATCTTTAATTCCACACATAGTACCAAATTTGGTTTCAATTGAATTATCTAAACTGTTGTGAATCCTCAGCTAAATTGATCTCACACAATGTGCATTATAATAACAGCCATATATAACTTTTAATTTTCCTACACCGATTTAAATAATCTATTCAAAGATGTTGATGTAGAAGTTGGCGTTTAGCTCAAAATTACTTTTCAAACTCCATTATGACTCGAAAGGCGAAAACTAGTGTCTGTCAATGCACTCGATCGTTCTGAACAATTCTCTTTCAATAAGTCCGTTGGCATTGTCTCATCTAGCTCAAATAAACCAAAAATGTATCGAATCAATACTCAATAATTGTTTTCAAGGAAAATAATTGATAAATAGATACGTCGTTTACAACTCCTACGAAAAGGATTATCAGCAAACGGCAAAATCTGCATAGAACGATTGTGATCTGCCATTTTCATGACTTAAAAAGGGCTTAAACAAAAATCTTGAATTTTATCAACCTCTCAATACTTCTCAGTACCTAAAAGGTAAAAACAGGTAACGGGTTCCTGAACTTGGGTAAAGAATAATGATAATTATCTCAGGACACATTTCAATAAACACGAAAGCTAACGTAGGTTTCTCTGAAAAGATGTTACCGAATGGAGAGCTGTCACTTCTCAGAATGGTCTAAACAGCCAACAGCAATACACGTATGCTAACAACATATAAGAGGAACATAAAATTATGGGTATTATTCGTTGTCCTGCCTGTCTCTCAGTCTAGAAACGCTACCAATGTTTTTGTATTTTATATGAAATGTGTTTCAGAGCAATTTAACTGTCAAGGCAAAATGATGTAATTTATCAGCTAGGCATTCAGACCCTCCCCCCCCCCCAAGCCTCACCCACCCCCACCAACAACCCTCACAACACCTCCCAAAGCAGGCCAACCAACAGAAAGTGCCGTAAATGTTGATTGTTATAGCTATTAATTGTCTCAGTGGCTTATGAAGGGGATCTGTGTGTAACAGAGACGAGAACATGCAGAAGCCACGATGTAAGCATATTGTAGAAGGTGGCTAACATTCCGGTCTTACTTTCTACAGCAACACATACAGAAGAGATACGTATAAAAACATTAAAAAGATACTTAGCTCAGGATCAATGGGGACTGTCGGCGAATTTTGACAGGAGATAATATTAGGTAAAGAAAGTAAAAGGTCTGATAAACCGACTGAGACCAAACGGGAAATGATGAGATGATGCGCGACAACACATAAAGATGAGAACAGGGCGAAGAGAGATCAATCGCTGGGGTGCAAGATAGCTTATATGAGATTGAGTCTGTAAAAAAGTATATAAAGCGTTAATGTACTGCGTCTGAAACCCATGAGGGAGATCAATCTATTTTCCAGGTCAAATTGAGTCCGATCACCGAAGTGCATGAGGCGATACTTGCTGCTCTAACAACGGACTTCCAATGTGTCCAGGACAATTGAAGTGGTTGGCCACTAGGGATCCAGAGTTCTTGAAAATGTGATTAAAGTGTTGTCCGAAGCAAGCAGAGCGTTATAACCCACTCTCACCAATATATGTAGTAAATGGAATATACTTGGTTGGGGAACTTGCAGATGAATTCCTCATTTATGTCAAACACTTTTTTGGGGAATGTCACTGGACGCATCTTGCAGATGGGGTTGGTGGGGTTTTTTAATTTTATTTTTTGTTTGCCGCGCGGGTACCACAGAGGGGTTGCTGTGCTCTAACGTTCGTCTGTCCATCTACCTACATGTTATTGGCATCCTGTGTAAAAGCAAATCTTTGACGCCCGAAAATGCCCAGATATCACTGTTGTGTAAGCCCAGTTGGCGCTGATAAGTGATATGCCCACGAGACGGCGCTTAAGAGAAGAATGTGTACCTGTAATAGCTTGCTGCACACTGACCCACACTAACACGTAGTAGGAATTGATGTGTACCTGCAATAGCTGACTACACACTGACCCACACTAACGTATAGTAGGAGTTGATGTGTACCTGCAACAGCTAACTGCACACTGACCCACACTAACGTGTAGTAGGAATTGATGTGTACCTGCAACAACTGACTACACAGATTCACACTGACGTGTAATAGAAGTTAATGTGTACCTGCAACGGCTGACTGTACACTGACTTACACTAAAGTGTAGTAGGGGCTGATGTGTAGCTGCAACAGCTGATTGCACATTGACCCACACTAACGTGTAGTAGGAGTTTATGTGTACTTGCAACAGCTGACTGCACACTGACCCACACTAACGTGTACATAAATATTGAATTGAATGTCTAACCTGTTTTCTCCCTAGCCAGCTCCAGCCAGAAGAAAGTAATGTACCTAAAATGCCGTCTTTGATTTCTGCGGAAATAAGACAACAATGGTTCAGGAATGGACTGACCCCACAATAATAAATAAAACGAAATAATGATTTCAGAGTGAAGTAATCAGTTTAAAAAAGCAATTCAGAATTTATAAATGAATGAGAACTATTAATTCCGAAATGCATTAGTAAAGGTATAACGAATGCGTAAGCAGTTCTGCTGTCCCCGGCACAATTGACGTCAACAGCTCTTTTCTAGAACGAAATTCCTTTCTGAGCTTACACAAAAATGTACATTATTCTTAAGTTATTCTAGAACAACAGGAGATTGAGAAAGTCACGTTTTCAGTACCTCGGCTCAATTATAAGCAACAATGGAAATTGCCTGAAGGAAGTCAGACGGAGAATAGCTATGGCAGATACAGAGCTTGTATGAAATAGGAAACTTATGGCACAACTCTTATAAAATAACGAACATAAAAATCCTGCAAACTTGCATTTTCCCGGTTGCAACATACGGATGTGAAACGTGGACCACGCACCACACAAACACTTAAGAAAAGTTTGAATATTTTGGACTAAAATGCTGTAGGAGAGTATTCAAAATACCACTGATAGCGAAAATGGAATATGCAAATATCCTAAAAGAACTGGATATTCAAGGAAAATTTGTTAGTAGACAATATCCTGTCTAGAAAGCTAAAATATATTGGCGACATCAAACACCATAGTGGCCTGGATAACAGTGTATACAGTTATAGATGTACACATAAACAATCTAACTGGGAAGACATTCAGAATAAAGACAAATGGAGGTAGGGAGAAAAGGTGACAGGAGGTAAGGTCTAGGTAAAGGTAATGTAAATGTTGATGCTGTCGACTGAAGATAATCTATAGTCAATATAATTCTGGAGCTCGAATAAATGTCGATGATCAGAGAAGCAGGTTAGGATGATAATAACACCAACAACAGCCTCTCTCCGGTGATCATGGCCATTGAAGTAACTGGCGATAGGAGAACTAAACTTATAGATGTCATTGAGATTTTGATGGAAGCGAAGACGTAGTTCCAAACCAGTATCCCCGATGTATGCCATGCTTCGCTTTCCACTATGAGCGGGAAACAATGAGGTTACGGGACTTGCAAGTTACTCCCTCTGTTGTGACAAACATTGATTTAGAGAAGTTTACCGAGCGTCTTTTGATGACATAACACAGCTAAATTTGTTATATTCTGGTAGCTATATGAGCTAGTGGGCATACGACTTATAACCAAGAAGTCCCTGGGGTTTTATTTTCCAGGTTGAAAAAGCAAAACCGGGGAGAATCTAAAAATAGCTTGTGTGTGAATTGATCAGAAGGAAGAATAGAGAAATGACTCAATAAAATATCCCAGACAACCAGATAAAGGAGATGTGAGGGTAGTATGTAAGGATAAGTTTCACACGGTCAGAGGGATGTTGGTGAGAAGGAGGGAGGGAGTCAATGCGAGAGATACGAAGAACTCGATGGAGGGATGAGGTGAGAGTGGCTTCAAGGTACGAATCTCCTGGGCCTTCAGTAAGAAGTTCTCGTCGTTGTGCCAATGATGATGGAGGCGAAGTAGCTGGGAGAAAGAAAGTGAGTCCTGACAGGATTTGGAGTGAGAGGAGGCGTAGAGGATGTAGTTGTGGGCTTTAGTGAGTTTTTAATTGTAAGTGGCGAAGAGGACGGAGACATATTGAGACAGTGATGCCAAGAACGGAAACCGATATGAGAGAGATATCGGACGTGACATGGATGAATGGATGGATGGATGGTTGGATGGAATGATGGATGGATGGATGGATAGATGGATAGATGGAAATGGTTCACAAAGTCAAAAAAGCTAAAGAGGTTAGTCCCAGGCATGTCAGTGATACCGAAGCGTCAACGATGTATCGGTAGAACATTAGAACATTTGGGGAAAGACCCTGATAATGAGACCAAATAAGTACTCCAAGTCATCCATGAAGAGCGTTTTCTGGATCCATTTTAAAGATAATATCCACACCTCTCGGCTGGTCGACGAACTGCTTTTTAAACTCAAAGGTGTTAAAGGTTATGACGAGTTCAGTCAGGCGGATGAGGGTAAACGTGGGGCTGTTGGTCGTCTTGACGAGAAGAAACCGAGTACTGATAAGCCGTCTGGATGGTAGATGGGGGTGTAGAGGGAGCATCAAGATTTGGTTGGTTTTGTCAAGGGAGAGTAGAGTGGACGAGATAGCGGTTAAGGCATGGTTAGTCATCTTGAAGATTGTGGGAAGATTCTCAACCATACGCTTGAAGATGTTTTCGATGAAATAAGACACACTTTTCTTAGGACAAGAGCAGGCCAAGACAATGTGTTTCTTCTGAATTGTTAGAGTTGTGGATATTCAGTTCAGTTCAGTTCATCCTGTGACCTCTTGAGATCATTGGAGCATTCCTGCTGACACCTCCACAATCCTACGCCATCCCTCTCTGTCTGCGGTTGTTGTTTGTGACTTCTCGTGGATGTTGTTTTACCAACGTTTTCTCGGACGTCCCGATTCTACGTCGTACTTTATCATTTGTGATACGCTTTTTGAATGTATAGAATATGAGAGTCTTCTAAAACATCTTATCTCCATGGTCTGGATTCTTCTCTGCAGGTCTACTGTAATAGTCCGTGTTTTGCAGGCGTAGAAGAATATCGAGATAGTGAGAGCATTTGTCTGACCTTTAAAGCGAGGGAGAGTCGTGTATCTTTCCATATATGTTTCAATCGTGCAAGCGCTGCTGTTGATTGTGCTATTCTGGCCAGGATCTCTGGATTTGATCTCTCGTCATTGATTATTGAGCTCAGATATGTGAAACGGTTCACTGTTTTAAGATCATGTTCATTTGCTCTGATCACAGCTTTAATTCCTTCAGTTTTGTTGATCAATAACTTTATCTTTTCTGCGTTTATCTCCATGACATAACTCTGTGCTGTTACATCCAGTCTTTCGATAATTCTCAAAGTTCTATCTCCGTTCCGGACATCCCGTCAATGTCGTCCGCAAAGCGTAAGTTGGTAATTGTTCTATCTCATATCCTTACGGTGTCAACATGATCTTCAAGAACATCACTCATAATTCTTTCTAGGAATATATTGAAGAGTGTCGGGGAGAGTAGACATCCTTATCTTACGCTGACGGATGTGCGGAACCATTCTCCCATTTTTCCATCCACTTGTTGCCTTATACATATTCTCGATAACTGTCCCAATGTTGGTGTTGATGTTATATACCTTCATTGGTGCCCATAGATCATCATATCATACTCTATAAAACGCCTTTTTAAAGTCAACAAACATATGGTATATGTGTTGTTGGTGTTTCAAATACTTCTCTTTTAGTATTCGTACATTGTGGATCTTGGGAATCATATAATTTGAGAATTAGTAAGACAGCTGTCGATTTTTGGAAGGCTGCAGGGAAGGAGATGGTGTTCGGTGAGATCAATAATGGTTATAGTGACCTCCATGTTGAAGAGAACAGTAGCATCACCGTCACGTGATTTGTGGAACAAGGGATTAGAGAGATGTTGACGACCTGTCTGTGCGTACAGGTTCAAATGCTATACCACCACAGCTCGTTCGTTATCAGTAGATGTGAAAAAAATTAACGAAACCAGTTTTCATAACTTAAATAAATCAAGTTCCACATACACATTTAAAAACATAGACATGTCTACTTACTTTCTCCTACAAGAAACATTTCGAAGATAGAGTATGCAATACAAGAGATGCCAATAATCCAATAACTGCATCTTTCCCACCGGGGCAGAACATCGACAATCATCTTGAACATAAAATACACTACAATTATTATGTGATGCAGTACTTGCGCTTGCAAATCGGCCATTACCCAACACCAGTAATTTTTTTTCTTTTTCGAACATCCTTGGACAAGGACTGACATGGCAGTGTGTGGTCACTGCACTTGTGGTGCCTTCGGGGAAAGTTACAAACTTACTCAATTTCGCTCTGTCTGTGGACATTCGTCGTACGGCACCCCTTATTTGGGTACTCGTTTTCAATCAGGCATGTATATGATGTCAGGTAGCCAAAAAGCGCTTGAACTAATGTCATTCTTTCTCCCCGTGATAAGAGATCGGTCAAAGGTCGTGACATAGACTATCTCTACATCTCGTTGGCGGGCCGCATATAGGAAACGAGAACGTCACCTTTCGTGTCCATCTATTGTACAGCATGTGGACCATATGGCCGACTCGTCTGTGTTTTACCAAGCGACGCACTTCAGTGTTGCTGAATGTTTATCTCAGATACATATTTAGGACAACGTTAAATCGCCCATTCTGTAACACTGATCTTATCTGCTTCTAGCTTGCAAAGATTACCAGCTAATCCACTCGTACATTATTGCTGGATTAACCATGCTATTGAAAACGTGAGTTTTTTCCGTAACGTCTAACATCTGATATAGTAGTGGATTGATGTGGTTGAATGTAGACATCTTGCCTTTCTCCTGAGAGAAATTTCTTTACCTAGTGAATGGCTGTTGGTTTCATTTCCCAGATAGACGTACGAATTCATGTTCTCGATAGGCTCCTTGTTCCTAAACTCTATGTGGGTAGAAGGTGTTCTGTAAAAACTGGGTTGTCTTCCTATTTATGTCCAGCCCAACCAACCTGTCTGCTTCATGTATTTCGTTTAGAGATTGTTCAGCTTCTACAATGCTGTGACTGTTGATTGCAATGCCATCTGCAAAACGTAGGTGTGAGAGCATTTCACAATCTATTTTAACGACTCTGTTTTGTCATGTTAAGGGTCCAAAACACTTCTTCCAGTGCAGTTATGAGCAGTTTTGGGAAGACTATACTACCTTGACGTACTCCATGATGTATAGGTATGATGATTGGCTTGTGGAAGAGGCTGATCTCAATTGAGTAACTCTCATTTATTTTCTCTGTAGGTTTGACGTAATTTCCATCGATACCTTGATCTTTCCTTAAGTCTGCCTGTTCAGACGCTTGGTGCTCGTCAAGTTGTCTCTTTATGACTTTTTCTTCTTCTTCTTCTTCTTCTTCTTCTTCTTCTTCTTCTTCTTCTTCTGCGTTTGTTCTCAATCTCCCGCTACCAAACCCTGAACAGGGATTTGCAAGTAGCAGGATGTAGTCCGGAGAACGAAATGTGTTGTGTCGCTAGTTTACAGCTTGACTGCGATATTTGCACCTTTTGGTCCGACACATTCGTTTTTGGCAGGGTCTCTGTTACTAATTGGCAATCAAGTGAATTCTTCCTCAATTAAAAGGATTTCTGCAGTGATTCCATTTGCACCGTACGGTAATGTTTCAATGATGGCGCCAAAGGCAGGTGTGTTCAATTCGCACTGGTGAAATATGGGAATCTGTGTGACCGATTCACTCAAATTGTTTTGTTATGTATTCTTTTCGTATATGTAAAGGATACCGCAGCGTGGCAAAAAATCCCGACGCTAGGAATTGCGTTAGTATCAAGCTTATGTCAGTAAACACTATTGAAGGGACATCCATTAAACACATTACGGGATCAAGATGCTGAGCAGCGCATGAGCTGCTGTGGTCAGCGACCCATAGCTGACTGCTAGCGTCAGGGCCAGCGAACCAGAGCTGCCAAGACCCTTCTACACCTCCACGTGGTGATCCTGGATAACAGGCTGCAGCAGGGCAGACTGGCTAAGGAGAAGGGATCGAAGAGGGAATGCTAACCCGGTACTCAAAAAATGCTTGCTGAAGCCGGATGTGTTGGACCGAAAGTTGCAAATATCGCAGTCAAGCTGTAAACTACAACACAACGCATTCCGTTCTCTGGACTACATTCTGCTACTTAAGCAAATGTATTTGGTAGTGGGAGATTGAGAATGAACGAAGCCAAACCAAGCCAAACTCATTACTGCTTTTCGAGAAGGCTTACACTCGCCTTAGGGCATAGCCGAATTATAGAACTATATCATCTTCAGATGTAGAAACCAGGAAGGCTCAAAACTTGGTATATATCAGGCACGTTCGGTCCATTTCAGGAATGAAAGCACTGCTTGCCTTCACATAGCAAACGAATCAATACATGTTTTTTTTCTTTCCTAAGCTCACTTGATTTTTTAAATCGTAAAACAATACACTTTGGCAGACGTGGCTATATGTAATGTTATTCCTACTCTACGGGTCTACCACGGGAGCATATCAGTCATTATTTCTTACACTACGAATCTACCTCACAATTAAATTATGGGAACAGGTTCCATGGCCATCGCTGTTAACATGGTGCAAATGTAGCGATGATGATGGGCGCCCAATACCATGCCCTCGTACAAGACAGGACCTTCACGGCTACCAGCGCCATCAACAGCGGAGAGCAGGCCTTGTGTTGCTGAGCGGAGAAACACTGCTAAAAGCCTGAAATTTTTACACTTCATAGGTACACGTTCCCAGTCCTAGTAAGCTGCACAAAGATTGCAACCAACATTACTTCGAAAAGCCAACTACACGCCTTAAGCTGGAAACAGAAACGGCAAGGAATGAGATCCTCTCTTAGAATCTAGGAGATCAGAAATATACAACACTAGACCAAACATGAGAACAATTTTCCGGTCCTCCAGTACAACCTGAAAAGCAGACTTGATATAGCTGTGACAACGGCGACATCATCAGACTGCGAGACCCTTGCCTGGTAGGAAAAAGTCAAAATGGCTTAGGAATGGAGATGAAAAACATATTGAAGCTGGTGAAGGCCAGTACAACATTGACAACGATGAATTTATTGTCGCTAAGTCAGTCCAGATTGTCAGAATTAAGAATTGCGACATTCCAACTGCAAGTCAGTGTTTTGCTCTTCAACGTGGGTACGAGGACATTGTAGAGCTATTCTACGATGAGATAGAGAAGCGTTTATAACAAACTTCTCACACAACATAATCATATGAGATGTTAACGCACGTATCGAACCAAAAAGGACAAATTACCACTGCCTGGACAACTTCTCAGAAGACAATGAAAATGACAAAGGAGAGAATCTAATGGTTTTTACTGTGACACACAAATTGCATATCATGAATCATCATCATATAGCACGTTCTTGGTAGGCGTCGCTCTCATCACAACCATAGGAATCTCGATCGGCAGTCAGTCTTCCCACCTGCTATATGTTCATGTTTAGGGTGTCTTTGATATCTCGTATCCATCTACGCCTTGGTCGGCTTCTGTTTCGTCTTCCTAGGACAATGCCTTCCAAAACTGTTTTTATCAGTCCCTCATGCGCTTGATGTGGTTGAAAACCCTCAGTTTCCGAGACATAACGTAGTTTATAGACCAGTTTTCTTCGACACTCCGATCTTGCAGGTTAGCATTATTTGTTATTTTTTTAACCCAAGATATTTTTAGAATTCTTCCGCAGTATTTTGTTTCGAAAGCCCCGATCCTCTTTCTTAATATGTGTGATGGTCCATGTCTGGCATCCGTACATTGCAACAGGAAGTACACATGTTCTGCGGATCTCAAATTGTAATTCTTTGTTAGTATTGTGCCACACATTTTGCATACTATTCAGTTTCTGCATCGCTATGGACAATGGTCTCCTTATTCCCCTTGCACAGTCCTCACCATCTGTTATCAAAACGCCAAGGTATTCAAAGTAATCCACGTGCTCAATTTTGTCATTACATATAGTGAGTTTGGGTGGGGGTCTGTGTGCCAATATACAATATCTTTTTTTTTTTAAATTTGGTATTCAGAAAAAGATTCTGATCTTCACTGAAATTTTGGACGGACGTAAACAATTGTGCTAGGCCGTCAGCACTATTTGAGAGGGTAACTGTGTCATTTATATATCTTGGTTCTAGGTTCTCCTATTTTTTTAAAAGCCTGCTGGGAAAAGATGGACCATGCACTTCCAAGACTAGAAGAATAAGGCTTAATGACGAGTTTTGTTTCCAACGTAGAATCACTGCGCCGGCTCATTGGTGTAGTCAGTCATCACATGCCTATCAGGACGACGATGAACCTAAGCGTTCCTTTCCACAAACGATGTATTCAGTTGCGCAAAACATTCGACGCTACCAAGGTTGCTAATCACATTCAAAATCAGAATTAGCAATGCGCTGGAACTTCCCCACTTCCCCTAGAATAACTGATGCAAATATTGAACAGTTGCACCATTATAATAAAAATCCCTAAACCAGCCGTGGGTAATCGGATCAGTGAGGAAACACAAAAACTTCTAGAAACGAGGACAATCCTCAAGTTCAGCGATGTGTCGGAAAAGATCGCCTTCTAAAAATTATCCAAAAAGATCAAACAAGGACTCAAATAAAACTACGAGCAGCACAGTTTACAATGGCTGCTAAAGGTATTTGAGGTAACAGACAGTAGGAAATGTAGGAAAGCACAACAAACACCGAGTATTATGATAACCCTAAATACGAAAAGAACTATCTTGGTAGATCGAGCAAAATTCGAAAAAAATGGAAAAACTTTTATAAGGACTTCTTGACATGAATGAGAGTAGTTACAGAAGAAAATAAACTACACAATATAGATGATGTGTTACTATCCGATACTTCTTCTTCTTCTTCATCGTACGCAGTCAGACAGCAACCATTATTTTTTCGAAAAAAGCAGCGGTCATCCTGAGGCTGTCGACACTGCCATAGAGCTTGTCTAGTGTTGCCACTGGTGATGGCCACATCTGCTCTCTCTGATCCTCGTATGTCGGACAGTTTTGCAGCAAATGTTCAGCGGTCATTTTCCCGGTGCCACACGGGCATTCGTCAGTGCCACCTATCTTCAATTTGTTGAATAGGTGGTACCTCAGTCTATTGTGGCCAGTGCGAAGTCTGAAGACCACGACCTGCTCTCTTCTGTTCAACTGGTAATAGGCATCGTTTTTTGTGTAACTACCCGATACAAGAAATGTCACGATCCAAAATTAAGGACAGGCAAGAAAAACTGATCTACAGTACGGTACCCCACCTCTGGTTAATAATTCTCATATCGGCTACTTCTGTTTTTGACCAAACTGATCTGGGTGTACCGATATTTCGCCTTTAATGTTGTATCTTTTGAATGACGGCTCGTGTGATAGTATTAAGCCAGAGCTCTTACCCCAGAAACTAGGATCCTTTTCTCAGCAGATGAATGGTTCTAGTAACCTAGTTTCTTTCTCTTTTTTTGCGTTCCTTTGATCATGTTATATCTGCAGGTCAGTCGCCATGATGAAGTCTGTAGTCTTCACCATACCGGAGAGGCTGTCACACATGGTTTGCCTCAACGCGGCACCCTGTAGCCAGGTATGTCATCTCATTTCACTGTAATGTTGGCATTCTTGTATAATTTGTTCAGGCTAGCAATCTATGAAAGTAGCTCAGGTCAAGTCAGGTCATCTCGTAACCGGTGAGGTCGTTGAGGCACATTTGAAGACATCCTCACAACATCACACCACTATTCTCTGTCAGCGGCCGAGCCTGTGTCTCCTCTGGTCGGCGATTGGTCGATTCTTTTTAATGTTGACCTCCCACCTCTTTTTGGACCGGCCTCTTCGTCGTCTGCCTTGCACCTTTCCATGGAGGATCGTATTTGCAAGACCATTTGATCTCGATATGTGGCCGTACCAAGCGAGTTTCCTTCTTTTGAAAGTTGCCAAGAGGTCTTCAAAAGGCCCTTTTGCTGTTGTAATTCTATCTCGTATTTCCTCATTTGTAACTCGATCTTTTTTTAAGTGACGTTTAAAAGTCTTCTTAAACATCTCATCTGCAAGGCCTGTATCCTTCGTTGAAGGTCATCTGGAACTGTCCATGTCTCAAAAGCAGTAATCTTTTTCGGAATAAAGTCTCAGTTACGTCATTATAAGTAAGAGGTGTACGCTTTTATAAGAAAATGTCCCAATTCCATGTTTGGCTGTCTTGCCTACCTAACTACAGGGTACCCAACTCGGTACATGCCCCTTGTTTTCTTTAACTTTTAAACCAATGAACATAATTCAATATAACGTGACATGGTCAAGCTCTGGCTTGACATGTGCCTTGGTGTGTGAGAAGCGTGATGAGCTCATTGCAAATGTTCGAAGTGGTCGCCATTAAAATCAAGACATGGCTGCGCAAGCTTTACCTTGTTTCAAAAAATATTCACCGATAGATCAGGAGTCACAGACTCAATTTCCCTTTGAATGGTTTTTCGCGATACTCGTCGTCACTCGGTAACTTTTGCTAGCATGTGAACTTGCATTGTATAAGTAAAAACCAGGGGCCGGTATTTTATATCGCCCTGACTAACATAGTCTGATCAGTATGTTTTTCCTGGCCCTGACTAATATAGTCTGATCAGTATGGTTTGCCGGGTCCTGAGTAACAGTCTGATAAGTATTTTTTGCCTCGCCCTGACTAACATAGTCTGATCAGTACGTTTACCTGATCCTGACTAACATTGTTTGATCAGTATGTTTTGCCTGAACTGGGCTAACATTGTTTGATCAGTATGTTTTTCCTGGCCCTGACAAACAGTTTGATCAGTATGTTTTGCCTGGCCCTGACTAACAGTTTGATCAATATGTTTTGCCTGGCCCTGACTAACAGTTTGATCAGAATGGTTTGCCTGGCCCTGACTAACATATTATGATCAGTATGTTTTGCCTGGCCTTGACTAACATAGTATGATCAGTATTTTGCTGCATGACAGAAAGTTAGTCTCCACTTCACAATCCAGTTGTGTAGAATAGGTATAGAATATATTGTGTGAGATGACAAACATTCCCTGTGAATCCCGGAACCCCTTACTAGGAGGAGAGAGGAAATACATTTGGCGACTGATAATTCATGCATTTCAGAAAAGGAGACTAAAAAGAGTAGTGCATGTGGTTAGCGACCTCACCATATAAAATAAACTGTTACAGGTACTTGTCAGCTGGCCATCGCAAGCGAAGATAGTGACAGTGTCAGACATGTTTATTCAGATGTGCCCTCATATGACTGTACAGTCCGACAAACTCTACCGCACGTGGGGCACACTTGAACAGCGCTAGTAATTAAACCGTCTTGCATTATGTTCTTTCGTGCAGCTCGCTTTTCCTGCGCCTCAGTAAGTATCATATTCTCAGCTATGCGAGCACCATGTGTGATATCAGTGCGCCAGGCTGAGCGGCTCGGATCAATCGGTCCCCAGTCAGCGACATCAATGGAGAACTTATTCAAAGAACCTTTCAGAGTGTCTTTGTATAGTTTCTTATGTCACCCTGGCGAGTGTTGTCTTGTCCTAAGCTCCCAATACAATATCTGTGTAGGGACACGTTGATCTGATATGCGAACAAAATGTCCAATTCATCCGATTTGGCTCTACAGCAGCGTATGGATACCAAACAGTCTCGCCATGCTCAGGACTACAGAGTTGGGCATTCTATTCTGCCAACGGATATCGACTAGCCAACTGTGACAGCTTACATGAAAATTATTAAGTTTCTATAGACTGTCCATGTTTTGCTTGCGTGCAGAATGGTGGTTAGCACAGCACCACGATGCACATTCATCTTTGTGGCAACACTGATTGCTTGCAGGTCCTAAACGTTTGCTTTAAGTCTTCCAAAAGCAGCACTTTTTGCTTTGGAGATCCTATTGTAAACCTCAGAGTCAATGTTCGCTTTTCTAGCCAGGGTACTACCAAGGTAAACAAAGCTGCCAACTGCTTGTAGACAATGGTCCCTTACATTGATTGTTTGGTTCGTTGTGGGGTTCCGCTGCGCAAGTAGAAATGTGTCTTCTGTTTTCTTGATGTTGGTCGTAGGACTAAAGTTAGTGCACTTGCTCCATTAATCACCAGAAATGCTGCAGAAAGTTTACTATCATTCAGTACATGGGCCGCCATGCCATCATGAAATTGATGGAAAGTTTAAATTAATGTTTCGGGGCAACCAAATTTCGCTATGATTTTTCAGGGCCACTTCCCCGTTAGCGGCGTCAAAGGCTATTGTCATGTAGGTGTCAAGGCCCTTGTCATGTCGGTGTCAAAGGATATTGTCATGTAGGTGTCAAAGCCCTTGTCATATCGGTGTCAAAGGCTATTGTCATGTAGGTGTGAAAGGATATTGTCATGTCGGTGTGAAAGGCCCTTGTCACGTCGGTGTCAAAGGCTCTTGTCATGTCGGTGTCAAAGGCCTTTGTCATGTCGGTGTCAAAGGATATTGTCATGTCGGTGTCAAAGGCCCTTGTCATGTCAATGTCAAAGTCTCTTGTCATGTCGGTGTCAAAGGCCTTTGTCATGTCAAAAAAGTAGTGTACAGATCACAATGTTGTTCTTAACATTTCTTTTGTATTTGACGAGCTGCAAAAATCATGTCAACTGTCCCTCGACCAGCTCGAAATGCACACAGACTCACTGGAAGTAACTTCTGCTCGAGATGAGTTGTTAAATTGTCCAGCAAGACTCGAGCTAGAATTTTTCCAGTGATCGACATGCGAAAGATTTTCCTGTGGTTATCACTAGATCGACGATTGTTCTTGTGCTTGTACGTGTGGACAATTGTGATATCTGAGTACCTGTAGCATATTACCTACATCCCAAATTAACGAAAGAGGTATGTTAGCTTGTGTGTTAGCAGCACAGGGTCTCCTGCCTTGTAAAGCTAAGTAGAAATATCTGATAATGGGTGGCAGTGCACATTAAGCTCGGCCTCATATTGATTGCAACCAACTTGATGCATACGTGCTATTTCTAATTCCCTGATAGTGGATGGACAGTTTAGGTTAGCTCTGACCAGACTTCGGATTATCGACTAGAGCTCGTAAAATACTTTAGCAAAGGCTTCCTATAATGTGCCATCAACAGTGGATGCCTCATGCTTGGCAGGAACCTAGACGGAGAAGTAGAGATGTCATAATTTGTTTAGAACAGCTTGTAAAGGCATGGTACAGGTCATATTTTAAAAGGCAAAGCCGTCAGGGCTGAAGTGTTAGAGACTATTCCACCAGGTCTTATCTTGTTATATGGGGTGCCAATTCCCTTCCTCGCTGCCTTTCCGTCGACAATACCACCCATTTACAACTGGTGGGTGTTGACAGCGATAAACGAGCCCGGTAACTTTGCCGTGAGAAGTGAGAGCTCTAGCACTCTGCTACACGTCAATGGATATTTAATTATCTTCACGTATTGATATCTACGCCTGTGGGATAATACCGACAACGGATAACATGAGGAACTAGTATACTAATAACTGCAAACATTTTCTCTACATACCTCTTGTGTTTAGCTGGTTTTCAGCTCAAAACTAAAGAAGAAATAACCAGCTTTCTAAATAAGCCACGTAGTTTACAACCTGAACATGTCAACAGCTTGTATAAATCGTGAGTGCTGTTTTTATATTTGGACACGTGGATTCTTTGTATGTTGTGATAGCGGGCGAGTCCTATATATGTGCATAATATACGAGACGTGCTCAAATTAAACCGGACCTAACTGCACCAACATATATATATGTGTGTGCGTGTGGTGCGTGCGCGTGGTGCGTGGTGCACGCATGTGTGTGTGTGCGCGCGCTTGGGTACCCAACGTTGCTCGGAAAAATGATGAAAGTAGTAGTTTAATGCTCACAAAGACTAAGTTTACTCTTTTGTACGCCTGTAAAGAGCGTTAAGTGGTGGGCTGTATTTTTCTTTACATCCCGAGCGGGTTGACGAAGGTGGACCTCGGTTTTCCTATGCTTGGCTTTATCTGCGTGACGCTCACTACTACGGGGATCACGTCAGCCAAGCTGCCTTGAAAACAGCTTGTTACGATGGAACGCTACATGGAAGAATCGTGGTCTTGGGCAGTGTATTGTGCCTGACCCTGTCGCGCCATCCTTGTCAGTGTGATATGTGACACCGGATTAGCGTCTCAGTTCCCCATTGAAAGTAGATAAATGTGCCCCTCTGGCATATTCCAATTGTACTAAAATTATGCCGACTAACACGTCATCTATCTGCCAAAATGTTCCACTCTGAACTCACTAATCTCACTGTCCCCTTAAATCTACTAATTTCTTCCGTTCATCTCTCCACTATCTCTTCCCTCTCCTCGTCTCACCTATCTCTCCTTCCATCTTCAAATCGTCCATCTCTTCTGTCTTCCATAAAACATTCTGTCTCGTCCATAACCCAGCTTTTCAAACCACAAATCTCTTCCACCCTAAACTCGCTCACTCCTCTAGTTGTATGCATGCGATGTACTTTCTAATTTTAATGATATGTCTACAACGTTTTAAATTTAGATTTTGTATTGAAAAAAAAAAGTCAAAAACCCAATATTTTAAGATCCGCGAACGATGGTTTTTTTTTAAATTGACATCCAAGCGGATGTGCATTTCATATTCAGTCAAGCAAATTTGGACGTAGGGTTACCTTTCAGGTTTCTCTTTGATGCCCTTGCAAATGTTTCAAAAAATCGTATAAAATATATTCTTATTTTAAAAAGTCTGTAGGCGATAAAGACCCCCTCGTTATCGTCCATGAATACAATCAGTGGATGTTCAAGTTCTCACGCAATGAGGATGATGTCTGTTCGGTTTGACTTAATCAAGTGGTGCATCAACGGCTGGGGAGGGACCGAGATGGTCGTTTTTCATCCCTGATGCTCATTGCCTGCTTTAAGGTAGTGACGTGTTTGTCAATGTTGGCCCCATGTCCAAATCGGACCAAAGATCGACGTTGTAGCATGGCTTTTTTTTTTTCCCGAGGCTTGTCCGTTTGGTGACTCGTCGTTTGGGACACGGTCATACTAGTGAATCATAAAAATGCGCGCGTGGAAGAGTCATTTCAGCAACAACAAAAAAAGGATGGTAACGATACATTTTTGAGAAAAAAAACGTAGATTACTTTCTAGTGTTAGCCTCTGCTGGCTCCAGATCCTGCATAACGTTTGAAGAGGTGGCAGCCAGGCCGACTCTATGATTTGACATCCGTAGCCTTCCCCGCCCTTTAACTGTTATCTCTTATACTGCAATGTGATATTCACGTTCCGAGCCACAAAATAATGCTTGGCTTGTCAGATCACCTGTTTCCAGACGGCGTGTGCTCGAGTATTCTAATCACATTGTTACATAAGCTTTCATTAGAAGCCACTTGTAGACGATCACCGAACATTTAGAAGCGTTCTATTGAAATTTGTAGGAAATTGTCTTGGCGATTATTTTCACCAAAAGCTTGCCTATCGTATTCTGCATGGTGATCACCCCATAGCCCTGAACTTGTGCGTGATCTTTGCCCGGCTACGGCCAATGTATAAGATACAATTGCAGCCACTATACTTTGATCTCAGGAATGCTTCTGTTGTAGACATGGGCTAATTCCTCTAGCTCCTCGTCGGACACCTTGCCGATATCCTTATACCGGATCCCATCTGGACCTGGTGCACTGATTTTTGCTTCGTCATGCACACTTAATCTCCTCTACCATCACATAGTCATCCTCCTCCACTTTAGTACCTTTGCATATACCTGCAATCGTCGTTCTGACAGTGTATTACCATGTCTTTCCGGTCACACTGATCCAGCAAGTGAGCGAGTAGAGCAATTCTCTTGTTTTCATCTGTCTTCTGGCCTGAAAGTTTGGAATAACCTTATTCTATACTGCGCCATTCATACTCTTGTGCAGTCGTAATAAGAATTTCAAGGATTTATCATTGCAGACTCTTCTACAGAACTCTGCCCGATTCTCACTTTTAACTTCTCTAGAAAGTGTTTTAAAATAGTCAATTTTCTCGTCCATGACTTCTTGCAAGTACATAGTGATCAAATGATGGTGCGATTCGGGACTTTCTGGCGTTCTGCCATTTTCCTATCGCTCGCCGTATGTCTTCTTCGTTCGTTCTCAATCTCCCACTACCAAACCCTGAAAAAGCTTAAGTAGCAGAATGTAGTCCAGAGAACGGAATGCGTTGTGTCGTAGTTTACAGCTTGGCTGCGATATTTGCACCTTTCGGTCCAACACATCCGACTTCAGCTATCATTTTTTGAGTACCGGGTTAGTATTCCCTCTTCGATCCCTTCTCCTTAGCCAGTCTGCCCTGCTGCAGCCTGTTATCCGGGATCACCGCGTGGAGGTGTAGAAGGGTCTTGGCAGCTATGGTTCGCTGGCCCTGACGCTAGCAGTCATTTATGGGTCGCTGACCACTGCAGCTCCTGCGTTGCTCAGAGTCTTGATCCCGCCGTTTGTCTAACCAGAACCTTTCCACCTCGCCATTCCACCAGAAGTGGGGGCTGATCCCAACCTTTCCTCCTGTTGTGCGTGCTGTGCATGTCCTGTCTATCTTGCTCCCCACGACCCAACCTGTGCTGTCGTACCTGAATAACCCCCACCTTTGGCCTAAAGCTCCTAGACCTGCCCTTCTCCACAAGTATGGTGCACGCGCTATGATCACTGTCATGGTGTCCAAGGACCGTCCATCTGCACACTGTAGTTAGTGAGTGGAGTGGACACAAATGCGAAGTCGATAGCTCTGTCTTCATCTACTCGCGTCGCCGCACTGGTGGCGCAGCCGCTGATGATGCAGAGAAGATCAGTGGTTTCGAGTGCCTCTTCTTGTTCCTCACCTTGCCTGTTGGAGGCAATATTTCTTCACGATTTGTCCTTAGCTTTGAAATCACCACAGAAAATGACAATCTCTTGAACAATTTTCATTAAAACATTGCCATGTCTGTAGGTCTACGTTTGCATTACAGGAGTAAATTTCCTATAGGTTTGAATCGCTACATCTCCTTGCCGCCAACTCTGGGAGGGTACCGCCCCTATCGAGAGACCTGGGCCAATGCGGCAGTTTTTGCACAGGTGTACGAAAGCTTCCACGCAGGTAGTGAGACATGTGCGGCCGCAATTGACCTTGAGGACGCGTACAATAGAATGCCCTGCGATCTCCTGATAGGTCAGTTTCTCGGACTCAAAATAGGCCCATTCCTCGTGAACTGGATCTCTGCGGCTCTATTCCAAGGAAAGGTGGTTTTTAAATGTGGCAGCTGGACATCTGCACTACAAACGACACACTACGGTCTGCAACAGGGTTCAATCTTATCGCAAGTGCTTTTTAATGTATATACAGTGAGGATCACAAGCGAGCAGTTTGCGTGCCCGGGAGGACGATTTCTTATGCTGACGACGAGTTGGTATACGGCCAGGGCAGGGACAGAACAGGTTGTCGAGTTGCATACAGAAGTCGCGTGCATAAGTAGGTGGTGCGGTGAGACTGAGCATGTGTTAATACGTCAAAGGCAACTGTTACATGGTTCTCTCTGAATAACCGTATTGTCAACATACCAACACCTACTGTTAATCTGTGTTAGATGACCCACGAATGACCTAAGAGTGCGATTTGATGTGAGTCTTGCCTTCATCGGGCATGTCGACAGTGTGGTTATGACAGCTAAAAAGGGTTTCGCCGTGATGAGGGGGATGATCTCGGCAGACTGAGTAGCATCATCTCGTTCTATTATATCAGGGATTGGTCCTTTCGGTGATCGATTATGCTCTGGCGATCCTGACTTAGCCACACACAGACGGAGAGAATGGAGCGGATACATATAGCGGCCTTGCGGATCATACTGAGGTGCACAATAGACACGTCGTGTAAAGCATTGCGTTATCTCCTAGACTGTCCATCCATGGAGGAGAGGATAAAGATGTGTCGTGCACGTGCCTACCTCCGAGTCAGCGCTGACACACAACATCTACTACACAGAGAGCGAAAAGGGCAGCAGACTTAACAGAGGGAAAATCCTGGATGGGTCAGGCCGAAGACATTGTGCAACAGGTGTGTTCACTTGATATAGAACCTGTTAAAGAATGGGCATGATTGAGAGCATAAAGTGGCACGTCCTGTGTCACATTGAACAAAGAGTGTAGACAGAAAAATCCAGTGGTGGGGAAAGCGGAAGTTCAGTCCCTTATTTCGGAATTTGTTTCTGACAGCGATGTGCTCATTTACGTGGACGGGTCTGTTGTGCGGCATACGCAGAGTTCATGGGCATTCACTGCTCAGGTAAGAGGGAAAACGGTGAAGGACAGCGGCGCGTATGCAATAAGGACATGTAGTCTGACCATGGAGATCTTTGCAGTGACTAAGGAAATGGTTTGGCTGGAAAGAGAACTTTGCCCACGCATGCTTTCTTGGCGAATCTATGAGCATGCTCAGAAAGATTGAGATGGGCTGGGGTCGAAGACTGTGGCTTGAGTCTCTGACAAGAACAAGGCTAACAAGACTAGTTAATTTGTGTGCCAGGTCACGCGGGCTTAATGGGAAACGAACGAGCTGACGTGCTTGCAGATAGTGCTACTGTGGGAAGGGGACGAGCGGTGGACTGGGCTGATATTCTGGATGCCCTTAGGGAGGCAGGACGGTTAAATGATTCGACCAATGAAGCTGAGTCCGGAACTTTGACCAGACTGCAAGAATGTCATATCACAAAAGGGAGAACCAGACAAACGCTTCGCTGGAAGCCAAAAGAGACTAGTGAACCAATACAGAACTGGTGTCGTGAGCCGACATGCGCTGGTGGATATACTGTAGAACAGAGCTGAGCAACTATAGTCTTGTTCGATGTGTAGTGAAGCTGATCTGTCGTCCAATTAACTAAGAAGCGCTCTATAGTTCATTGTTGAAAGGTGTTTTGAAATCATCTTAGCAGACTATGGATACATTAGCCAATAAAGGTGACGATTTGGAACATAAGATACATTTTACAACGATAACAGCAGACACACATGTTGAATATTTTTAAGAAAAACATTAACTGAGAACATACCAATAGAATATATTTATGTATAGTGTTAGTTATGGTATTCCTAAGTCAGAATAACAGTAGTATGTTAAGAGAAAAACTGAAGACAATTAACTTGTAAATATATTAACATTTATAACATAAGTCAACATAAAATTATGTAATAATTATGAGCACTCGCAGCCTGGAACGTATATATGTAATGTCACTTTATTTCTTAAGTCAGAAGGTAGAACAGTGACTAGATGCCAGCCAAGCGATTTAGGTTCAATCCCAGTTAATGAGATTTTGTCGTCAATCGCAAATGGGTTTGAGGTCGACACAGCCTCATACATGTACCAGAGCAATTATGGGAAGGGAAAAGTGATCGACGTTGTGGCGACCACGTCATCTCTAGTGTACTGTTAGCCAAATAAAAATATGGCCCTGGCACCATATTCCGAAATAAACAACATGGTGTGTAAATGTAATCACGCCCCTTTAAGTCCGAATACCATAGTGATACCGACTGACTTACTAGTAAACTAGACACGGATTTTTGAATGAGAACATAAATGCCTCGGTTTTCTGAATCATAAGTTGTGCCTTGATGAACTATTAACTTCTATATCCGTAGACGTAAAGATGAAAAAAGATTCTTATAGCAGGCACTGTCGTCGAGTATGAAGTGCTAGAGACAATCTACTAGGTTACAGGTTATATGACCTAGGTCGATGTGTTCCCTTCGTTGGCCCCTTGTTCAACAGCTAGTCAGGTCGCCATTACAGATGGATAGACTTGAGGGTGTAGAGACGATAGAAATAGGTCATTTTCGTGGGAGAGAAGCACTAACCAATATAACACTAAGAAGATCTTTATGTATTATCTGTGTGTGTGCTTGGCAGTCTTTTCTTGGTTGTATTATGTGTAGTTTTAGTCTGACATTTTCGTTACAAAGTGTTAAACTAAGACTAGGGGTTCATATATTTTTTCATTGGTCTTGAAACAAAAACTTTTTTTACTTTTGCATTTTCATTTGAAACCAACGGGTATTAAGTTATTTTATTTGACATAAACATTTAAAAGTGCTGATGTTTTGGTTTTTGTTCAAAGTCGATGTCCTTGGTTTAACGTTTTGACAATTGACTAAATGAATTTTTTTTTCTACTTAGATCTTTGTCAATGGTTAGTTAAACGATCAGCACTCACTGAAAATAAGATTTGAGGGCAGCAACAAACATTCCACTTCCCTCGGTCAGCGGCCATCCATCGGTCGGTGCCCCAGCTAGAGTTCTTGATTTCCATTTGGGTTTATATGGTTCTTCGGCAAGTTGTGTAATGCTCTTTCTCCTTCCCTCTGGAGTTTAAAACATGGCGCTTCTGGATATGGTGTGATTCTATTCTTAGGACATGATTAAATCAATTCTAGCGCAAACTGGACATGGCGGTGTGCAAATGTTCTTAGTTACTATAGGCGGTGTCCAAATTTTCTTAGTTACTATGTCAAGAATTGTTTAGTTTGTAATTTAAGGAAGAATTATTTGTGAATCTTCATAGACAGCCTGTGTAAAACGAAAGACGATGAAAAAATTTTCCTTTATTAGGATTTCAACAAAGAGGTGACTTGATAACTTAGGTAACTTACTATAGTCGGATGACAACCTACTATTTATATCTCTTTACCTAATATTCGATGCATAATAACACTGGACTGAGTTCAGTTAATTCTTTTATGTCATTCATACATGTCAACGTCCACAGGTTCCAAGTAATATTTACGGTCTGACATTTTCTAGGAGCCTCAAAAATGTACATTTTTCTTCGGTGTTCATCCTCAAAACGACGTTGTGTCGTAGTTTACAGCGAGACTGGATATCTACGTTATTTTCGACCCAACACATCCGATTTGAGCTGGGTTTTTTTTTAATACTGGGCAAGCCTTCCCACTGTGATGTCTCTCCCTTGGCCAAACTACACGAGTGACGAGTGCAGACTTTCCAGAACCGCTACGTAGAGGCAGAATAGGGTCTTCGTCAGCTATGGTTTGCTAACCTTGATGCAAGTAGCCATTATGAATCGATGGAAGCTAGCAGCTCGTGCTATTTTGCATCTTGGTTCTAGAAGGTAAATAAGGAACTAACAGAAACGTGAACTCATTTGTGTTATGTTTTGTGGTGGTCCAACAGCTGCAGCACTGTAAACCTATATTTGACCCCCAAACTCGTTTCTCCAGTCCTTAAATACCAGAATTTGCTATTTAAAGAGTGATACATTAATAAAAACTTGAAATTTCTGAAGAAAAAAATTAACGTTACTCTAAAACGTTTACATACATCCGCAATTACTAATTTTGCTATAATTTAATCTTTCTGTTCAGCCGCTGTAATTGATTAAACCTTTTTGGTCGGCATAATCTCATGTTCAAATCCAATATGATGCATGCCAGCTTCGTAGTCACATGTTATCTGTATTGTTTGCTACCTAGTGACGAGTACTCTGACGATCAGATCTAATTTAATTCATACATGATAACAGAGTTTATTTCACAAATGTATTAATCAAAATAACATTGGTAGAATAAACTCATTGTAGGTGTTCACCAAAACAACATTGGAAGAGTACACCCACTATGGGTGTTCACCAAAACAACATTGGTAAAGTACATCCACTGTGGGTGTTCACCAAAACAACTTTTGTAGAGTACACTCACTGTGGGTGTTCATTGTAGACGGCTTCCTTTCATTATTTGGAAACGGTGTATCAGGTGGGAATTAAAGATCAATTCAAACTTCAGACAGATTCCTGGGAGTAACAGGTTGAACTGTTAACACGTAAAGTGTCATAATATGACAAGAAATTCAATTGAACTCAATAAACGAGACAGTAATTACATTCTAATCACCTTCTGCGTACATTAATAAATGGAACTCCATATATTACAAGTTTGATAATGTGAAACAAAACAATCGATACTAATAATATATATAATACAAACAATATATATATATTTAGTTTGTGTTTATCCTTATTATTAGTATTATTATTCGTAATTACGAATTCCTTAAGCAATCGATCAAAGTAATTCAAATTCCCCTCCTGGTGATGTATGCTTTACCGGGGTTTAAAATGGTTCGTTTTTTCATTTAGGCATTAAAATATGATGCTGGCATTATGATTCTTCATATTGAATTTGTACAGCTATAATTATAGTTACCTGATTGTACTCATACGCATATTCCTTGTTACATAGGAACACCGCAAATATAAGTGGCCTGTGCATTAGTTCATTACACGACGCACTACTTTTCCTATGACACGGCTGTGGTTGGTGTTCATAATCTGAAATTGACATGTATGCAAGTAGGATTTTTTGGTCTTAATTTTATCAATTCACTTTGTCCGCCTTCTTGATGTTCTGTTTATCATTGATGCCGCCTTTCTGCTTGTGTTTATACCACTCAACTAGGTAAATGGCATTGTGTATTAAGCAATAGCCGATGACTAACTCTGTTAGAAGAGTTGTCCAATCAGCTGTGAGAGAAATCAAAAGCATAAATTAACGTTAATTATTGATGAAGTATTACCTATCTAACTAAAAGAACCAAATGTGTATACTTAATTTATCACTTTTCTTTCAGTTTAGATACGTCAACTTGTGATGAAATAAATGTTATAAAAAATACAAGAACATATAATTAGGCAAACATACAGTTCTGCTAAGATTTACATCAGCTACCTTTTTTAACAAACTGGGTTGTAACAATATGTTAATACGCTTGCATTAAATATTATCTTCGTAGTGTATCAATGACTCCTTTTGATCATATCTTCAACAAAATTGTTTGTTTAAAGTGATCAAATCGTCTTCTTGATTTGTATTGGATTTCTCTTTAAGGTTATAGACTTGATTTAGTTTCATTCTCATGCAACACTGTCGTGCGTGCGTGCGTGCGTGAGAAAGAGAGAGAGAGAGAGAGAAAGAGAGAAGAAATTTCTAGCGATTCCAAAATAGCTTGGAGTTAGATTATTTTGTGATTACTCACATGTCCTCGAAATATAACCAAAGGGATTGTCCGTACGTGAGATCGGCTTACTTTGGTAACGTGTATGGTAGAACATCTATTCTAGGCATTCTGAAAGAAGTGTATCACTGCCCTCCTGTTCTGAAATGCGAGGTTTCCCGATGTGCTCACCATTATCTGGTACACAGTATCAATCCTTACCACTTTCGTCAAGCACATGTAACATGACCCGTTTCACAAAGAACGGAGCGGACATGAAGTGGAGGTCATGCCAGTACAGTGTGTTTCACATGACCATGACGTCAACATTACTCATAAGTCAGTAGATGAAATGGACGAACATTCTAATGAATGTTAAACTTGCCTAAACAACATATGTTATTGTCAGCACTAGAACGACACGCATCTAACCTCAAGACTGACATTATAAAACTAAGAAGAACGTCTAAGACACAGGTACACGCATTAGGCATATCTTAGTTTTAGTCGACTACTTCTACATGGATGAATGCCCTATATGCAGGTCCAGCTCTGGCGCTAGCTGGATGTAGCCGGAAGGAGGACTTCCTGCTTAGCGGGCTAGGCTTGAGCAGCTTATTATTCCACTGCGGAGGGTGGTTAACCGATGTGCCAGTCCATCTTAAGACTCAAACAGAGCAAATTAGACCCACAACCTGTTAGACGCCATCTATGCTGCTCAGTGGGGATTGCGTTGTTTGGAAGTAAGAGTCTGCCTCTGGTGTTGGAGGTCGCGGGTTTATATCAGGGTAAGAAACATTTTTTCACGTGGACTTTCTGGTATTTTCCCGAATCTCTGGGTAGTAGAGATTAGACGCCCGTGTACAGTGTCGAGCACGTTAAAAATCCCTCGGTAGTTGGAAATCGAAAAGAGTAGGCTTAACGGCGGCTGCCCGGGCCAAATTAAAAAATTATGTTTAAAAATCTAACCAATTTATTACAGGATCGTCGCCGGTGCTGCGGAGTTCGTGCATTGTGCTGAGATTCTCCAAAAATATGGAGAAAAACAGAACACTTATGGGTTAAACCGTGTGCAATACATTGATTCTTGGACTAAACTAAAGTAAACTATGCTGCCCTTAAACCACCTAACTATAGCCGGTATTATGCCATGTCACAGTTTCTTACGACATGCTCTCTGTGGGGCAATTCTTGCCCTTGGCATACACAAGGACTCGGATGGACCACTAGACTTGCATTAGACATGTAACTAACTAGATTGTTTGTAGAAGTTAGGTAGTGTTGGTTTGTGTGTGTGTGATTATGCCAAGCGAGTGTTCTCTTGCAGTTCTTTATATATATATATTTCAATGGGCTCGGGCTATGCAAACGGACAATTTTGGGGATATTTCTTGTTTATGTAGGATGGCTAGTATTAAAATTACAACGCGTAGGATGGATAGTATTGAAATTACAACGCGTTGGATGGCTAGTATTGAAATTACAACGCGTTGGATGGCTAGTATTGAAATTACAACGCCTGAGGGCTACAATTCGTTTTGCCATATTCGTTAGACTCATCTGAAACAGTAGGGCATATTTTAAATGTGTCTTAAACAGTCAATTTCTGGTTGATATGAGTTGTAAATAAATCTTTTTTTTTTTTTTTGTTTATCTTGCCCTTTCGCAATTTGGTTTGCTCAATCTTTATGAATATAACTTCACAAAACGGTAAATAATTTGACACCTCGTTTTTCCATCTTACCATTGATTAAATTTTTAAAATATTTTGTAAGTCTTGTTTAGTATCCGTTTCTTTTGTTTTTATTCACTGGATGTGTAATTTTATGGTTTACTGTTCCTCTTTGCATATCTGTCTTCTTGTGTATATTTTATTATTTTCTTTACCAGAGACAAATAGAAAATATACTTCGCAAGATGAGTTAATAAATGTTAATCAAATTCGTATGTCCCTTCTTTCAGTTATTTATTTTGCCAGGTAAGCATTAACTATGATGAAGACAACCGGTTATTACATTGCAAATTGTTTAAAGAACCTTTTTGCGCGTGATTGGTAATAATTTTTGTTCTCACCAAGACATGTCTTGCGTTTCCTTATAAAGTCTCCCTTCAGCTTAAAAATCTTTAATTGTTTTTGTTTCGATAAATGAATTTATTTAGTTTATTTTATTTTCCATGTTATGTAAATTAATCCTGTTAATTAGATCAAGATGCCGAGCAACGCAGGAGCTGCAGTGGTCAGCGACAGTGTACCAGAGCTGCCAAGACCCTTTTACACCTCCACATGGTGATCCTGGATAACATGCTGCAGCAAGGCAGACTGGCTAAGGAGAAGGGATCGAAGAGGGAATGCTAACCCGGTACTAAAAAAAATGCTTGCTGAAGTAGGATGTGTTGGGCCGAAAGGGGCAAATATCGCAGTCAAGCTGTAAACTACACAACGCATGCCATTCTCTGAACTACATTCGGCTATTTAAGTCCTTTTCAGGGTTTGGTAGCGTCAGATTGAGAACGAACGAAGCCAAGCAATCCTGTCTTAGCTTAAGCCAAGAAAGGAGGAAATGATTTGATTATCACTCCTATCCTATGTTTCACTATCACTTCTCCGGCATATTGGTTCAAAGTGACATACATACTAGACGGCGTTGAAAGACGATTCCTCTAATGACAAAACCTTTAAAATTGCAGAACCCAACAACGGTCTCTCCTTTTTCATCTCGTTTCCCATTGTTATCTTTCCAAACTAAAAAAAAAAATTGTTCCTTGCATCTGCTTCTGATCTTAGAAGGTATGTGATTTATTAAATGTTTTATGTAGTCTTTTCATTAACGTATTTCTTAATCCGTCTGCACTATTGTGTTGCGGAATAGCACTGATTATTTTATTTTTTTGCTTGCTAAAACATAAGTTAAAATATTGATGGTATTAGCTTACATTTCAGCAATTCCTTGCTTGTATTCTGGGACATGAAAGCAAGCCTTTTTTTGCTTACGCATTTGCGCGTGTCTTCATGTACTAATTCAATATGTTCTATATTTTATCTTGTTAAAACAGTTCTCAATTGATAAGCATTGCATCATGGTACTTCCATAAGACTACTGCTACGTTTCCAGATATGTATACTGATTCATGTTGCTAATCTGTTTTAATCGTTAAATTGATAAATATCCAACTACCTGTATTTAGCTCAGAGAAATATTTGCTTCTAATTTAAATTACTAAAAATAAACAAGAATATCAAACATCACCTTCGGTGGCTAATTTAGAGACACAGATCGAGGCAACAAGTTCTCCGTAGAAAAAATACAAAAACGGTAGAGCAGAGCACACCCAAACGGGAGGAATAATGGCGGCTTTCAGTCTGAGTTGCATTCCAGGGCTTAGATGCGACTTCTGTCAAAGACAAACAAATCGGGGTATTAGAAAATCGTGAACATTCATTAATAAAATATATGGGCATAGGGAGTTTAATTGATGGAGAATGTGAAAGGTGTTTCATTTATGTTAATTATTGCAATCTTTTAAGCGACTGCGACTAGCAAGATTGCATGTTAGGTTTAAATAATTTCGATCATTAACTGTTCCTCGGCGTAGATTACATAATATGTATCGTTATACTTGTATTTCATTTGCTTGGTGGCTTTGTAGGTTTTCTAATTTTAACATATGTACTTCCATCGAATCGCATCCTCAAAACAGTAGTACCGCCCTGTAACTAGAATTGTTGAAGTCTTGAAGCATGAAATTAGTCGTTTCCGGTGGCGTGCCGCCAATGGACTAGTAGAACAAGGCTAGTCAAAAGCCATTTTAGATTATTTTCATTTTCACTAGATACACAAGCATAACAAAATGTAGCCTTTTTTTTCTCTATTGACTAAAGTTTTAAGAAAAGCAACACAAAATAACGAAAGTTGGGCCAACAGACATTTCTGATAAAACAAAAATGAAAGAATTTACGCGTCATTTAAAAACGGTATTCTTCAAAATGATTAACTGCAACTCAATAAACAGTCATGTTTTGTTGGCCTTGTGCTATTCGAAACAGATAAGGGAATGAATGGATTTTGTGATATGTAATTTTCACAAAGCCAAGATTCGCCATGGAAAGACAATCATACCTATCTGCAATAACTACATTAAAAAACCTTTCGGGAAAACCAGAATATATATTTTTGTTTGATGTTTGCGAATGCCCACAATGAGTAGTCTACTCTTTTGTGCTCCCTGAAAAGGATGTTAAGTGGTGGGTTGCAGTAGCTTTCCTCGCATCCTGAGCGTGCTGATGAAGGTTGACCGGTGTCGTCCAGGCGGTTGTGCTATGATTGGCTTCATCTGTCACTCACTACTACGGGGATCACGTTGATCCCCGGTTAGCCAGGCTGCCATGAAAACAGCCCATTTTCAGGGAGGGCTACAAGGAAGCCGAGATAAGGACTTAACCAGTATTTATTTCCGGACTGACTAATGTCTGATAAGTATATTTTGCCTGACCAGACGTTAGTCTTCCTCCCCATATATTTCTTTTAATATTTATATAGAATATATTTGTTTATTTATTCCATTTCTAAATATTGTGCATCGGTTTAAGTGAGCTAAACTGGGACAAATAGAAGTACCAATGGTAAGCTACATATAGTAGACTATATGAAGAGTATTTATCTTTAGCCCAATAATCAAAGGTGTCCTCAAATCTAGTTCTCTTTGAGAAAAACCACCGCAAGCCACTGGTTCCTTTTTCTCTCCCTCTTATCCATATCTTGCCTTCTCGTCCCCGCAGTATTCCTATGTGACATATATTCTGCTTCCTTTGCAGCGAATTACGTTACGCCTTTTATGCGACATAACTAAATTTAAGAAAGGTTGTACAGACGGGGACGGGGAATGCGTTAGTACGGTTCTTCGCTGCAGACGATCATTTGGGATGACGGAAACTCTTTTCTAAACTGGACACTGAACATACTATTGGCGTGTTAAATTAACTATCATTTTATAATTATTTGAATATCTAGGTTCCAGAATTGACAAAAATGGCGACTGCTCGATAGAAATCAGAAGACTAGCCATGGCAATGCAGAAACTGAACAACCTGAAGAAATTGTGGCAGAGCACCAACAAAACCACAAAAGTAAGTCTTCAGAGCCCGTGTTTTTCCGGTGGTAGATTATGGCTGCGAATCATGGAGGATTACCAAAACGTCTAGACAAAGAATAGAATCCGAGTCAAAATGTTACAGAAAGATCCTCAATACCCTGGACAGAGAAAAGGACATACATTCGGCAAGACTTGAGAATAGAGGGCACATTCGGCAAGACTAGATAATAGAGGGCACATTCGGCAAGAATTGATAATAGAGGACACATTCGGCAAGACTTGATAATAGTGGACACATGCGGCAAGACTTAATAGTGGACACATGCGGCAAGACTTGAGAATAGAGAGCACATTCGGCAAGACTTGATAATAGTGGACACATGCGGCAAGACTTGATAATAGTGGACACATTCGGCAAGACTTGAGAGTAGAGGACACATTCGGCAAGACTTGAGAGTAGAGGCCACATTCAGCAAGACTTGAGAGTAAAGGCCACATTCGGCAAGACTTGAGAATAGAGGCCACATGCGGCAAAACTTGAGAACAGAGGCCACATTCGACAAGACTTGAGAATAGTAGACATATTCGGCAAGACGAGAATAGAAGGCACATTCGGCAAGACTTGAGAATAGAGGCCACATTCGGCAAGACTTGAGAACCTCAGAAACACTTGACCGCCCCTGAGTTTCTTTGTTCGGTCATGTACGGTTGGATCAGGAAAACCCTGTACACAAGATACTACACAAGCTATTACACAAGTCGTTCCTCGGCGCCAAAAGTCTTCCCCCGACCCGCTGGAGGCGCATAAGCCACTGGATGCCGTCCCCAAACAGTATGACTTCAGCAGTTAACCTCCTCCGCCCTGGAATCTCACCACAGCTGTGGGTCTTGGATGTGGCCGACCGACGGAATGGGCTTCAGACGCCTAAACGAGCATTATTATTAAGATTATGTGCTTACTAAAGTGTAAGATTATGTTTAATAGCGATTACCAATGTATACGATTAGCAGTGTTTCACAAAGTGCATGATTTTCTGTGCTTACTAAAGTGTTCCTGGTTGCAAGATAATTGTCAGTAGTTAGTAAACTGTACCTATTAGCTCTGCTTACTAAAATGTACCTATTAGCTCTGCTTGCTAAAGTGTACCTATTAGCTCTGCTTGTTAAAATGTGCCTATGAGCAGGATGATTGTCTGTGCTGGCCAACGCCTGTGCTGGCCATCTTCTGCCGGCTAACGTCTTCTGGTTAAAGTCTGTGCTGGCTAAAGTATGTGCTGACTAAAGTGTAAACTTTACATACGCCAAGGCCCATCTGTACATGGTAATAGTATGACACACAATATTCGAGAAAGCCAAAAACGGATGTGACATGACCAAACTCCAGCCACATACACCAAACTGAACTAGCAAGACTTAACATACAATAATATCACTGTTCTGTTCAGTTTGTTCTGTTTCTAAGAATCGTTATCACTGCACTCCGGGCATATCCATAGGTGCTCAGTCTCTCAGCAAATGGCACAGGGTATGGATGCGTATCCCTGTATTTCGCTGGTTGTACACTCTTGTTCCGTCCTCTCAAACGCCCTACTCCGCTCGAACCTTGTTGAAAGTCAAACTTTACAGCCTGTGGATTGCTGCTTCATCTATTGCAGTGTCATCTAACAGGCGGTCATTGATTGATTTCAAAATGACATTCCGTTCCATCCCTAACGTGCCCATTGATGGGAGCTTGTGAAGCCAAGACTGCTCTTTCGTTGCCCTAAACCCCAGTATGACCAGGACAGTAGATCCATATTAACTCCTGGAGATGTGAAGCCTCAACAGCTTATATCCACTCGTACCTAAGCCATCCCTTCTGAAGTACGGCTTGCGCGTCTGTGTAGATGACTACCCTTGTTAAAAACGCCCCCAATATCCATCGAACAGTACAGCGCAAGAGAATGTGACCATATAGTAAAACACGAAATGGCAATCACGCCCCAATGTAACCATCGTGTTGTCAATGACTACCGTTGAAAGATAACACATACATGCTCGCATTTTCCACGAAAAGAACAATAAACAAACAAGTACTCACTAATTGTATTCCTACAGAGGACTGTTCCAGAGCATGTGCTGTAGCTTCCAAGCTACCTGTGACGAAGTTCCCAAAGGACCATATAAATATACTTGATGAGGCACCATGCCAAATCCATATATAAGTGAATGCCATACCTGCTGCAAACATCTGTCGGGTGAGGCCATATCTTGAGCCTCCTAAGGGGGTGTATATGTAAATCTTAATGAAGTTATAAAGACCTACATCAAAGTGTTTCCACATGTCCGTAAAAGAATAAATCCAACAAATACATCGTGGCCTTGGTAGAGGAACAATTCCATCAAACCTAGACAGCTGGTTAGCCAGTCCATAAATGACGTAATACTTGATCATAAAATGCTGCCCCTGATAATAACCTATGCCTGCTACAGCCCAAGCTGACAAACTTTCAACAAGTTCTGGATAAAAACCAAAAGCGCTGAAGTACAGAAAATGAAACTGAAATTCAATGAAGACAGCCCAGAACACTATTCTGATTAGTTGCTTGACAATGTCATATACATCTGGAGTAAAATTTGAGGATTGGAATGATCTTTTTATTTGACTGTGGAAGTCGCAATAAATGAAAATGGGACCATGAGAAAGAGTTGGCAAGTGGAATGAGTAGAATAATAAATCAAGGAGAGATGGATCACAATCCACCTTCTGAATGTCAGTGCTCCTACATGTCTTAGATAGATCACACCCTTCGTTTTCACTTTTCCGTTGACATAAATTAGTCGCACAATTGTTTCTATTTTCAAAGGAGTTGCCACATAATCTAAGTTCTTTAGATCGTTCACATTTTCCTTTTCTACATGACTGTATCATAGCTTCAGTTATTGCTGCTTTATATCTTCTGAACTTTATTTTTTCAATGGCAAAACTTAAAAGACGAATGTAGAAGAAAGCACAAGCAACATGGAACTCGTAGCTCATCTCGGAATGTGAGGGCATAAAAGAGAGCTGTGGAAATAAACAAAAAAACAGATTAACCTAAGATAAAGCCTAAATAAACTAAATTGTTTTCTACTGTACAGATTATTAATTCTTTCACTAATCAGTAGATTAAATGTAAAGACAAATGTAACAATAATTTCAAAATTCTTATGATCGTCAAACAAACCAAAAGAAACCGTTTCGAAACAGAATTGTGTGCACAATCTTTCATTCCATTTTTTCCTTTTCGTAAATCTTTTTTTGGATTCATCAACATTTTGTATGTGTTTTGTTTGTTTATTTTGCTTTTTTTTCTTGTATTTATTTTTCATATAACAACTAGTCTTTTCCCAAATGTTTTTCGTTTCTGAAATTAATACGTTTACATAATACGAAGAATTCTTCCCACGTACTTTGCCTTCACATAATGGGAAAGCTTGCATATCTTTATCTAGTAGGTTATGTCGATGGGAGCATAGTGCTCCAACAAAGACGAATAGGTCAGCTGGTGGAATAGTCATACAACAAGTGATCATACACCACAAAGTTATAGGATTGAGTCACAGCTATTAAACCTATTGTCCAAATTTGGCTGCCCACCTAAACTACTGAGTATGATTAGGTCTTTACTCGTGGGCATGAAAGCTACAGTTCTGCATGACGGTCAGGAATCGGAGGCCTTTGACATTATCAGCGAAGTTAAACTGAGTTGTGTTCTGGTTCTGAGTCCATTCGGTATTTTCTGTGCCATCGTGCTAAAGCACGCCTTTGGAACTGATACAGAAAGGGTCTTCCTGTATATTAGGTCAGATGGGAGATTATTCAATCTGAGACCGCGTACAAAAAGTAAAAAGTGACTGATTCGGGATATGCTCTTAGCAGCCGATGCAGCACTGGAGTCCCATACAGAAGCCGAGTTACATATCTTCATAAATAGATTAGCTAAATCTTGCGATCTGTTTGGACTCTCCATCAGTTTACACAAGGTGAACGTAGATCCTCCAGGCATTGTCTTTAAGCTGTCAAAACTTGGAAGCGGTAAATAATTTGTACTACCTCAGATCTGGGTTTTTTTTTTTTTTTTTTTTTTTTTTTTTTTTTTTTCGCGATCGCCTTATATCTCTATTCTCCAAGGCGGTGTGCGTTACACTGTGGTTTCTAATTTGCGCCTGTCGGCCCAGTGCATCCGACTTCAGCATGCGTTTTATGTAAGGGTCTGCTTCCTCCTGCATTTTCTAAGGGTTTGCTTCCCCGGGGTAACGGCCGGTGCTGTGATGGGGATCGAAACCAGCACCTTCTGGTTGTGAGCCGTGTCACTTAACCACTAGCCCACGCTGTCACCGCATAAAGGATTAAGAATGGCCCCAGAAGCACTTACCAGGCTCTCAGAGTGAAATAACATGCTGACCATATCCACAAAGGTTGCTGTGTACAAATGCGGTGTGCTTAACACCCTGCTCTATGTTTGCGAAACGTGTATCATTTATGCTTCACGGGGAACAGACTAAATGCACTGCTTCGGGTACACACTTAGAATTTCATTTCATGGAGTGACTCAGTGACAAACGGCGATGTGTTGGATCGTGCGAAGATTGCTAATATAGTTACGATCCTCCATTAGCACCGCTTGCTGGGACTTGGTCACTTGAGCATAATAGTTGACGGGCAATTCAAAAAGATATCCCAAAAGGAGAGTTGACCACGGGCAACTGTAACAAAAGTAGATCCTTCCTCTGTTAAAGAGATGTTAGCAAGCGTGATCTGAAAGCCTTGGATATGAACACCTGTAACAGGAAATGAAAAAAAAAAGACCCGGCTGGAGGGAGGCTTTGTGAGCTGACCTGCAAGCAGGACAAGCCAAGATGCGTCAAGATGGAGACCCCAAATGTGCGCCGCGTAAGCAAGAGCCACAACTAACTATGGCCCCTCTCTATCGTGAAGTCAATTGTCTCTCGAGAATAACTGGATGTCAATCAATCACAAACTAATAACACAAACATACAAACCCTTAAACACAAAAATACACAAATAAACCCATAAACTCAACAAACCCATAAACATTCAAATCTATGAACACTTCCATAAACACAAAAACATCCATAAACACAAAAACATCCATAAACACAAACAACCTGAACATAAATACAACCTGTAAACATTAACACAATCTGTAAACAAACAATCTGTAAACAAACAATCTGTAAACAAACAATCTGTAAACAAACACATTCTGTAAACAAACAATCCATAAACACAAACAACCCATAAACACAAACAAACAACCCATAAACACAAACAACCCATAAACATAAACCCATAAATACAAAAACACCTATAAACACAAACAAACCAGCGAATCTCTGAAAGATGTGACATTCAGTGACGATACCATTGCCACCTCCAACAGCCACACAAAAGCGATACTTCCAAAGAGCGAGCCTACATACATCACCAATGCCATGCTGAATTTTAGAATTAGGATTCTTGTGCCAAACATGACATAAACCGCAGTGAGGTCAAATATAACCAGAACGACGGAATGCAACTGTGGACATATTTAATTAAGAAATTAAAATACAAATAGGTACAAATTTAATGTTGAAATCATAACATAAATGCTAACATTTAATTTAAAAATCAATGCAAATATAGAAATATTTAATGAAGAAATAATGCAAATGTGGACATATTTAATGAAGAAATAATGCAAATGTGGACAGATTTAATGAAGAAATAATGCAAATGTGGACATATTTAGTAAAGTAAAGCAAATGTGGATATATTTAGTTAAGAAATAATACAAATATGGACATATTTAATGAAGAAATAATACAAATTTTGGCATATGTAATGCAGAAATCACAATGCAAATGGGGACATACTATGTGGAGGAATCGTTGTGTTAAAATGTATTTGAGAAAATCAAATATTGCAATATAGAAAACGTTTTTACTTCGAGCTAAAATGCTACAGTAGGTAATCATAATACTGGAGGACACGAAAGAAGTCTCTACGAAGATTGCAATTGCCATTGAAATCGGGTTCCCTGGAAACAACTGTTGTTGGCTAATTATTTCTTTAACAAAGCTCCATGAAAAATAACTCAGTCATATTGATTTCAATCAACATCGAGGGCCTATCCATTGACAAGGAAACAATGTCGTCTGTACAAATATGTACAGCGCAAAGGCCATGTCCTTATGGTCCAGGAGATCTATGTGGAAATATGGAAGTGCCATCTTTGTCACACCAGATTTAGACATTGACACAGCGTGCCAATCCTCTAAAGGAAATATAGATTATTTCAATTCAAACCAAGTCATGCACACTGACAATATATAAACCTTCCAACGACGAGGTCGGTTTTGAAGAGCCTGAAAATTTCAAAACATGAAGACAAGTTATTTGAGATTTCAACTGTCACAGCACAACATGGGGATATAATGAAACGGACACCAATAGAGGAAAAACTGGAGGACTGGACAGAACAGGCCAGGCTATAATTTGTGCACGAACCAAAGCTACCAACATCCTTTAACAGCGACAGATTGCGAAGAGTACAACCCTGACAACTTTTTGTTAGTGATACAATAATTCCAAAAGTGACAAAAAAGTCATAGGGGAACCTATACCAAAAACATAGCACAGACCCATCTCGTGCAGCCTCAAAGCAGTAGTCAAACCGGAGAATGCAGTTTTTAAAAGACAGTTCAACTTTAAAAGAAGTGAAATGTGGCCCATTCGTGTACGAATTGGACAAAGAGGTAGTTAAACTGGAACAAAACGCCTGTAAAGTATGATGCTTTCATAGAACTTAATAAAATCAATCTCCAGGCGCCATATACCAAGAGGATGTAAAACCAAGAGGCTGTAGAACAGAGTGCGTGTCTGGCCTTAATGAAAACGAATGCACTATATGATAAATATAAACTACCATTTGAAAGTGACCCATTCAATGAGGAAAAGATCCAGGCCGGGGAAAACCACTTCCATACCATCTCAGACTCCAAAACAGAAAAGTGGTGTCGCCTTGTAGAAGACTTGGACTTGGAAAAACAAAGCAGCTGACGCGCCTAGAAACTCATTTTAAAAACTCAGTAATGATCAAACAATCGTTTCGATAGGGATACGCCGCAAGGTACCCCCAACCAAATAGCCCACCAATTACTGATGAATGGGAAAATCAATAATAAAACTGAACAAACAAAGATCCGACGTCAATACGAAAATGAGAACGACACAATGACAAACACCCTTTTCAATAGAAGAATTACATTATGCAATAGCTCAAATAAAAAACAAAGCAGCTGGTCTCGAACTCAGGACAATACAAATTTTAAAATTTGGACCATAAACAACCAAATGCCTGTTAAAGCTCATGAATACTTCATTATGTAGCATGTCCTTTATAGAACATAGCTACCATCACAGTCTGTCTGAAAGAAACTTTCCCTTGCCATAACTCCAACCTCGTCCACAGTCATGTCCAGGCATTCCTGGATATCTTGATGCCATCGTCTTCTTGGTCTACCCCTGCCTCTTTCTCTTTCTCCTCGCACCATACTTTCCATCGCTGTTCTCTCAAGACTGTCTCTTGATGTGAGCAAATTATTAATTATTTTCTGGTCAAAATGAAATTGATAAACCATCATCAGGCAGCATGTCCTTTGCAGAACGTCGCTCTCATGACAGCATGTCTGTAGGAAACTTTTGCCAGCCTTCTGGCCTGCCCCAAGGTCAAATCCAGCGTATCCTTGATGTCTTGTTTCAATGGTCTTCTTGGTCGACCCCTGATTATCTTTCCAGTGACCATGACCTCCATAACCGCTTTCTCCAGTCCATTGTGTCGATTGACGTGTCCAAAAAAACCTCACCTTTCGGGTCATTACGTCAGTTATAGCCAATTCTCTACATTCAGGTCTTGCCGGGTGGATTTCTTTCTTTGTTCACGGGATTTTCAAGACTTCTGTAGCACTGTTTCAAAAGAACCGATCTTCGTTCTTATTGCTTTTGTAATTGTCCATATTTCCCATTCATAGGTTACCACAGGAAAAATGCATGTTCTTATGATCTTTAGTTTTAGCTCTTTGTTTGTATTAATAAATCAGTTTGTGTTTATAAATTTGTTGTGTAACCTATGTTCAACTCCTGCCGAATGTCTATATTTGTCTTTTTCTCCGTCCAGGGTATTCTGGGGATCTTTCTGTAACATTTGGACTCGAAGGATTCGATTCTTTGTCTGGAAGTTTTGTTTATAATCCATGATTCGCAGCCATATGTTGCATTAACGACATGCATTGACAAAATGCAAATTCCTAAAATCTTGAGGAAATCTCATTTTGCGCTATAGAACCAGGAAAACCACCAACAGAGCCTAAGAATTTCCGTCCAGTGTCGCTACTATGTCACACGTATAAGGTTTTTGAAAGGCTGATCCCGAATCGCATCTCCCCCTTGATAGACTATTATGGGGTCTCTGTGGCAAAGTGGTCAAGCCGTTTGCCTCGTGTTCAGGCGGTCGGGGTTCGATTTCGAGCTGCGACGGTCGGTCCATGATGTCAATTTTTTCCGGAGATCCCTGGGTTCATCGCTGGAGCTACGGAGTTCGTGCTTTGTGCTATGCACTCGACAGATGGGGTCTCTGCTGAGAGAGACCGAGCTAAATGGAGGAAAACCCGAGGCGATGAAGTCGAGCCCTCCCTTAAGTTAGTTTGTTTTTGTTTTTTTGTTGTTTTTTTTTGGTTCAAGGAACAAGCTAGTATCAGACCTGGAAGATCTTGTAGCAGACAAATCCTTAACCTAATAATTAATAGAGGATTGGTACGAACAGGTCACATGAGTAGTCTAGATTGGCCTAAGTGCATCATATGACACCATAAACCAGCGGAGACTACTATATACCATAACAAAATACTGGCGTCTCACCAATATCATCAAATGCCTCCTGCAGAACAGACGATTCTATATCAATTTGGGGAAAACAGACAGCAGATGGCGAAACCAAAACAACGGCCTGGTACAAGGAAGTGTCCTAGCACCCATGCAATATAACATACTAATGACCAACCCATGGACACAGACACAAGGAAATTCATCTATGCTGATGACAGTAGTTACTGCGCAGGGAAAAGGGTTTGAGGAAGTCGATAAACTGTCAAGTTCCCTCAATGCCCTTGCAGAACACTACCACAAGAATTACCTTAAACCAAATCCCAGTAGAACCCAGGTAATTGCTTGCTACCTCAGACACAGAGAGGCTAAAAGAATACTTCAGATTAGGTTGCAAGGGCAGGAGCTTGAACACTGCACGGTTCCCAAATATCTAGGAGTGAAGACCGCACATTGTCCTACATAGCGCACTGCCAGTAAACAAAGCGTACGATACAAGAAATAATATCAGAAATCTGACCGGCACTACATGTGGGGCAGAGCCATCAGCTGTACATTTGCACTCGCCTGGTGTTTTTCCGTAGCTGAATACGTTGCGTTAGTCTGGACATACTCTGCCCATGAGGAACTAGATACAGCAATAAATGAGGCGGGTAGGATAGTATCAGGGTGCATAAAACCCACCCTGATTGATAAAATATATCCCATAATTGGTTAAGCACCACACGAGATTCGAAAAAGCGTCGCAGCAGACATCGAGCGAGAAAAACAGGAACACGACCCAAGTCGCCAAAAGTTTGGGCTTCAGGTACAGAGCACAAGAGTCTTCTGCGTTAAATCTCAATCTCCCGCTACCAATCCCTGAACAGGGCTTTGCAAGTAGCCGGGTGTAGTTCGGAGAACGGATTTGCGTTGTGTCGATAGTTTACATTTTGACTGCGATATTTACACCTTTCGGTCCGACATATCCGTCTTCGGCAGAACACAAGAGTCAAATCCCCAAAGCCTAAAATCAATGCAGCCATATACAGATAAATCCTGAAAGTCGCCGAATAGAGAGATGGCAGAAATTGATGCAGGCCCCATAAATGGAACCTGTCCCCGGACATAATCATACACAACATGATCAAGATGATGAGCAGCGCATGAGCTGCAGTGGTCAGCGACCTATAGCTAACTGCTAGCGTCAGGGCCAGCAAACCAGAGCTGCCAAGACCCTTCTACACCTCCACGCGGTGATCCTGGATAACAGGCTGCAGCAGGGCAGACTGGCTAAGGAGAAGGGATCGAAGAGGGAATGCTAAGCCGGTACTAAAAAAATGCTAGCTGAAGTCGGATGTGTTGGACCGAAAGGTGCAAATATCGCAGTCCAGTCTCTGGACTACATTCTGCTACTTAAGCACTTTCATGGTTTGGTAGCGGGAGATTGAGAACGAACGAAGCCAAGCCACGCCATACACAACATAGAAGCCGCTGAACAACCTTCGAACTGGTGTATCACGGTGCAAGAGGAATATGAAACGATCGGGATACACAGATGATGCCACACGTGACTGTGGCGTAATACAGGACCCAGACCACGTGACGACATGCCCCCAACCTCCCGGAAACATGCAATAGGTGCGATGTGCTGGAAGCAAATATGGCAATCCATGTCGCTGAATGCTGGATGGGTACTGTATAACGTGGTGCTTGGACACGGAAAGTAAGTATCAAAATGCTATTGATAACGAAAAAGAAAACCGCAGAAATCATACATGAGCTCGATGGAGAACAAAACTGGTTAGTAAACAAGATTACCTCAAGGGAATTATCATACTTCGGCCTAGGACAGGTATGGTACCGGGCAGCAGAGGCAGACCGAGGAGAAGATTAACAAGGGACATTACAGAGGCTCTGGGGTTGACAGTGGCAGAGGCGGGTGAGCTGGTCAGGGATCGAGTCTTACACAGATCGGCTGTCATGAGAGCGACGTTCTGAAAAAGGCATGCTACCTGACGATGGTAAACATGCACCCATGTATGGGTCTCCAAGTATCCTTGTGGGGATGAAGAATAGGTAGAATGCCATCATTTTAAGTGGTACCCGAATAGAAATGGAAACTAACCTCCCAAGCACGTTGTAAAATTAGGGTTGTACACGAGGCTAGCAAACATCATGTAAATACGTACATGAAACCGTCATTGGAAATACTCGGATACAGGATCCCTGTAAAAATGCCAGCTGTAGTTGTGGTCCTATAGCCACTTTGAAAAAAAGAGGTGAGTCAATACACATTGCATTGTTCTGCATCAGTAAACACCTCTATAAACTCAGACCAAAGGCATTGGCACAGACTTCCTGCAAGGAAGACTACAAGGGTAATCCAACAATTTGTGTCTAACATGTTATGTATTTTCTTCGAGTGGCATTGAAGTCAAACTGGGACTTTTTGGGGAGTAAAACAAATTGTTACGTAGCCAAAATGCCATTTATTTTTTGATATAATCTCCTGCAACGTTTATGCCCTTATTCCAGAGTTAAGCAATGTTTGAGAAGCTTCAGCGAAGAAAGATTTGTCATATCTTAACCAATCCAGCCTTTTTTTTAAACACCAGTGCTGAAATGCAGACATCCCAGGAATTCTTTAGGGGTCCAAACAGTTAGAAATCGCTTGGAGAGAGGTATGGGCTGTAAGGTGGAAATGGCAATACCTCCCAGTCGATTTGATGCAAATGGCACATATTGCTGTGAGCCGTATGAGGTCGAACATTATCATACAGTAGCAGGACGCATTTATAATCAAACCAGACCGTTTATTTCCGCAGACCATTACGCATATCACTCAAAATGCGTTTGTACTTTTTAATTGTTGATAGTGGCACCACGGGGTAGAAAATCAACATGAATGATGCAAAGTTTTTTCCAGAAAACACTCGCCATCACTTTACCTGCAGACGCAACTGTCCGAAATTTTTTTGTTGGTGGTGATATGCCAGGATAGGGTGTCATCACGCGCGTGGATAGGGTGTCATCACGCGCGTGGATAGGGTGTCATCACGCGCGTGGATAGGGTGTCATCACGCGCGTGGATAGGGTGTCATCACGCGCGTGGATAGGGTGTCATCACTCGCGTGGATAGGGTGTCATCACTCGCGTGGATAGTGTGTCATCACTCGCGTGGATAGTGTGTCATCACTCGCGTGGATAGTGTGTCATCACTCGCGTGGATAGTGTGTCATCACTCGCGTGGATAGTGTGTCATCACTCGCGTGGATAGTGTGTCATCACTCGCGTGGATAGGGTGTCATCACTCGCGTGGATAGGGTGTCATCACTCGCGTGGATAGGGTGTCATCACTCGCGTGGATAGGGTGTCATCACTCGCGTGGATAGGGTGTCATCACTCGCGTGGATAGGGTGTCATCACTCACGTGGATAGGGTGTCATCACTCACGTGGATAAGATATCACTCCTGTGGATAAGATATCACCCCCGTGGATAAGGTGGCATCAGCCCCGTGGATGAGGTGGCATCAGCCCCGTGGATAAAGTGGCATCACCCCCGTAGATAAGGTGGCATCACCCCCGTAGATAAGGTGGCATCAGCCCCGTAGATAAGGTGGCATCACTCACGTGGATAAGGTGGCATCACTCACGTGGATAAGGTGGCATCACTCACATGGATAAGGTGTCATCACGGTCGGAATCATCACTCGTGGATGTACGGCTTTCTCTACTGCGGCTGAGTGTCTCGTCACCATATTGTGATTGCAGTCCTGTGTAAAATTTCCGCAGGTAGTTTCACAAGAAAGTTCATCGCAACACGCTGTTCCATGCAAGCACTAACAGTGATGCCCGCCATTTTTATTTATCTGTCACGTGACTGGCACATGGCAAGTCGGCCACCTAGCAGTGTTAGGATAAAAGTTCCCCTAACTATTGATAATAGTTCCAGCACGCTATAATCCATTCTGGTAGATCTAGAACAAAAGGTTTCGGTTTGATTTGAATGCCTCTCGTAATATTTAGTAATGTCAAAGTCAGAATCTGAAGATGAGAAATGGCAGCGCTGAAATGCTTAGGCATGACAAAAGTGTTTAAAGTAACGTCATAAACAAAATTAGGTTTCTGTTATGATATCCAAAGACAAAGGTTTGTGTTATGATATCCAAAGACAAAGGTTGGTCGTATGATATCTAAAGACAAAGGTTGGTCGTATGATATCCAAAGACATAGGTTGGTCGTATGATATCTAAAGACAAAGGTTGGTCGTATGATATCCAAAGACATAGGTTGGTCGTATGATATCTAAAGACATAGGTTGGTCGTATGAAATCCAAAGACAAAGGTTTGTGTTATGATATCCAAAAGCATAGTGTTGTGTTACGATATCCAAAGACAGAGGTTTATGTTATGAAATCCAAAGACAAAGGTTTGTGTTATGATATCCAAAAATATAGGGTTGTGTTATATCTTCAGACATAAGTTTGTGCTATGATATCTTCAGACATAACTTTGTGTTATGATTTCCTCAGAAAGTTTTGTTATATCCAAAAACATAGGTTTGTGTTTTTATATTCAAAAACAGTGTGTTTTGATACACAAAGACGTTTATGTTATATCCAAAAACATGTTTTTGGTGTGATATTCAAAGACGTATGCTTGTGTTATGATATACAGACATGTTTAGGATGTGATATTCAAAGATATGTTTGTGCGTTGATATCCAAAGACATAGGATTGTGTTATGGTATCCGGATTTTTGTGTTGACTTTCATCCTCTTGTATTTCTAATTTAAGTTTGGTTTCGATGTAAGGTGTCTGCTCTGGATGCCGGAGGTTGTGGGTTCGAATCAGGATGGAGACCGCATTTTTTCACATGGATCTTCTGGTAAAAATGTATGATCTCTGGGTAGTGAGATCGAAATCCCAGGTTCAGTCGAGCACGCTAAAAATCCCTTGGCAGCAAGAAATCGAAAAGAGTAGGTAAAATCTATCCAAATTATGCGCAACTTCCCCCAGGCCTTCGGCCACCTGGCAGAAGCCATTCACATGCCTGTTCAAATAATTTCAAGTATTCCAACTAACTTAACGTCTTTATACTGGTTTAGAACACTCTACAGAGCCGACTAAGCAAGTGTTATATTTACCCAATCATCCCTGGCTGAATGAGCTTATTTCTACCATTTGTCAGCAGGTATACTACAGTTTCTATTGCCATATCTTGGTCACTATTTATTAATACATTGCCACAATAAAAAATTGAATGTCTTTTCTTAGCTAAGTTTAGCATATCTGAAACAATCCCTACTTTAACTTTACTAGCATCCAAATGAATGCGATAGCCATACTGTTATTGTTCTGTAGCGTTTCGTCTTTTTTAGCAAGGCTTGCACCGTTCAGCCACAGACATAGTCTTGCTTTGGTTATATCAGGATATATATATATATATAGTACTAACCTTTTCACAAACATTGAGGTAGAAGCACATCTGTGAAAGCAATATATGAATGATATCAAGTAATAGCCACATTTGTAGATGACTTCGCCATGTCCACCATTCGTTGTCAGTTACATCCTGCAAATAATTAAAGTTCTTACATTATGGATAAGGCATAGTCGTGGCTATTTTCAGCTTGTATTTACTGTGACAAATATTTAACTCCACGTATTTTGATTTTAACGAATTCTCCATATGTACTTTGATCAATCACTGTAAATTATTGCCATCACGAAGCGATGATGGCCACACACGGATTTGTCTTAATGTGATGGGCGTTGTATTGGGATTATAGTGGGATTATGCGCTGGTTATCAATCTCACTCTTATCCCGAGTTACCTTGGATCAGTGGCAAGACTATTGGTCGAGACGACTGGAGGTAGCTCGGGATGCAGGTACGTTGGTCTTACCTCCATTGAGACTAGGGGTCGCTTAAAACTTGGGTCGCTTGACACTTGCGGAGTTCGATCGCCCACCGCTTCCGTTAATCACTGAGAGGCGAGTGCCTCAACTTCTAGACTACAGCGACCCCCTAGATCAATCACAATATCATGTCATAAATACAACCACAATCCACTTTGAGGGGGGGGGGGGGCGGAGGGGAGTAACGGGGTCTTGGCTGGACGTCCTGCTCGAAAGTTATGCGTCTGTTATAGCCTCTCATTTTCAGATGTAAAGAGTGCCGCTGGATTCACTGTTCGGCTTGCAGGGCAGGAGTTTGCATGCACATGGCCTGTTTCTTACAGAGCCTGCTGTAGGGCGCGACCGAGTAAAGTAACTCATAGCATTACTGCCGTATGGGTATAAGGTGTTAGCGATCTCGCATTTCAAAGGCTCGGCTATATGAGGGTGGT